>CM019825.1:80774657-80800479 GCA_009763385.1 Coix lacryma-jobi var. lacryma-jobi
TAAAATTCTTAACAAGAAGTGCAATCTCATCATCGGAATCATCACTTCCTTCACTTGATGAATCATTTCGAGCCCTACTTCCTTCTTTTTGGTTAGCCTTGAAAGCCACTACCTTCTTGTTGCTTGCTTCTTGATCTTCTAAAGCTTCATCAACTAAAACTTCATAATGCTTTATTTTGGCAAGCATCTCATGAGGTCCCATGGTCTCATAGTTTGGTCTTTCCATAATGATTGATGCAAGAGTCTTGTTTTTCTTTCTATAAGCTCTCAATAGCTTTCTTGCAGCTACATTGTCATCCCATTTTTCATCTCCAAGAGCTCTAATCTTGTTGATCAAGGTCATGTATCTATCAAACATTTGTTGAGTGGTTTCACCGCTCTTGATTGTGAAGTTTTCGATCTTCCCTTGAAGCTCTACGTTGCATTTTCTCACACTTGCATCACCCTCAAATGATATATTGAGAGTGTCCCAAATCTTCTTTGCAACTTCCAATCCATGGTCCTTGTTACTCTCTTCAGGCTTGAGGCATGATAGAATCAAGGACGCCGCTTGAGCATTTTGTTGAAACTCAATTGCATCTAGATCGGTGTACTCTTCTCCTTCAATGTGACTTGGTCCATTCTCAACTATCTCCCAAGCCCTTGCGGCAATAATATGTAGCGTCATCTTGTGTGCCCAATCATTATAGTTGATTCCATCAAAGGAAGGAGGTTTGCCTAGATTGACGCTAGGCAATTGAAGAACCTTACTCATTTGGTTGTAGTCAAAAGGTGTATGTGAATAGTTTTCTGCATCACTTAGCTTCCCTTTTTCTTTGGGTTCTTGAGGAGTTGGTTCATTGGTTGAAGTTTCACCTTTGTTGCTCAAAGCTTGCTTCAAGCTCTCAATCTCTTGCTTCATCTTACTCATTTGATCTTCAAACTGCTTGGCTTGCTCTTCCTTCAGTTGATCCGCAAGCCTCTTGACAATGTTATTAAGATCAACCTCACTTAGGGTCGACATGATTTTTCCCTTACGCGGTGAAGCGCTAACACAAAGGGTTAGGCTCTGATACCAATTGAAAGGATCAAATCAGCCTAGAGGGGGGTGAATAGGTGATTCTCTAAAATCTAAAACTCAAAGACTAAAACTTGAAGTTAAATAATAGCCGGTACTACCGGTCTGTTTGGGTCGGTACTACCGGGTATTGAACACCAGTACTACCGATGCAAACAAATGGTACTACCGGGATCCTAAAAGCAACTACAAATCCGATGTAAATGAGATGCGATTTCAGATCTAGAAATTACCCCACTTCCCTAAGAGTTGTAGATGAAGATTGTAACCTTCCCAAGCCTTGGTTACTTCCCACAGTGTGGATCGAGCCTTCCCAACCTAAGAATGAGAGAGGGAAAGGAAGAACACGAAGAACACAAGTACAAGCGTAGTATGCAAAGTAGAGATAACAACAAGCACGCGGGGCACAACGATTTATCCCGAGGTTTGGCCAAACCACTATGGAGTGCCTACGTCCTCGTTGTTGAGGTGACCACCAAGGTCGGAGTCTCTTTCACCTCCTTGCCTCACTCAAGCCACCATAAAGGTTAGCTGAGTTTCTCCACTAAGAATCACAGGGGAAATACAAACGCTTCGGGGAGCCCTCACAAATGAATCAACATGGGCTACCACGAAGAACACCTAACCGGCTAGGGTTCCAAGAACCCAAGAGTAATAAACACAAACCAAGCCGACTAGATGTTGGAACCAAGTGCTCAAGTCATAGATCGAAGCTTCTCACTCTCTAATCTTAGTTCCCTAGCTCAAATCTTGCAAGGGAATGAATCTAGGAGCAAAGGTGGAGAGAGAGGAGAGGAGTCAATGCTTGGGAGGTGTTTTGTCAGCTGGTAGGTCGCAATGAATGAGTGGAGTGAATGAATAACCGTTAGAAGATAAGTGGGTGGCTATTTATAGTCACCCTGTCCCGAGGCTTATCAGTAGTACCGACCTTGGAGGGTCGGTAGTACCGACCAGCTAACTCACACTGCGCAGATCTGGTTTGACCAAGCTGCAACTACTGACTATCAGGTCGGTACCACCGAGGGTCGGTAGTACCGGCTTGTGGCGGTACTACCGCCAGGCCAAAGTGGCCACGAACAGAGAGGTCCGCAAAAGTTACCTGGGGCGCTTGGTACCACCGACCAGGGGTCGGTACTACCGACCTCGGTAGTACCGACTTTTATAGCGGTACTACCGCCAAGTCATTTTGGGTCACGAACAGAGAGGGTTGCAAACTGACCTAGGGGGGTTCGGTACTACCGACCATAGGGTCGGTACTACCGTGCCCGGTAGTACCGACCTTATGGCGGTACTACCGCTAGGCCATTTTTGATTCTACACAGAGAGGTGTAAACTGGCCCTGGACAGTCGGTACTACCGACCAGGAGGTTGGTACTACCGACCCCGGTAGTACCGACTTTATAGCGGTACTACCGCTAGGTCATTTTGACCCTATCCAGAGAGCATCGCGCGTGGCACCCCTGGGTGGTACTACTGACCCCCATGGTCGGTACTACCGACCGTGCAGAAAAACATATATATGTCCGTGAGTGCGCGGTGTCTCTCAAGCAAACTTTTGTTAGTCGACATGAGCACTTTTCTCTACATCTAGCTAGCCTAATTTGTATCCCTCTTGATAGTCCGGCTTACCTATAACTCAAGTCTAAAAGTAAAGTATCAATCCACCACTTGAGCTAGGCATCTTTTGTCCAACAAAATTTAACGTGCTTTGTTCACGGGATTTCAATGTTGCAATTCTTTCTAAGGACTAATACCTTTATACATGCCTTTATAAATCCGTTAGTCCCTAATTTGATTGTCATTAATTAGCCAAAACCCACATTGGGGGTGAATGCACTTACAAGAAGCATTGAACAAAACAACTGTGATCGAGAAATAACCTGGCCTTGCTCATCTGGGAATACTTCCTCAACCCCATGGTCATCTTCGTTGTTGGAGTTGGCGGCATACGGTGGAACAGGCTGCGTCACGGCTCGTCGTCGTTGTAAACCTCGGTTCCTGGGTCGTCCGAACTGCCCTGAGGCAGCTGGACGCGGTGCGCGCTCGCCGGAGAGCGCTTGCCGCGGCGGCGGAACCCTGAACCCACCGATGGCCGCTCCTCGTCCACCACCACCGCTAGCAGGCTCTCCACCGGCACGGGGCGAGCGGAAACCGAGCGTACGGTAAGCAGTAGGCACCCGCACCGGTGGGGGGGCATGGACCCAGAGCCCGACATTGCGGACCAACCTTGGGCACCGAGTTGAGATCCAGTTGGTCCATGCTCGTCGGAGGAGCATAGGCGACGCTGGATCCGGCATAGGCGGCGCTGGATCCGCCATAGGCGGCTTCGGATCCAGCAAAGGCGACGTTGTGAAAGTGCATGTTGCACTTAAGTGTGATTTTGGATGATTTGATGACAATGTTGATTAAAGATCTAATATGTTTGCTAAGTGTGACACAGGGAAATGATTATCTCACTATGTACTTGAAATGTAATGCAAAGCCAAAATGATGGATTGTTGTATGAAGATCATGTCACAAGCACAAAACAACAATGAAAATGATATTGATACAAAGGGTTATCGTATTGTGGGATAATCATAGTGCATTTATGTTTGCTAAGAAAGGATTCAAAATGAAGCATGGTTGAATGGCTTGAAATGGTGAAGATAGCAAGGAAAGAGTCTTTGAGGTACTAAGCAAGGGTGAAGGGCAAGCGACGGCTTGGCGGCCGAAGAACCTAGCTAGAGTGAAGAAGAAAGTACTTGCATTTAGTCGAAGGATCAATCAAGCTTGAAGATCGCATCTAGTGGAGAATCGACATTTCTAGCAACAATATTGATTGGAGTGACTTGGCACATTTGGAATTCCATTATATCACTTGAATGGAGTCAAGTCACATGCTCAAGATGGCTTTGCTTGAGGGATATCTACTTCTAAACATGACAAGCATTCCTTCCAATATAGAAAATGAAGAGAAGCGGCTTGGGTTCAAATGGAGATCAACTCAAGAGGTTTAAAATTCGTATTTCAATTTATCTTGAGTAAATAGGAAAGCCGTACTATTAAGAGGGATGCAACATAGAGTAGATGATTCTTCATAAGTGCTCAAACCAACCTAAGTGAGACATGAGAGAGCTAGAGCTAACTTTCAGCTGAGTGGTGCACTGTCTGTCCATACCGGACATGTCCGGTATGCATACCGGACATGTCCGGTATGAGCCCACAGCAGTGCGGCCATCCGTCTCGCCCGAGCCTTTGCGCCAGGCCTCGCCTCGGCGCTCAAGCTCCGTCTCGCCCGAGCCCTTGCGCCAGGCCTCGGCCTCGGCGCTCAAGCTCCGTCCGCCCGAGCCAGCCTCGGCCTCGGCGCTCAGCTCCGTCTCGCCCGAGCCGTTGCGCCAGGCCTCGGCCTCGGCGCTCAAAGCTCCGTCCGCCGAGCCAAGCCTCGGCCTCGGGCGCTCAAGCTCCGTCTCGCCCGAGCCTCTGAGCCAGGCCTCGGCCAATCGGGCGCTCTGGTGGAGTCCATACCGGACATGTCCGGGCCCAAACCTGGAAACCGTCCTCAGCCCGAGTTTTGTGGCCCAAACTCGGCAAACCCGCAACACCCAGGTTTTGTGGCCCAAACCTGGAAACCGTCCACCCGGTGGTTTTTCTATGGCTCAACCACCAAACCAGAGCTGTAGAGGGGTAACACCGCCCGTGCACCCGTCCACTAACACGTGTCCCCAGGTCCTCGACCCGAGCAACACCGTGCCCCGCAAGTCTCTGCTCATCGTTGTCCCAGGCTGTTAGCCACCATAGCTGATCCTCAGGCCACCGGTCCCTCAGTCCAAGCCTCACGTCCGCTCTTCACCGCTCCTAGTCTGTCGGCATGGCACATCTCTACTTGACCTTCACCTTGCCCTCGATCACTATCTCTGTGCTCGACACCTGCACAACACAAGCCAAAGAACATGCACATCAAACCCGTTGACAATCACTCATCACTCAAGACTCGGCATACACCCATGTATCCACAACCGTTTAGGTTCTGTTTTCCCGTCGTACCTTGAGTAGTTCCCTAGTTTTAATTTTCATGGAAACGGGACTGCTTGGAGTCTCTAGGAAAAAGCAGGTGAAACGATCAACTGCGTCGGATGCTAAGTTGTCAACTCCTCGATATGATGATTTGGCTCCTCCTTCGGCTTGATCAGGGACTCGGTTGCCCAGGCGACTCCTTGCTAGAGCCCGACCGAGTCGCTCATGAACGGGTCGCCTCTGACATGGATGAGATGAATCTTGATCATGGGCTAAGGACTCAAGGTTTTGACCTTTGAGCTGTAGCACGGTAGTCTAAATCATGATCAACCGTCGTTCTTCATCAGGGGTGCTGTTGTCCTTGGCTCCCATCTCTGTAGCTAGAGCCATGATGTTTTGGTAGTGTGTCTGATATACCTTGTGACCAGCGACCCTCATGAATTCAGGTTTGAGGTTGCGCGAATAGTCAGCTCATCGTCGGTTGTGATCATTTTGGGATTGAATCTTCTGATCACGCTGATTATGAATTTGACGCTCGGCTTCCTCTTCCAGACGCCTTCGACTATTATATTCTTCAAGTCATACTTGGTAGCACTCCATAGCCTCGGTTTCTCCTTAGTCTTTAGCCTGATTCTTCCTTAGTCTTTCTGCCTTCATAGACTCGGTTTCTCCGGGTCCTTCTGGGTCGTTATCGGATATCATACTCAAGGTTTCATCATCTCGGAGGACATCTGGAGGAGTTGAAGGTCGTAGAGATGACTGGTGTCCTGCCATGAAGACTTCATGAGTGTAGCCTTGGTTTGTTGATCCTAGTGTAACCGACTCCAAGGTAGAAGCACTGGAGATTAGCTCTATTGAGGTATCGTGCTCCTCAAAGGGGAGCTGATATCCATATTGGTAAGGGAGTTGTTGGTCGATTGTGCCAACCAACCTAGCCGGGGCTGGTTGTATTGGCCAATGGACGATGTTACCTTCCTCGGTTGAAACGAGTCCGTGTTGGGCTCCAGTCAAAGGGATCTGTTGAAGCTTTTTGAACTTTGATCCAATCAACTCCTGGAAGTTTTCAGCCAAATTGCGCAGTCCAAAGGGGATACAATGTCTAGCATCTGAGTCCTTTTCGGGCCTAGAGTTCGTGTCTGAATAGGAGTCGGATGCTTTAGCTTGGCCCCTAGATTCTTGCGATTCTTGGATTGTGAGGTTTTCTAGGTCCTGAGCAAGACAGTCGGTCTTTGGCGTGATTTGCGCTTCTGATTCAGGTTAAAGGTGTTGATGCAGCTTTCCTTGATCATCCGCAATGCAAGTCCATGAGCCAAAAATGAAAATTGATCCCTGTTGACGCTCACTAATGCTCATAATTAACCATCAACTATTACATGAAATGACACTAAATGAATTACAAAGCATAGTTGTAGGGTTTGAAAGAAACAAGTTCCACGAGTTTTGGTGCTCTCACTTGTTTTGTAGGACATCAATATTTCACCATATAATAGTATCTCAAGTGATGAATTGGAGTGCACCATTGTGAAGGGCTCATCGAGACGATCGAAACGAACATATCATTTGCTATATTCGGAGTCCCGGATGAAAAGATATTAATTTCGCAACGAAATCAGCAAAAGAAGGATCTAGAAGACACTAGAAGACACCACGAGGCGGCCCACCACGTGGGCCCACTGGGCCAGACCGACCGGTCCCACTTGGAGACCGACCGGTCGGCCACGGAGGCCGTTTCGCCTCCGCCTTCTGGAACCTTTTTCCACCGCCTCCTAGGATGCATCTCCACCGTCCCTGAAGTCGATTTGATCCAACGATGGGTGATAAACTGTGGTGGAACGATCCCAATCCCATGGCCCACAGGTCCCTGTCATCCACTGACAGCCGAACTGATGTTCCGTGTGATTAAGACTGTTCGTCACCGGGCTGCATCAGTGCCCATTGTCCGCAGGATCATCTCACCTTTCGGTTACAACATTGGATACTTTTACAAATAACATCGGAATACAGAGCGGAAGACTTAAATAACATTAGTTTTATAAACCGAGGTTCCAAATAATTAAAGGTGCAGTTATTACAAACCAAGTTCGGGAGATAGAAAATAGGCAACGTAGCGGAGTACAAAAAATAAAGATACCATGATCACCCAGCCCGAGGGTGTACACTTTACTCTTCGGCCTCATCGGCCTCTTCCTGGACGATGGTCATGCAGCAGGGCGCAAGACACATCGGGGACTCGGTCATACCTGCAGCATGGGTAACAAACCCTGAGTACTGGGGTACTCAACAAGACTTACCCGACTAAAGAAAAAGGGAAGAAGACTCAAGAATGAGAGGCTTAGGTAGTCAAGGTAAGGCTTAAGCAAGATCAAGTATTTTGCAGAAAAAGCATTTTGAAATCCTTGTTTTATTTTTGGAAAGATTCCAGTATTTCTCAATTCTTCACTGTTCATGATTCATTTTACCTTTCAAAAACATACCAAGTTGAGAACCATCTCCGTTGACAGTCAGTGACCAAGTCTCCATAACCGAGGAGCAACGTTAATCCGGATAAATAATACTCAGCTGAGGATCCCTATCCACACTGCATATGTAGCACCCAAGCTTGCATATGCCAACTCGTCTACCACGATTCCTCCAAGATTGGGCCCGGTCCTACGCCACCCGGAAGTACAGTACACCACTCCTATCCAGGTACGACGACCACGTGGGTACATGCCACTTCCGCCATCTCTCCACTCCCAGTGCGCGGTTGTCGGTCCAATAAAG
Organism: Coix lacryma-jobi var. lacryma-jobi; assembly: GCA_009763385.1. Classification (NCBI taxonomy): domain Eukaryota; kingdom Viridiplantae; phylum Streptophyta; class Magnoliopsida; order Poales; family Poaceae; genus Coix; species Coix lacryma-jobi. Next base: position 80,782,474 of record CM019825.1, read on the forward strand.
GATTCCTCGGAGCTAGAGCTTTCCGAAGTATGTGAATAGTTGTAAGTCTTGGCCAGCAGGCCCCCATACGGATGGTCCCTAAATTTTTCCGCCAGCGACAAGCACCTCGGGACTCTAACCCAAGAGTACAGGTTCTGTCGGTTTTTCAACCCTGTCCCGGTCGGTGTCAACTGTTGAGTCCCGGACTACAACATGACGGCACTGTACGCTCGGACAACCTCTCCTCGCAATTGACTAGGTACGGATCAGATACTTAGCCAATGGTCGGGAGTAAAGCCAAATTCCCATAAAAATTCTTTAAGTGATCACACTTTTGAAATTGGCATTTTATTGCAAATCTATTGAATAGCATTACTAAGCATTTCGCAAATAATTTTCAAACAGGGCGGGGTATTTGTTGGTGGAGGTAAACACTGCAGGTAATAGGTCATCACACAACTCCTATAACCTAATGCAGTAGTTTTACTCAAAGCATTTTAAGTAAACCTTTTTAAAAACAAGGAAGGGTTAAAATGCACCGGGGCTTGCCTTGAAGAGCAAAGAGGACAGGCTCGGGGTCGGCAGTGCAGGTGTCGGAGCTCGGGGTCGCCTCAGGGGTAGGTCCGTCAGTGGCTGCTTCGACTTTGACGTTTCCTCCTTCGGTCACTATACGGATGCAATGACGTATGTTTATGAGGATACTGACATAAACAATACAGCACAGGACAATTCTACTGTTTCTAGAGTACAACTTTTCAACACATCAGTAACTCTTAGTATAGACACAAAGTTACTTACGCTACCCCTAAGCAGGATTAATCAACTTATTAAGCATCATTTATCCGACCTAAACACAAATCAAGCATGGCATCACAAACATCATAGACCAAAAGGGTGGGGTCTAAGAACAGCAAACAATCCCAAAAGTCACATCACAGAACATACAACATGAATCCTAATTGCTTTTCTATTTTTTCCTAATTATTTAAAAAGGTCATTTTATGCAGTTGCTCCAAATTTACCAAATTAATCTCATAAGTTCATTATGGTATAAAAAGATGGCAAAACAAATTTCATAATTTTCGGAGGTCATTAAGGTGCTCAATTAAAATCAGTCATTAATTAACAAAAGACACTATTTACAACTAAAATAAATGCTCAAAAATCAACTTATTCAAAAGACTTCAAAATTTCACCAGAGACTAAACATGACACAACTAGCACATAAAAATTTATCTCATGGTTTTTGGAGCTACACATGATTTTCTAAAAATCTAAAACCATACATTTATTAATTAAAAGAGGGATTTTACATTTTCAAATCTTGCAGAAAAGTCAAGTTTTATATTTTTATAAAATACTTCAAGGTATAAAGAGTCTACCATCAAAATTTTCAGAATTTTTGGAGCAACACAGAAAATCACACAAAAAGATGAAAAAGGAACACTATTCACATTTTTCCAAAAAGGAAAAGAGCACTGTGCTCCTTCCTCGCAGGCTCGGGCGAATCGCGCAGGGCTCGGGGACCGCAGGGCTCGGGCGAATCGCAGGCGAGGCGGACGGCGGACCGGCCGCTCGGGGCTCGCGCTGGGAAAGCCGAGGGTGGGGAAAGATTCGCGAGCTCACCGTGAGTCGGGAGGGAGGCTCGGCGAGGCGGTGCAGGGTCGGAGGAGGGAGCTCGACGGTGGCGGCGGATCTCTTCGGCGGCGATCGGCGTCCGGCGGCTCTGTCCACCAAAAGAGGTCGCCAAGGGTGCGGTTAGGAGCGCTGAGGTGAGGAAGAGAGGGCAGGGGTCGGAGGGAAGAGAGAAGCACTCACGGCGGCGAATTTCTCGCTTAGCCGAAATGCAGCCGTTTGCCGAGTCGGGGACGAAGCTCCTGCGCCGGCGAGAGGAGGGCGGAGGGGTGAAATTGGTGCTCGGGAAGGTGGAGCAGCTCAAGGTGAAGGCAGGCGGGCTCAGCTGGCTCTAGGGAGGTTCGGTGGCTCGGGTTCACGGAGCTCACCGATGGCGGAGGAATGGCGGAACTCGGCGGCTTTTATAGCCGCGGGACGGAGCTGGGGGGTTTCCGGTCAGAAGGGTGGGGAGCGTTCGGGCGACACTTAATGGAGGTAGGGAGCAGGGTAGGGCAGCTTCGACGCGGGCGGGAGTTCGCTCGCGGCGCGGCGGCTTGTCGGCGGCTGGCATCCGCCCGCTGTCCGCGGCCGAGGCGGGAAGTAGGAGGTAGGGTAGGGATGAGCGAGGCGGAGGTAGGTAGGGGACCGGAGAGGTCGAGCGCTTAGCGCTGGCCTTGGGCGACACGGACGCGGGTCAGCCGAGCTCGGCGAGGCTGAGGCTGCGCCCGCCATCGGCCGGGGCCCCCTTGCTTTAAAGCTCGCACAGAGACGTTACTCAAACCCAAATCTACCCCCTTTCTGAAATTTTGAAATTACTCCCAAAACTTGAACTACACAAAGAAAACTCAAAACACCAAAGTTGCTTAAAATTTTGAGATCTACAACATTGCCAATATAAACTTTTTCTGAAACTCGATAGTTTTTGAGATAATTTTGAAAACCGAAAAGGGGACAAAATTGAAGTTTGAAAGAATTTGAAATTACTTCTGATTTTGCATTGAAGCTTGAAAATCTGCAAATACCAAAAGTTTGTTCCTTTTGACAAGATCTACAACTTTGCTAAAAGGGCCAACTTCAAATTTTGAATAGTTTTTAAATTAATAAAAGAGGGGTAAAAACCAGGGTTTGGAAATCAGGGTTTTTCAGAAGGAATTTAAATTCTATTTCTGATTTTGAACTTTGAACCAACACAACAAAACATCAAGACACTCAACTGAACAAGATTTACACCAAGCTAGACACAGAGATGAAATTACCATTTTGCCCTTATAGGAAGATTTGGGCCTTTAGGGTTTTTGAAAAAGAGATTCAATACACAAGTCACCTCAGAAAAGGGTAAAAGCAAAACAAGCATTAGGCAAACATAAATGCATGGCAAGAATGATTAATGACTAAAGATGATGACATGTCAGGTTAATTACATATTAATCACCATAGGTGTTACAGCCTTCCCCCCTAAAAGAAATCTCGCCCCGAGATTCTGCGTCTTAAGAAGGACAAAGACAAAACTTACATCTACAGAGTATCGAGAAAGTCGGGACAGCTCTTCGCTAAGAAGTCTTCGGATTCCCAAGTGGCTTCTTCTTCAGAGTGTTGGTTCCACTGGATCTTGTACCATCTTGTGGTGGTCCTCCGGGTAACACGGTCCTTGTAATCCAACACACGAACTGGATACTCGGAGTATGACAGATCGGGTTCTAACTCAACACCTTCAACTTCCACCACGTGTTCGGGTACTCGGAGACATTTCTTGAGTTGGGAGACGTGAAACACATTATGGACTACGGAAAGATGATCGGGTAATCTTAGCTTGTAAGCTACCTTGCCATAACGTTCCAGAATTTCAAGGGGACCAATATAGCGTGGTGCTAATTTTCCCTTGACTCCAAAACGAGTAACTCCTTTGGTGGGTGAGACCTTTAGATACACATAATCTCCGATCTGGAACTCCAAAGGTCGACGTCTCTTGTCAGCATAGCTTTTCTATCGAGACTGCGCAATCTTCATATTCTCTTGTATTTGCTTGACTTTTTCTTCCATATCTTTACTAGGTCAACTCCAAAGAACTCCCTTTCTCCAGGTTCAGACCAACTGAGAGGTGTACGACAATGGCGACCGTACAGCGCTTCAAAGGGTGCCATTTTAATGCTTTCTTGGTAACTGTTGTTATATGAGAATTCTGCCAAGGGCAAACACTCATCCCAAGTATCTGCGAAGGTGAGCACACAGGCTCTCAACATGTCCTCTAACAGTTGGTTGACTCGCTCAGTTTGTCCATCCGTTTGTGGGTGATATGCTGTGCTATGCAAGAGTTTGGTTCCAAGTGAGGTATGTAATGCTTTCCAGAACTTTGCGACAAACTGAGTACCACGATCAGAGGTAATGGTCTTGGGTATGCCATGGAGTTTTACTATGTTGTTCTTGTACAAAGTGGCATAAGTGGGGACGGTGTAGCTGGTTTTGACTGGCAGGAAGTGAGCTTGCTTAGTGAGGCGATCCACGATCACCCAGATGGAATCAAAGCCTCTTTGTGTCTTGGGTAGCCCATTGATAAAATCCATACTGATATCATCCCATTTCCAAGCAGGTACAGGTAAAGGTTGCAATTCTCCTCCGGGCTTCATGTGCACAGCTTTGACTTTCTGACAAGTATCACATCGAGCGACATATCGGGCGATCTCAATCTTCATCTTTGTCCACCAGAATCTCTGCCTCAAGTCTTGGTATATCTTGTTGCTGCCAGGGTGGATGGAGAATCTAGTCAAGTGTGCTTCATCAAGGACTAACTGTCTCAACTCAGGCACTTTGGGAACTACCAGTCGGTTCTTGAACCAAACCACTCCTGCATCATCAATCCTGAAACAATCAGCTTTTTCGGATCGGACCCTTTTGATGATGTGCTTAATTCTAGGGTTATCTTTTTGTGCAGTGATGATCTATTCCCTGATAGGTGTTTCTATCCAGATATTACTCAGAGTTCCCTGCGGAACCATCTCAATACCCAGCTTTTCCAATTCATAACATAGGGAAGAACCACAGGGTTTTATTACCAGACAGCTGCAATACGACTTGCGACTAAGCGCATCGGCGACCACATTCGCCTTACCCGGATGGTAATGTACTTCGAGATCATAGTCCTTAATTAACTCAAGCCATCTTCTCTGTCTCATATTCAGTTCTTCTTGAGTGAAGATATACTTCAGGCTTTTGTGATCAGTGTACACATTGCAGGCACTACCCAACAAATAATGACGCCAGATCTTTAAGGCGTGCACCACTGCTGCTAACTCAAGATCATGGGTTGGATAATTCTCTTCATGTCGCTTAAGCTGCCATGAGGCATAAGCGATCACTCGGCCTTCTTGCATCAAAACACAGCCCAAACCAGTACCAGATGCATCACAGTAGACATCAAAGGGCTTTCGATGTTGGCTGGGTGTGACGGAACGGCCCTAATCCCATGGCCCACGTGTCCCTGTCAGCCTCTGACAGCCGAACCCATGTTCCATGTGATTAAGACCTGTTCGCCACCGGGCTACATCAGTGCCCAATGTCCGCAGGATCATCTCACCATTTGGTTACAGCATTGCATAATTTTACAAATAACATCGGAATAAAGAGCGGAAGACTTAAATAACATTAGTTTACAAAACAGGGTTCCAAATAAATTAAGGTGCAGTTATTACAGACCAAGTTCTGATAATAGAAATAGACATAGGCAACAAGTGGAGAACAGCAAGATACTTATAATCACCCAGCCCGAGGGTGTACAACTATTCTTCGGCCTCATCGGCCTCTTCCTGAACAACAGTCACACAGCAGGGTCCAAGGCATACTGAGGGATCTGCCATACCTGCAACATGGGGAATAAAACCCTGAGTACTGGGGTACTCAACAAGACTTACCCGACTAAAGAAAAAGGGAGAAGACTCAGGAATGAAAGGCTTGGGTAAGGCTTGAACAAGATAAGTATTTTGCACAAAAGCATTTTTTGTAAATCTTATTTTAATTTGAAAAGATTCAGTATTCCTCAATTCTTCATCGTTCATGATTCATTTTACATTCCAAAACAGTCCTAGTTGAGAACCACTCTCCGTTGAGAGTCAATGGAACAAGTCTCCATAACCGAGGAGCAACGTTAATCCAGATAAATAATACTCAGCTGAGGATCCCCTATCCACACTGCATATGTAGCACCCAAGCTTGCATATGCCAACTCGTCTTCCACGATTCCTCCAATATTGGGCCCGGTCCTACGCCACCCGGAAGTACAGTACACCACTCCAATCCGGGACTCTAACCCACGTGGGTACATGCTACTTCCGCCATCTCTCCACTCCCAGTGCGCGGTTGTCAGTCCAATAAAGGATTTCTCGGAGCCAGAGCTTTCCGTAGTATGTGAATAGTTGCAAGTCCTGCCCAGCAGGCCCCCATACGGATGGTCCTTACATTTTTCCGCCAGCGACAAGCACCTCGGGACTCTAACCCGAAGAGTACAGGTCCTGTCGGTTTCCGCCAACGACAAGTACCTCGGGACTCTAACCCGAAGAGTACAGGTCCTGTCGGTTTTTAAAACCCTGTCCCGGTCGGTGTCAACTGTTGAGTCCCGGACTACAACATGACGGCACCGTACGCGCGGACAACCTCTTCTCGCCATTGACCAGGTACGGATCAGATACCTAGCCAACAGTCGGGAAGTAAAGCCAAATTCCCATAAGGATTCTTTCAGTGATCACACTTTTGAAAATGACATTTTTTTTGCAAAGTCTAATTCAATAAGCATTGCTAAGCATTTTTCAAATACTTTTGAAAAACAGGCTTCGGGTATATCAGTGGTCAAGGCGGATAATGCATCAGATAGGATATCACTCAACTCCTATAAACCTAATGCAGTAATTTAACCCAAAAGCATTAAGGAAAATATTTTATAAACGGAAGGGTTAAATGCACCGGGGCTTGCCTTGAAGAGCAAAGAGGACGGGCTCGGGGTTGGCAGTGCAGTCGTCGGAGCTCGGGATCACCTCGGGGTAGGCTCGTCAGCGGTTGCCTCGGTCTTGACGCCTTCTCCGTCGGTCACTAAACGGATGCAATGATGTATGCTTATGAGGATGCTGACATGAACAATAGAAACAAGACCAAGCTACTGATTCTTAGAGTACAACTTTCTATCGTGAAACTAATTTCTAAAAGTAGGCACAAAGTTACCTAACTTTACTTTTAAGTAAGATTAGTTAAACCTATTAAGTATCATTGAATCGGCCTAAGCATAGATCATGGCATGGCATCACAAACATCATAGACCAGGTGGGTGGGGGTCTATGAACAGCAAACAATCCAAAAGTCACACACAAGGCATACAACAGGGTTCCTAATTATTTTTCTATTCTAATTATTCCAAAAGGTCATTTTATGAAGTCACTCCAAAAGGTCTCAAAACTCTACCAGAGACTAAGCATGACATAACTAGCACATAAAAATTTATCTCATGATTTTCAGAGCTACACATGATTTTCTAAAAATCTAAAACTATCCATTTATTAATTAAAAGGTGGATTTTGCATTTTCTAATTATTGCAGAAAAGTCAAGTTTCTTATTTTATAAAATACTACATGGTGATAAGGAGTCTACCATAAAAATTTCAGAATTTTTGAGCAACACAGAAAATCATACAAAAAGATGAAAAAGGAACACTATTCACAACTTCCAAAAAGAAACAAAAGAACTGTGCACGGCTCGGGCGGAGCGGGCTCGGGCGAGACGGAAAACTAAGGCTCCGCTCGAGGCCAGGCGCGAAGGCTCGGGCGAGACGGGAAAACTAGGGCCTCCGTCCGAGGCCTGGCTCAGAGGGTGTGGCTCGTGTGCTCGAGGGTGGGGCTCGTGTGGTTCGAGGGTGTGCTCGAGTGAACAGTGCTCGTGTGGCCGAGGGTGTGGCTCGAGTGAACAGTGATTATGTGCTCGAGGGTGTGCTCGTGCTGGTCGAGGGTGTGCTCGAGTGAACAGTGATTATGTGCTCGAGGGTGTGCTCGTGCTGGGTCGAGGGTGTGCTCGAGTGAACATGAACGTGTGGCCGAGGGTATGCTCGAGTGAAGCAGTGCTGCGTGCTCGAGGGTGTGCTCGAGTGAACAGTGAGTCGTGTGCTCGAGCTGGGAGGCTCGGGCGAAGCGATAGCAAGGCTCGGGCGAGACGGCGGTCCGGCTGCTCGGGGCTTGCGCTGGGAAAGCCGAGGGCGGGGAAAGATTCGTGGGCTCACCGTGAGTCGGGACCGTAGGCTCGGCGAGGCGGTGCGGGGGTCCGGAGGAGGGAGCTCGACACTGGCGGCGCTTCGGCGGAGCTCTATCTCGGCGGTGAACGGCGTTCCGGCGGTTCTGTCCACCAAAAGGGAGCACCAAGGGTGCGATTAGGAGCGCACGAAGGTGAGGAACGAAGGGCAGGGGTCGGAGGGACGAGAGGGAAACTCACGGCGGCGAATTTCTCGTGCGGCCGAGATGCGGCCGTAGGCCGGAGTTGGGAAGAAGGTTCCGCGCCGGCGAGGGGAGGGGCAGAGGGGTGAAATTGGTTGCTCCGGAAGGTGAAGCAGCTCAAGGCGAAGGCGATGAAGGCTTCGGCGGGCGCTGGGGTGGTCTGGTGGTGCGGGGCGCCGTGGAGGTGGTATGGCGGAACTCGGCGGCTACTTATAGTCGCGGTTGGAGCCGGGGAGGGGTCCGGGCGAGGGATGGGAGTGCTCGGGCGACATCAATGGCGGTAGGGAACAAGGTAGGTCGGCTCGGTTTGGTCGGGCGACGCGCGAGCGGCGGGGTGGTTGCCGGCGGCCGGCACTGCGCGCTGTCCGCGCCGTAGGGGAAGAGGGAGGGGTAGGGAGCGACGAAGGTCGGCGGTAGGTGGGGGTCCGGGAGGGAAACGGGTGCCAGCGCTCGGCCGCGTGCGGCACGGGTGCGGGTCGGCCGGGCTCGTTATGGCGTCGAGGCTCGCGCGCGGCGCGGCCGTCATCGCCAAGGCCGGGGCCCCCGAGCGTTAAAGCTCGCACAGTGACAGTATTAAACGCAAAACTTCCCCTTTTTCTGAAAACTTAAAATTACTCCAACAAAAACTTGAACTACACAAAGAAAACTCAAAACACCAAAGTTGATCAAAATTTCGAGATCTACAACTTTGCCAACATAAACTTTTTCTGAAACTCAACCGTTTTTGAGATAATTTGAAAAACTAAAAAAGGTACAAAATTTCAGTTTAAAGGAATTTAAAATTACTTCTGATTTTTTATAGAAACTTGAAAATCTGTAAACATCAAAGTTGTTCCTCTTGACAAGATCTACAACTTTCCTGAAAGGACCAACTTCAGATTTTGAATAGTTTTTGAGTTAATAAAAGAGGGGTAAAAACCAGGGTTTGTAAATCAGGGTTTTTCAAAAGGAAATAAATTCTATTTCTGATTTTTTGAACTTTGATCAACACCACAAATCATTAGAGCACAAAACTGAACAAGAACTACACAAAGCTAGACACAGAGATGAAATTACCATTTTGCCCTTATAGGAAGATTTGGGCCTTAGGGTTTTTCGAAAAAGATTTGCTACACAGTGTTTAAGCAAACATAAATGCAAGGCAAGAATGATTAATGACTAATGATGATGACATGTCAGGTTAATTACATTTTAAACACCAGAGGTGTTACAGCCCTTCCCCCCTAAAAGAAATCTCGCCCCGAGATTCCACGTCTTAAGAAGGAAAAGGCAAAACCTTACATCTACAGAGTATCGAGAAAGTCGGGATAGTTCTTTGCTAAGAAGTCTTCAGATTCCCAAGTGGCTTCTTCTTCAGAGTGTTGGTTCCACTGGATCTTGTACCATCTTGTGGTAGTCTTCGGGTAACACGGTCCTTGAATCCAACACACGAACTGGATACTCAGAGTATGACAGATCAGGTTCTAACTCAACACCTTCAACATCTACCACATGTTCGGGCACTCGGAGACACTTCTTGAGTTGGGAGACGTGAAACACATTATGAACTGCTGAAAGATGATCGGGCAACCTTAGCTTATAAGCTACCTTGCCACAACATTCCAGAATCTCAAAGGGACCAATATAGCGAGGTGCTAACTTCCTTTAACTCCAAAACGAGTGACTCCTTTGGTGGGTGAGACTTTCAGGTACACATAATCTCCGATTTGAAACTTCAGAGGTCGACGTCTTTTGTCAGCATAGCTCTTCTGTCGAGATTGCAATCTTCATATTCTCTTGTATTTGCTTGACTTTTCTTCCATATCTTTCACTAGGTCAACTCCAAAGAATTCTCTTTCTCCAGGTTCAGACCAACTGAGAGGTGTACGACAACGGCGACCGTACAGTGCTTCAAAGGGTGCCATTTGATGCTCTCTTGGTAACTGTTATTATATGAGAATCTGCCAAGGGCAAACAGTCATCCCAAGTATCTGCGAAGGTGAGCACACATGCTCTCAACATATCCTCTAAACTTGGTTGACTCGCTCAGTTTGTCCATCTGTTTGTGGATGATATGCTGTACTATGCAAGAGCTTGGTTCCAAGTGAGGTATGGAACGCTTTCCAGAACTTTGCGACAAACTGGGTACCACGATCAGAGATGGTCTTGGGTATGCCATGGAGTTTCACTATGTGTTCTTGTACAAAGTGGCATAAGTGGGGACGGTGTAATGGTTTTGACTGGCAGGAAATGAGCTTGCTTAGTGAGGCGATCCACGATCACCCAGATGGAATCAAAACCTCTTGATGTCTTGGTAGACCATTGATAAAATCCATACTGATATCGTCCCATTTCCAAGCAGGTACAGGTAAAGGTTGCAATTCTCCTCCGGGCTCATGTGCACGGCTTTGACTTTCTGGCAGTATCACACTGAGCGACATACCGGGCGATCTCAATCTTCATCTTTGTCCACCAGAATTTGCTTCAAGTCCTGGTACATTTGTTGCTGCCGGGGTGGATGGAGAATCTAGTCAAGTGTGCTTCATCAAGGATTAACTTTCTTAACTCAGGCACTTTAGGAACTACTAACCGATTCTTAAACCATACTACTCCTGCATCATCAATCCTGAAACAATCAGCCTTTCCGGATTGGACCTTTTCGATGATGTGCTTGATTCCAGGGTTATCTTTCTGTGCAGCGATGATCTGCTCTCTGATAGGGGTTTCTATTCTGATATTATTCAGAGTTCCTTGTGGAATCATTTCAATATTCAACTTTTCCAGCTCATAACACAAAGAAGAATCATAGGGTTTCATCATCAGACAGTTGCAATATGACTTGCGACTGAGTGCATCGGCACCACATTCGCCTTACCCGGATGGTAATGCACTTCAAGATCATAGTCCTTAATTAACTCAAGCCATCTTCTCTGCTCATATTCAGCTCTTCTTGAGTGAAGATATACTTCAGGCTTTTGTGATCAGTGTACACATTACAGGTACTGCCCAACAGATAATGACGCCAGATCTTCAAGGCATGCACTACTGCTGCTAACTCGAGATCATGAGTTGGATAATTCTCTTCATGTCGCTTAAGCTGTCGGGAGGCATATGCGATCACTCGACCTTCTTGCATCAAAACACAGCCCAAACCAGTACCAGATGCATCACAGTAGACATCAAAGGGCTTTCGATGTTCGGCTGGGCTAGCACTGGTGATGTAGTTAACAGTTTCTTCAGAGTTTGAAAGGCTTGCTCACAGGCTGGTGACCAGACAAACTTCACAGAATTCTTTACTAACTCAGTGATAGGCTTGGCGATTCTTGAGAAATCTGGATGAATCGACGATAATATCCTGCCATTCCCATAAAGCTGCGGACTTGATGAACAGTGGTAGGTGGCTTCCAATCCAGAATGTCTGCCACTTTACCAGGGTCAACTGACACACCTTCAGCGGATAGGACATGACCAAGAAACTGTATCTGATCTAACCAGAACTCACATTTACTGAACTTGGCATAAGCTGATGTCTCTGAGACGGATAGAACGATACGAAGATGTTCGGCATGATCTTCAGGGGTTTTTGAGTAGACAAGGATGTCGTCAATGAACACGACCACGAATTTATCAAGCTCTGGCATGAACACAGAGTTCATGAGGTACATGAAATGAGCAGGGGCATTGGTCAAACCGAAGGACATGACCAAGTACTCATATAGGCCGTATCTGGTGGTGAAAGCTGTTTTAGGAATATCTTCAGGACGAATCTTTATTTGGTGGTAGCCAGATCTGAGATCGATCTTGGAGAATACTTTGGCTCCAGCTAACTGGTCAAAGAGAAGATCAATACGAGGCAAGGGATATTTATTTTTGATGGTGACCTCATTGAGTGGGCGATAATCAATGCACATTCTGAGAGTCTTGTCTTTCTTCTTTACAAAGATTGCAGGACAGCCCCAAGGAGACGAGCTTGGGCGAATGAAACCCTTGTCCAACAAATCTTGTAATTGGATTTTTAGCTCTGCCAACTCTCTGGGAGGCATTCGATAAGCTCTGCGGGATATAGGAGCAGTCCCGGGCTTTAGCTCTATGGCAAACTCGACATCACGGTCAGGAGGCAGACCAGGCAAATCCTCAGGAAAAATCAGGGAATTCACAGACCACGGGGATGTCTCTGGTTTCCAGAACATAGGCGGTGTTTATTTGTGTGGCTGCTGGTTTTTGAGGCATTGGAAGTTGGAGAAGGAGTTTGGAGGTACTGTTAGGAATGTCCACTCTCACAACTCTATTCAGGATGTCGATCATGGCTTTATACTGACACATCCAATTCATGCCTAGGATGACATCTATCTCCTGATCACGAAGCACTATCATGGTGGTGGAAATACATGTTCCCCCAACATTACTGGTATACTGCGAACCACTTCCTTAGTACTTATACGCCCTCCAGGCGAAAATATGCAGAAACTTTCTTTTAAATCCAATTGATATCTCATGCTTGATGACAAAAGTACGACTGATGAAGGAATGCGATGCACCAGAATCAAACAACACAACTGCAGGGTGATTGGCAACGGAAACCTACCGATCATGACGGGCTCTCCTTCTGGATGTCGCCGACATGGTGTAGTAGACTTGCCCGTGCTTCTTGACAATCTTGCCTTCTGAACATGCTGCTGCTGCACGGTGCTGCTGCTGCTGCTGAGATCCTCCAGGATTCTTCTGAGTATTCTGGGCATACCTCTTGGGCTTTGGGCACTCACGAGACCAGTGACCAAGCTGGCCGCAGTTGTAGCAGGGATGGTTGTAGGCTGTTTGTGGAGTGGTGATACGAACACCTGGGGCGTTCGGCTGTGTGGCACTCTGCTGGTTGGCATTATGGGTGGTGGCCGCGTACGGACGACCACTTGCTGGTTGGGGTAAGGTAGGCGATTTTGGTGGTGACTGGGTGGTATATGATCCTCTGGCGCTTGTGACCGCCAGAGAAACTGCTGGATCCTGCTTTCTTCTTCTTCTTTTCCTCTTGATACTGACGGTTGCTTTCTTCATAAGCAACAGCCGGTCAACGGCATCATGATACGAACCGGTCAGGTTATTGGACAGACTTCTGCGGATCTTAGGATGCAGACCTCTAAGGAAACAATCCCTCTTCTTTTCATCTGTGTTGACATACTCTGAGGCATACTGGCTAAGATGGTTGAACTGACCCACATACTGCATCTGTGGAGTCCTTCTGCTGCAGTGCCAGAAACTGATCAAGCTTCATCTTCATTAATCCCGAAGGGATGATGTGCACGGAAAGCTGCGGAACTCTTCCCAGGTCAACTGATGACCTTCTGGCTGGAGCCAACAGGTTGGCATACCAAGCGCTTGCTGGACCACGAAGCTGCTGGGAAGCGAACCGGGGCTTCTGGATGTCGGTACAGCGGAGAAGACTGAACTTTTGCTCCATAGTGCGGAGCCAATCATCAGCTTCCAGGGGTTCATCTGCTTTGGTGAAAACTGGTGGACGGGTCTCGGTGAAATCCACATATGTAGTCTCACGGTTGATGTCGTGACGACCACGGTGACCATTGTTCTGCTGCTTGGTTTTGAGCCATCAGGTTAGCAGCGGCTGCCAAGGCTGCAATGGCATCTGCCAGGTAGCAGGAACAGGTGGAGGGTTTGGAAGGTTGGCAGAACCTCCAGCTCCAGTGCGAGTGTTCACAGGCATCTGTTAAGCAACTTGGAACTTAGCATTCATAGATAGGGTTCTGAAACAACAGACTGATAGCTTCACTGATACAAAGATGATGACAGATACAACTGACTGATAAGGGAAAAGGTACGAAAAGAAAGATACAGACTGACTTAACAAAAGACAGACTAACGCTCCCAAACCTAGACTAAGGTTTTAGGTAAGCAGGTGGTACAGACACGGGATCTCCATCTCCTAAAGACGGGTCTAGTCCTCATCGATGATGATCATTTCTCGTCGTCGTCTTCTTCTTCGAGGATGAGCTCAGGCTCTTCCTCCTCGTCCTCGTCTTCAGCGTGGACGTCCTCAGCAGGTTCAATTTCTTCGTCCACGTCTGGCTCTTTTCACATCGGGTTCTTCCACTACTCCGTCCTCAGGGTCTTCCATAACCGGGGGTACCAAGGGGTGGAGTTGATCATACTGATGCACTTCCTCATGAAGCATATCATTGAACTGTTCAATCTGAGCTGTGTACTGCTGCAGTCCGTGGAGCTCGGCTCTGGTGACGTCCTCGCGGATCCAAGCATCATTGCGCTGCTCGATAGCGCGAACCGTGTTCCGGTTGGCCTGCTCCAGGGAAGCTCGTGCCTCATAAAACTCCAGGCGTGAGTGGTAGAAGTCATGCTCCAAGTTCTTCAGCTCAGCCTTCAGATCTTGATCTCCTCCTTCAGGTTCTTACGGGTGCGGCGGGGAAAGCGACGACTGTTGGAAGATTCTCGTCTCTCTCCGCCGTGGTGCCAGCTGGTGGCGTGGCACACCATGCGGTCCAGTCGACTTGCGGCGTCAGCTTGATACGGCCATGTCTGGATAGAGATAGATGAGAAAAGGCTAGCAAGAACAGGTAAAGGCATACTACCCCAACGAACTTAGAGAGGAAGTTAACTTAAGTGATTATGACATGATGCATGAATCGTTCCTACGGAACAAAGCAATGCAATAAATAAATAAGGTACATAGGGCTTAAAACATGTTGTTCCACTAGCTAGTGTTGCCATATGAGAGACAAGATGAGAGAAGCAATTTGGACTCAAAATAGTCAAGTTTAGTTTGTTTGGACTCAAAAGGTCTTTTGAAGTTTTCGCAAAAACGAACACTGCAACGTTAAAGTGAGATGCTCCGATACCACTCTGTGACGGAACGGCCCTAATCCATGGCCCACGTGTCCCTGTCAACCTCTGACAGCCGAACCCATGTTCCATGTGATTAAGACCTGTTCGCCACCGGGCTACATCAGTGCCCAATGTCCGCAGGATCATCTCACAATTCGGTTACAGCATTGCATACTTTTACAAATAACATCGGAATAAAGAGCGGAAGACTTAAATAACATAGTTTTACAAAAGGGTTCCAAATAGAAATTAAGGTGCAGTTATTACAAACCAAGTTCTGATAATAGAAATAGACATAGGCAACATGGAGAACAGCAAAGATACTTATAATCACCCAGCCCGAGGGTGTACAACTATTCTTCGGCCTCATCGGCCTCTTCCTGGACGATGGTCACAGCAGGGTGCAAGACACATCGGGGATCTGTCATACCTGCAGCATGGGTAACAAACCCTGAGTACTGGGGTACTCAACAAGACTTACCCGACTAAGAAAAAGGGAGAAGACTCAGGAATGAGAGGCTTAGGGTAAGGCTTAAGCAAGATCAAGTATTTTGCAGAAAAGCATTTTTGTAAACCTTATTTTATTTTGGAAAGATTCAGTATTCCTCAATTCTTCATCGTTCATGATTCATTTTACATTTCAAAACATTCCTAGTTGAGAACCACTCTCCGTTGACAGTCAGTGGACCAAGTCTCCATAACCGAGGAGCAACGTTAATCCGGATAAAATAATACTCAGCTGAGGATCCCTATCCACAC
This sequence comes from Coix lacryma-jobi var. lacryma-jobi, assembly GCA_009763385.1. Classification (NCBI taxonomy): domain Eukaryota; kingdom Viridiplantae; phylum Streptophyta; class Magnoliopsida; order Poales; family Poaceae; genus Coix; species Coix lacryma-jobi. The sequence goes on from CM019825.1 coordinate 80,798,113, forward strand.
TGCATATGTAGCACCCAAGCTTGCATATGCCAACTCGTCTACCACGATTCCTCCAAGATTGGGCCCGGTCCTACGCCACCCGGAAGTACAGTACACCACTCCTATCCGGGACGACCACGTGGGTACATGCTACTTCCGCCATCTCTCCACTCCCAGTGCGCGGTTGTCGGTCCAATAAAGGATTCTCGGAGCCAGAGCTTTCCGAAGTATGTGAATAGTTACAAGTCTTGACCAGCAGGCCCCCATACGGATGGTCCCTAATTTTTCCGCCAGCGACAAGCACCTCGGGACTCTAACCCGAAGAGTACAGGTCCTGTCGGTTTCCGCCAGCGACAAGTACCTCGGGACTCTAACCCGAAGAGTACAGGTCCTGTCGGTTTTTAAAACCCTGTCCCGGTCGGTGTCAACTGTTGAGTCCCGGACTACAACATGACGGCACCGTACGCGCGGACAACCTCTTCTCGCCATTGACCAGGTACGGATTAGATACCTAGCCAACAGTCGGGAAGTAAAGCCAAATTCCCATAAGGATTCTTTCAGTGATCACACTTTTGAAAATGGCATTTTTTTTGCAAAGTCTAATTTAATAAGCATTGCTAAGCATTTTTCAAATACTTTTGAAAAACAGGCTTCGGGTATATCAGTGGTCAAGGCGGATAATGCATCAGATAGGATATCACTCAACTCCTATAAACCTAATGCAGTAATTTAACCCAAAAGCATTAAGGAAAATATTTTATAAACGGAAGGGTTAAATGCACCGGGGCTTGCCTTGAAGAGCAAAGAGGACGGGCTCGGGGTTGGCAGTGCAGTCGTCGGAGCTCGGGATCACCTCGGGGGTAGGCTCGTCAGCGGTTGCCTCGGTCTTGACGCCTTCTCCGTCGGTCACTAAACGGATGCAATGATGTATGCTTATGAGGATGCTGACATGAACAATAGAACAAGACCAAGCTACTGATTCTTAGAGCACAACTTTCTATCGTGAAACTAATTTCTAAAAGTAGGCACAAAGTTACCTAACTTTACTTTTAAGTAAGATTAGTTAAACCTATTAAGTATCATTGAATCGGCCTAAGCATAGATCATGGCATGGCATCACAAACATCATAGACCAGGTGGGTGGGGGTCTATGAACAGCAAACAATCCAAAAGTCACACACAAGGCATACAACAGGGTTCCTAATTATTTTTCTATTCTAATTATTCCAAAAGGTCATTTTATGAAGTCACTCCAAAAGGTCTCAAAACTCTACCAGAGACTAAGCATGACATAACTAGCACATAAAATTTATCTCATGATTTTCAGAGCTACACATGATTTTCTAAAAATCTAAAACTATCCATTTATTAATTAAAAGGTGGATTTTTGCATTTTCTAATTATTGCAGAAAAGTCAATTTCTTATTTTTATAAAATACTACATGGTATAAGGAGTCTATCTACCATAAAATTTCAGAATTTTGGAGCAACACAGAAAATCATACAAAAAGATGAAAAAGGAACACTATTCACAACTTCCAAAAAGAAAAAAAACTGTGCACGTCTCGGGCGGAGCGAGCTCGGGCGAGACGAAAAACTAAGGCTCCGCTCGAGGCCAGGCGCGAAGGCTCGGGCGAGACGGAAAACTAGGGCTCCGTCCGAGGCCTGGCTCAGAGGGTGGCTCGTGTGCTCGAGAGTGGGCTCGTGTGGTCGAGGGTGTGCTCGAGTGAACAGTGCTCGTGGGCCGAGGGTGTGCTCGAGTGAACAGTGATTATGTGCTCGAGGGTGTGCTCGTGCTGGTCGAGGGTGTGCTCGAGTGAACAGTGATTATGTGCTCGAGGGTGTGCTCGTGCTGGTCGAGGGTGTGCTCGAGTGAACAGTGAACGTGTGGCCGAGGGTATGCTCGAGTGAACAGTGCTCGTGCTCGAGGGTGTGCTCGAGTGAACAGTGAGTCGTGTGCTCGAGCTGGGAGGCTCGGGCGAAGCGGATAGCAAGGCTCGGGCGAAGCGGATAGCAAGGCTCGGGCGAGACGGCGGTCCGGCTGCTCGGGGCTTGCGCTGGGAAAACCGAGGGCGGGGAAAGATTCGTGGGCTCACCGTGAGTCGGGACGTAGGCTCGGCGAGGCGGTGCGGGGGTCGGAGGAGGGAGCTCGACACTGGCGGCGCTTCGGCGGAGCTCTGTCTCGGCGGTGAACGGCGTTCCGGCGGTTCTGTCCACCAAAAGGGAGCACCAAGGTGCGATTAGGAGCGCACGGAGGTGGAGAACGAAGGGCAGGGGTCGGAGGGACGAGAGGGAAACTCACGGCGGCGAATTTCTCGTGCGGCCGAGATGCGGCCGTAGGCCGGAGTTGGGGAAGAAGGTTCCGCGCCGGCGAGGGGAGGGGCGGAG
>CM019825.1:80800979-80837433 GCA_009763385.1 Coix lacryma-jobi var. lacryma-jobi
GGCTTTGGTTTCCGGCTCTTCCCCTAACCCCTCAGCTGGCTTTGCGCTTTCTTCTCTCTTCTCTGTGACAGAGGACCAGCTGGAGTCTTTGGGAGACGACGAGTTGGCTTTGCTTGCCAACCGGTTCTCGCGGTTCCACAACAACCGCATGAACCGTCGTCGCGGAGGAGGACGCACCGGATGCTACGAGTGCGGCGACCCCGACCACTTCATCGCCGACTGCCCCAAGAAGAAGAACAAGCATCTTGGGAAGGGTGATCACGGCCACAGGCGCGACTCCAAGTACAAGGAGAAGCACGTTCCCCCAAGGCACAAGAAGCGGGGCGGCTTCAACAAAGAGTACATCAAGAAGAAGTACTTGGAGAAGCAGCAGGCTGAGCAGCGAGCGTTCTTCGCCACGCTCAGCGACGTCGACGGCTCGGATGACGACTCCGCTCGATCGAGTGATGACGAGTCCGAGAAGAAGAAGCTGGAGGACACGTTCAACGGCTTGTGCTTCTTCGCCGGCGACGAAGGCCTGTGTACCATGGCGCTCGGAGATGAGGTCGACGGCGAGCCGGAGCGTACCCCTCGGAACGACGACGACGACGACACCTCCCAGGTATCTCTCACCTACGACGAGCTTTCCTCCGAGGTTGAGAAGTTGACTGCTGCCCTCCTTAGTCAAGACAAGTTGCTTAGGCGTGCCGCTAGAGAGCGCAAGGAGTTTAGGCAGAAGTGGGAGGACACGGTGAAGGAGCTTGAGTTCGCTCGGTCCACCGTGGTTGTGTCGGAGGAGTTGGAGTGCGAGAATTGCGCCGCGCACATGACGGATCTTCTCACTCTGAGGAGTAAGTATGCTGCGCTGGTAGATGAGGTGGATGAGCTCCGAGCTAGACCGCAGCTGTTGGGTGCGTGCAAGACTTGTCCTGTCTTGCAATCCGAGTTGGCAGAGAAGAATGCCAAGCTTGAGTCTTTTGAGAAGGCCGGCTCGGATAGCACTTGTGTCAAGAGATGTGCTTTGTGTGAGGGCCTGGAGCAGGAGATGGCCAATGTGAGGCATGACAAGGTGCGTACCGAGGAGGAAAACACATACCTTCGGACCGTCTTGTCATGGGTGTCTTGTGGTGAGCCTCAGCTCGGGATGATGATCTCCCAATTCAAGCGAGCTGCTGGGGCTCCTGGTGTAGGTCTTGGCCAGAGTGTTGATCTTTCAGCTTTTGGTAAGATTGGAGAGTCTAGTGGTCTGAACCCCTGTGAGAAGCCCAACTCCACCACTACTCCCAAACTAACCAAGCTTCCACCCAAAGAGTCTGCCAAGCCTGTCACCAAGGATGGAGTTATAGTTGAATCCCCCAAGGCTCCACCCAAGAATCCACAATGGCAACCCAAGCCCAATCACCTAAAGAACAAGCTTGACACAATGCCACCCATCCGAGAGGAGTTGCCACAGAAGGGCAAGGGCAAGGTGAACCATACCCACATCCCTGCAAACCAACAACCCCCTTTGCGCGCGGTGAGGTTTCAGTGTGACTTTTGTGGGCGGGATGGTCACCTGAGTGAGTTCTGCTTTAGGCGCAGGAGAGAGGCGCGCCGTGCTAGGGAGATGCAGAACCTGGACATGTTTCACCCAGCTCGTGGTGGACATGCTCCGAAGCCTCAGGGGAGAGCTGCTAGGTCTGGAGGGAAGCATACCCAGCCTAGGCAGCAGGAGAGAGCCCCTAGGAGGGAGACTAGGCCTAGAGGTAGAGCACCTCAGTTTATGAGGCCTAGGCAGGAGAGAGCTCCGAGGAGAGACGCTAGAGTTGAGCAGCAGGCTCCTAGGCGTAGACCTCGTAGAGAGCGTGCCCGACGGGGTCCTGCTTTTGCAGGTAACGGACCCCGTGGCGGAGGCTTTGTTGAGCGCTCTTGTCCCACCGCAGGTAGAGTTTCGCGGTGAGCGCTTCTTCCCCAGCGGACCACGTTTTCCTGTGCGTGGTAATCGCTATCCCCCTAGACAGGATGGTTTTTACACTGACCGTTCTTTTGAGCAGCCGGCCCAACACTGGTTTCCTTCTTATCTTACTAACCCCAGTGTTGGACCGTATGTTCACCCTATGTCTTTTTATTGATGTAGGAGGAGCGGTTGGAGGACATTTGGCTTGTGGATTCCGGTTGCTCGAGGCACATGACCGGAAATGCCAAATGGTTCTCCAGCCATAGTCCGGTCGCCGGAAAGGAGTACATAACCTTCGGCGACAAAGGTAAGGGCAAGGTATTGTCCGTTGGTGCAGTGCGGGTTAATGAGCACTTTGTGTTGCGCGAGGTTGCTCTTGTTTCTAACCTGCATTTTAACTTGCTTTCTGTTTCGCAACTTTTTCGTGAAGGCTATGAGATTCGTTTCAAACCGAACCTTAGCCGGATCTTAGATCCTCAGGGTGATCTTGTATGTCTGATTTCACCCTTTGGGAATGTCTTTCGCGCGAATTTCTCAAAGTCGTTTGGATCTTCTCGCTGTCTTTTGGCTAGTCCTTCTTCTTCTGATCTTTGGAAGTGGCATAGGAGGCTCGGTCACCTGAGTTTTGACTTGCTTGCAAGACTTAGCTCACTTGGCTTAATCCGAGGATTGCCCAAGCTTTCGTTGGAGAAGGATCTAGTTTGCCATGCTTGCCGGCATGGAAAGATGGTTGCTGCTCCCCACCATCCTTTGACCAAGGTTATGACCTCGCACCCCGGAGAGCTTTTGCATATGGACCTTGTTGGTCCGGCTCGGGTGAGCTCGGTTGGTGGGAAGTGGTATGTGCTTGTTATTGTTGACGACTTTTCGAGGTATTCGTGGGTCTTCTTTTTAGTTGAGAAGTCCGAGACATTCTCCTTCGCTCGCGATCTGATTTTGCGTCTTCAGAACGAGTTCCCTTTGAACTCGATGCGAGCGATTAGAAGTGATAATGGTTCCGAGTTTAAAAATTCGGATTTTGAGAAGTTTTGTAAATGCCTTGGTTTGGAGCATCAGTTTTCTTCTCCCTATACACCACCCCAAAATGGTGTTGTAGAGAGGAAGAATCGGACCCTTGTTGAGATGGCCAGGACGATGCTTGATGAGCATAGGACTCCTAGGCGCTATTGGGCCGAAGCTATGAACACTGCATGCTATATTTCGAATCGCATTTTTCTGAGAGTGTTTTTGAAGAAGACCTCTTATGAGTTGCGTTTTGGTCGCCAGCCCAAGGTGAGTTATTTTAGAGTCTTTGGTTGCCACTGTTTTATATTGAAAAAAGGCAACCTAGACAAGTTTGAGTCTCGTTCTTCTGACGGTGTGTTTTTGGGTTATGGCACTCACACTCGAGCTTATCGTGTACTTAACCTTGACACTAACCGAGTCATGGAGACATCAGATGTCACCTTCGACGAGACTCTTGTTTCTCCTTCTTCTCGTTTTGAGCGTGCAGGTGATCACGAGGTTGGAGAGCCTCTTTTCGATGACGAGGAAGAGGGTGCTGAAGGTATAGATGATCCAGCACCCCCTCCGCCTGCCGCGCCGCCGGGAGCGGCTTCGACGACGACCCGTGGCCCCGAGACGTCTTCTTCCTGGGGGCCGTGGGATCCACCTCGCGCGGTACCTTTTGTACCCGGGGTGGAACCAGCTACTGTTGAGGGGGAGGTTACTTCTTCCCGGGAGGCGCCACGACACATCCAGCGCCAGCACCCCCCTGAACAGATGATCGGCGACATCGACGAGCGAGTTACTCGCTCCAGGTCACAGCACATCTCGCACTTTGCTCATTCTGCTTTTGTTGCGTCTTTTGAGCCCCGAGATGTTGGACACGCATTGACGGATCCGGATTGGGTCAATGCCATGCATGAGGAGCTAGAGAACTTTGAGCGAAATCGGGTTTGGGTTCTAGTGCCACCACCTCCTGACTGTAAACCTATTGGGACAAAATGGGTTTTTAAAAACAAGCAAGGAGAGGAGGGCCACATTGTGAGAAACAAGGCCCGGCTTGTAGCGAAGGGTTATAGTCAGAAGGAGGGGATAGATTATGAGGAGACCTTCGCTCCTGTAGCTCGTTTGGAGGCTATTAGGATACTCTTGGCTTATGCTGCATCCATGGGTTTCAAACTTTTTCAAATGGATGTCAAGAGTGCCTTCTTAAACGGCTATATTGAGGAGGAGGTCTATGTCCAGCAACCCCCCGGTTTTGAAAATCCCAAGTTTCCAAACCATGTCTTTAAACTCCACAAAGCTTTGTATGGTTTGAAACAAGCCCCTAGAGCCTGGTATGAGAGATTAAAAACCTTTTTGCTAGCTAAGGGTTTTAAAATGGGATGTGTAGATAAAACGCTCTTTCTCCTCAAGCAAGGCAAAGATACTCTCTTGATCCAAATTTACGTGGATGATATCATTTTCGGTGGTTCTTCTCACGCTTTGGTTGCCAAGTTTGCAGATACTATGAGCAGGGAGTTCGAGATGAGCATGATGGGCGAGCTGACTTTCTTTCTCGGGTTGCAAATTAAGCAATCCCGAGAGGGGACGTTTGTGCACCAGGGCAAGTACACAAGGGACTTGCTGAAGCGGTTCGACATGGGTGAGGCCAAGCCTCTTCCAACGCCCATGTCGACGACGACTGCCCTGGATGCTGACACGGATGGAGAAGCAGTGGACCAGAAGGAGTACCGCAGCATGATTGGATCGCTGCTCTACCTGACGGCGACACGGCCGGACATTCAGTTCGCCGTGTGCTTGTGCGCGCGCTTTCAGGCTTCGCCACGCACTTCTCACCGTCAGGCGGTGAAGCGCATCTTCAGGTACCTTCGTTTCACGCCTGAGCTCGGGATTTGGTATTCTGCTTCTTCCACCCTCTCGCTTTGTGGCTTTTCTGATGCTGATTTTGCTGGTTGTCGCATTGAGCGCAAGTCTACTTCAGGGACTTGCCAGTTTATTGGATCTTCTCTTGTGTCGTGGTCTTCTCGCAAGCAGTCTAGTGTCGCTCAGTCTACCACGGAGGCTGAATATGTTGCTGCGGCTAGCTGCTGTTCCCAGTTACTCTGGATGATGGCCACTTTGCGTGATTTTGGTTTGAGCTTTACTCGAGTTCCTTTGCTTTGTGACAGCACGAGTGCCATTAGCGTTGCTAAGAACCCTGTGCTTCACTCGAAAACCAAACACATTGATGTGCGTTTTCATTTCTTGCGAGACCACCAGGAGAAGGGTGATATCGACCTTCGCCATGTCGATACTCATCACCAATTGGCTGATATTTTCACCAAGCCTTTAGACGAATCAACCTTTAATAGGTTGAGGGGTGAGCTTGGTGTGTGTTTCCCCTTTTAGATGGGGGAAGCATTTTGAGATGTACAGACTGACTCTTTTATTTTGAGGCTCTTTTCTTTTGAGTTTCTTGAGTCTCTCCTTTTGGTATCTTCTTTCCTTCAGTTTTGTGTCGGGCATACGCATTTACATTCTGAGCTTCATGTCTATATTCACTAGAATGTAATTATGCTCTTGTTAGTATTGCTCCGATACTTATGATGATGCTTGTAGCTTATGCTCTTTCTGATCACTGTTACATGTTATGAGCGAGCTATTTTTTTTGGAATGGTGAATTATGCCTAATGTATATAAATCTGAAAATGTTCACCATTGAGATATGCAACTAGCATGTGTAGGGTGTGTTGAGTCCATTCCTGCTTTTCATATATGCTAGGTTGCTATGTCTCTAGTTCTGAGTCATTCACTTGCTTGGTTGTTCATAACTTGCTTAAAATCTGAACCAAGTATTGTTAAATTGAAAAGATCGAGATGGGATTGCTTGTCAACACCTCATGGTATTGAGACTGTTTCTCATTGCACTTTGAGTTAAACTTGAGCCATGTAGTGTATGACCGAAACCGTTGCTTTAAGCTTCTGATTGCTTCGGCATAGGCTTCGCACGGTTGAAAAGTTAGGCGATGACAAGCTTTCAACCTCTCGCAATCACATGCTAAAAATGAACTTGTGAATTCTTTTACCGCTGCAACTCCGATATGAATTTGAAATCACAAGTATATGTTTCATTCCTATGCATGATGATTGAACTTTGCTAGGGGTAGTTCACCTTGTATATATGCTTAGCACTTGTTTGGATTCCTTCTATACATGTCTAGTGCTATGTTGATGGTGACTATCCTTTTGGCTTAAAACTGCTCACATGCTCATATGCTTCATATTTCGTATAAGTGATCAGTTTGAGCCTTTGCTATTTGAGTGCTTAATTGAGATGTTGGAGCTATACTGATTAGAGCATCTTTGCACTTTTTGACTATATCCTTGAAGCTCCTAACTTGCATTTTGACTTCATATGCATTGTGGAAGGAGATCTTGTGTTCAGGGGGAGTTTATGTGAAGAGAGTTGCTTCTCCGATACCTTTTGGCCTTGATAAGTGCATTTTCAACTAGGGGGAGAAATTTACGCAAATCATATGCCCTGAAAATCTTTTGTCCTAGTTGCTTGCATTTGTCGAGGGGGAGTTTGCTAGTTGTGTTGAGCCGTTGCCTCTGTCTTGAGGGACTAGCAAACGTTCCTAGCTTCTCATGAGCTTTCATAAGCTTTTTCATTTGGCTTTCAATTGGTATCGTCTGGTGTGCTTTCCCATTTGGTTTGGGTTGATTTTCAATTGGTTCGGAGTGATTTTCTTGCTAGTTGTGTTGAGCCTCTGTGCCTCTATCTTGAGGGACTAGCATTTTGCTTCTGTTGTCCTCCGATCTTCAATTGCTATCTGCTAGCGGTGTTGAGCCTGTTCTACCTCTTCTTGAGGGCTAGCTTTGCTTTGCTTGGTTGCGTCAAGCCGTTGCCCATGTCTTTGGGGACCAAGTTTTTGCTTCATCCACTTGACCTTCTTCGGCTTTTGTTAAGGCTTCTGGGTCATTTGGTTGGGTTTTCTCTTCCCACTCCTTCCTACCTCCTTCTTATTCATGATTTGTTGTGGAGTTGACAATGCACTCATCAAGGGGGAGATTGCGGATACATGGGTGTATGCCGAGTCTCTGTGTGATGAGTGATTGTCAATGGAGATGATGCGCATGTTCTTTGGCTTGTGTTGTGCAGGTGTCGAGCACGGAGACAGTGATCGATGGCGGGTGAAGGTCAAGTTGCGACGTGCCGTGCCGACGGACCGGGCGCGATGAAGGATGGGCGTGCCGTGCGGCGGACGTGCCATGCCGATGTATCGGACGGTGAAGGGCGGACGTGGACTTGGACTGATGGACTGGAGGCCGGAGGATCAGCTGTGGTGGCTGGCAGCCTGCGACAGCGACAGGCGGAGAAGTGCGATCATGTCGGTGGAAGGGGTGCACAGGCGGTGCATCCCCTCTACGACGCCGGTTTGTTGGTAGAGCCCGGGAAAAACCAACGGTGGACGGTTTCCAGGTTTGGGCCTCAAAACCTGGGTGCTGGGTTTCCAGGTTGAGCCACAAAACCTGGGCGCGACGGTTTCCAGGTTGAGCCTCAAAACCTGGGCGTGGGCCGGTTTCCGAGTTTGGGCCTCAAAACTCGGGCGCGGACGGTTTCCGAGTTTGGCCACAAAACTCGGGCTGGAGGCTGGTTTCCCGGTTTGGGCCTCAAAACCGGGGGCTGATGGAAAAGGCTGGTTTCCCGGTTTGGGCCGCAAAACCGGGGGTGCAGAGTGGTGGCGGCACGTGGCGGCGATCTGAAGGTTGCGTGGAGGCGACGCGGAAGACCGTGCGGGCGTGGCCGTCGGATCTACCTACCACCAGCGGGTGGACTAGAATAGCCTTAGGGTTAGGCTGGTCCGCTCTGTAATTAGAGTAGAGAGGGGTAGAGTAGGAAATAGACTTAGGCTAGGTTAGTATAAGTAGTCTAGGGGAGACACCCTCCTCCCTATCTCAATCTCCGTTAGCGCAGTCATTTGCTTCCTAGCACCTAGGGTTTCCACTCTCCCATCCCCTGCTCTAGCTAGTTGAGATCCGCAGAGAGACTCCACTCTGTGTACTGTTGATTTGAGGAAGTGAGGCCGTATCCTCACTTTGGAGCACAGATCGATGGCTTGATTTGCGTCCTTAATTCGAGTTCGTGGCTGTGATTCGCGGTTTCTTTGTGTTCTTCGCGGAATCCTTTTTCTCCACGATTTTCCCGTCGCTTGATCTCTTTGCTCGGTTCATCTTCTGCAATTCCGTTTGAACCAAGTTGTTCTAGATCGTGAGGCTCTCCTTTCCACCGAAGGAATTAATCTCTAACCTCACGGTCTAGGAGATCGATCGATTTTCGTTTTGGATTGCGTTCTTGCCTCCATACCCCGAATTTTCTTCGATTCACCGATTTGGAGTTAGGTTCGAGCCATGATCTCTTAGGAGTAGCTCACTAACATCCTTGTGACTCCTCAAATCGAATCCTAGGCCTAGGGCAATTGATTCGAAGGAGATCGGGTTGAATCGTGAAGAACAGCGCTGTTTTCGGGGGCATCGGACGCTATCACGGGAGCATCGGACGCTAGGGTTCCTAGCATCGGACGCTCCGGTGACGCGTGTCACGTTTTCAGCGTTTTAGTTTGCATCGGACGCTAGGCATCGGACGCGTCCGTTGTCCATCGGACGCGCCGGAGTCTTTGCATCGGACGCTGGGTGATCACTGTTCACAGCGTCCGATGGTGGAACAGTAAGGTTCCAGAACCGCCCAGTCTGCATCGGACGCGTCCGGTGGTCTGGCATCGGACGCAGGCCAGCGTCCGATGCGACTGGTTTCGCACGGTTTCGTCCGCGGTTCGCTCGTTCGTTGTCGGAATTGATTTCCGTCTTTTGCGTTGGCTTTCTAGAGTTGTCTAGTGTCTCGCTGTGCTTCTAGGAAGCATCCACCCTACATATAGGGTCGTGGACATTAGCAAGTTCTAGGGTTCGCTCTTGGGGTCGATTTTGGGACAGTGGCATCTAGTTTCCGTAAGGAAATTTTGAAGCTCCCATTCACCCCCCCTCTGGTCGCTTTCGGTTAGCTTCTCGGTCCTTCAACCTGGGGTCACTCTCCATCGTGAACCATGCCCGCCTCCGGCCAAGAGGCCAAATCTTGGCACAGCAATACTCCTCCACTAAATCACGCGCACACTGAGAGCGCGCAACGACTCTCAGGCAGTCAACAGCAGCGTGAGCCTCGACGCTCATCCTAGCTTCGGCGCTCACATCTCCAAGCACCGGAAGCTCACCACAAAGCTCGGAGCTATCACTGAGCTTGTAATAGAACCAAAACTCCTGCCACCCGCTGCTCCATTTGTTCTTCTGCGCCTGCACCGGCAGCTCCGCGCCAGCACGATGACAGAGAGTGTACACCGCGAACTGACCAAGACTGGCTTTGCCCTCGCCGTCCGTAATCTTGCGAGGCTGCATATGAACGCGATGAGTGCGAACAAACCCCTCGACATTAGGAACAATCCCCTGAGATCAGCAGGCCCAAACATAAACTGACATCTTCGTGAAGCAAGACGGCGTAAGCTGATGAAAGCGCAAGTTAAACCTTCGCAGAACCGAAGTCACAAAAGAATCAGCAGGGAAGGGAAGGCCAGCCGAAAGGAACTCCTCAAACACAACAACTTCATCCGCGTCCGGCCTCGGCACGGTCTCCCCAACACTGCTCCTCGCTTTGCCTTCCTCAATCCAGCCCCACCTCACATAAGATGCGATCTCACTGGCGCAAACACGACTGAGACCAAACTCGAAGGTAATCCCCTCATCCGCGACAGCGGGAGAACCAGCCCGAGCAGTCTGCTTCAATTTGGCCATCCCTTCAGCTACCAACACTATCAAACAACAAATGCCCGCCCCTACCCTCGCGCACAAGCCAAAACAAACCTTCGCTGCAAGCAAACCGCAACAACAGGACAGCTATAGCAGAGGAAAGCACAATCCAACCTCTTCACCCACCCTTTCTGTTTATAGGCCGAGAAACGAGCCTCCACACCCGACAAAATCGGCACAACAATCGAAAAATGCGGTGCAAAAAAAAAACGGGTTTCAACAGTACAAACAACACTACAACGGCCCAGCCCAAAGCAGTCGCGGGCGTCGCTGCCGAGGGTCCCGTTTATTGTCCCCGTTTGAAAGGCGCTGCTTGGGCCTAAACATGGTTTTTTAGATCCAAGACAACGAGGGGCTACTGTTGGGGAAAGGGACCCTCGGCAGAGGCGCCGCTCGAGCTGGTGTCCAAAGAAATAACCCTCGAAGAACTCTATGTGTCCTTGCGAGCTCCCTCTCCCCTTTGGGATCGTTACCCTGACCTTCGGACGCGGGTTCAACCCTCGTCGCCTTGTTGCATTCCATGCAGGTCTATGTCGACAGCCGCACTACAGGCAACCCTCGCTGGCTCACAAAGCCACCTCGCTTGGAGCGAAGGTTCAAGCAAGCGACGAGTGTGCGCTGGCCGATAGGCAAGCGAAGTCGAAGGTCCGGCGAGCACGGCCGAAGGTCAAACCTTCGGTCTTCTCTCCTGAAGGCAAGTAAAGCCGAAGGTCCGGCAGACGACGAAGGAGCGCGGGCCCAAGGGCGAGCACGGCCGAAGGTCAAAACCTCCGCTCCTCTCTCCCGAAGGTGAACAGAACCAGGTGGCGGCGCATTGGAGGGGGGCCGATTAGGGTTTCCGCTTTAGCTGTATGTTTACGCTTTTGGCCTTCCTCCCTGCGTGGAGGTGAGGAATCTTTCCTGTACCCTTTAGTAATTTGGCCCGTGTCCTTTGGTATTCCCTATAAATGCCAAGGGGTGAACAGTGTAATGGGACGACCTTTTGGGGAATTGAGCATCTTACCACTTCCGCCTTACCTTCGCTACCGCTTCCGACACTTGGTCACCTTCGCCTCTCCCCTGCACAAGTGCAGAGGTGCGGCAAGTGTGTTCCCAACACCCAGGTTTTGAGGCCCAAACCTGGAAACCGTCCTCAGCCCGAGTTTTGTGGCCCAAACTCGGAAACCATAAGCACCCTGGTTTTGAGGCCCAAACCTGGAAACCGTCCACTCGGTGGTTTTTCTGTGGCTCAACCACCAAACCGAGCCGTCAAAGGGATGCACCGCCCGTGCACCCCGTCCACCGACATGTGTCCCAAGGTCCATGACCCGAGCAACACCGTGCCCCGCAAGTCTCTGCTCGTCGCTGTCCCAGGCTGTCAGCCACCACATCTCATCCTCAGGCCACCGGTCCCTCAGTCCAAGCCTCACGTCCGCCCTTCACCGCTCTCAGTCCATCGGCACGACACGTCTCTACTTGACCTTCACCTTGCCTTCGATCACTGTATCCGTGCTCGACACCTGCACAACACAAGCCAAAGAACATGCGCATTATCCCAGTTGACAATCACTCATCACTCGAGACTCGGTATACACCCATGTATCCGCACTAATTGTGTTCTAGTTCATCTTCTAATCTCTCTAGTTCATCTCTGTGCTCTAATCTAGTTCTAATTATCTCTCTGGTTCATCTCTGTGTTCTAATCTAGTTCTAATTGTTCATCTAGTTCTTATTCTTCTTCTAGTTCTTGTTCTAGTTGATACATGTCATGATTTGTTACTATTTCATGTTCATAATTATAATGTTCATCGTCTACTTTGATTATATGTCTATCATAGCTAGGGTATCTCTATGTTTATGCGCTTGTTCGTATAGCGCTCATTCTGTCGATCATAGGGTGAGTGGTCAACATTGTGTAAGCATGGTGCTTATACGTTGTTTACCTGTGAATGCACCCTATATTCTGGGCCAGCAAGTGGTAGATCGCGAGGGTGACTTTTATAGCCTTGTTGAGTCCTTTGTAGTCCACTCCCCGAATATAGGGCAAGTAAGACCTGGTCACCCGGAGGTGATAGACTCTGGATCTGACCCTCCATGCGTGATGTCTCCTGCGTATAAATATAAGTTATTCTAACCATGATTGCTAAACATAATTGCACTAATTGATGTAGTCTATGACCTATAGTTAGAACCATGTTAGGAAGTTAATCTATCTCTTTCTAGTTTTGTCTATGATCCGACCTTGGGTGAGAATGCTCTGTTGGAACTCTTTTATATGGTTTACTCTATTCTATTATATTTATCTTATTTATCATTCTTGATTGATTCCTGTGTTGAGTATAGATCTAGTGGAACTCTTATCATAATCATACATGTGTGTGTCATAGTTGTAGATGTTTATCTCTTGTCACTCGTTAACTAACGATATGCATTGCTCCATTATAAATGAACGATACCTTGGAAACTCTTTCCATGGTGAAATGCTACAACAGATGTATTTTATCTGTGCGCTTGTGGATAATCTCATTTCATATTTTATAAGGGCAAGATCATAAATACCATCCACATCTCTAGTGTTGCTGCTAGTGGTGACAGCCTAGCGTTAAAGGTAATGTTGTTAGATTTGACTATCAACATTTCTAGCGCTGTTATCTGAAGTGATGCTAAGAGATGTCAACAAGCATTTCTGGCGCCGCTGTCGGGGAACCAAATGTGTGATTCCAAAGCACATTCCCCGATGTTTGGGAAATCCCTTAAGGAAATCCCATTGTCGGAGCCATTCGTTAAGATATACGAGTTTTCTAAGTTAGGATCAGGAGATAATAGGATATTAGTTGAATACATAGGAACAACTATACACACATGATTATGATAATCGAGACACACTATTGATCTTTTCTCAAGCAGGCTCACCTTGTCCTTTTGTCTAGTTTCTTCAATATCTTATTGCAGGGTGATGTATGACTAGATTTGATCGACCGGAAAACTATGTTGACAATCCTGAAGTTTTGATCCGAAAAGCCAAAGCCAACGCCAAGCTCAGGAAACCACCAACCACGTTGACCGAAGACACTCAGGCAAGAAGCTCAACACCAGTGTTAGAAGACATGGCTGACAAGACTCTCCGTGAATTCTCTGCGCCAAACACTGCCAACACAGGACTGGACCAGCAGTCAATATCGGAACCGAGGGATTCGAACTCAAGCCATCTCTGATCAACATGGTGCAAGCCAGCCAATTTTGTGGGAAAGCACATGAAGATGCAAGTGCCCATCTCCAACACTTCCTGGAGATTTGCAGCACCTTCACTATCAAGGGAGTCAGTAAAGACGCCATCTACCTCCGCCTATTCCCATTCTCACTTTTGGGAAGAGCGAAGCAATGGTTCTACTCCAACAATGACAAAAACACTACATGGGAGACCTGCT
Source organism: Coix lacryma-jobi var. lacryma-jobi (assembly GCA_009763385.1). NCBI lineage: Eukaryota > Viridiplantae > Streptophyta > Magnoliopsida > Poales > Poaceae > Coix > Coix lacryma-jobi. The sequence continues at coordinate 80,814,123 of CM019825.1, forward strand.
CCACTGCTTTCCTAGCAAAGTTCTTCCCCGTAGGCAGGACGAATGCCCTACGAGCGAAGATCTCAACTTTTCAGTAGCAGTATGATGAATCTATCCCTGAGGCATGGGAACGCTTTCAAGACAACATATCAGAATGCCCACACCACGGGATGGAGAATTGGTTACTTATGCAGACATTCTACCATGGGCTCACTTCGAGTGCCCGTGATAATATCGATGCAGCTGCTGGAGGATCGTTCTTGTCACTCACTATCAAAGAGGCCACTGCTCTCGTTGAGAAGATAGCTTCCAACCAAGGATGGAACGAAGAACGCGCTCAACCGAAGAAGAGAGGAGGAATGCATCAACTCAAGGAAGTAGACATGTTGTCTGCTCAGATAGACCTACTGATGAAGAAGCTTGACGAACGACACCAAGAGAAGAAGGAAGTCATGCACATCCACGAGTCTCGCATGACTTGTGAAGAGTGTGGAGGCACTGTGTGACAGAACTGACCAATTTATACCAGATTAAGCACCGAATCCCCGCTTTCGCAGAGATTACAGGTACTTAAGCTCGTACAAACCCGGTAGTCCGGAAATCTCGAAGGATTTCAATCATTCAACAGTAGCCAAGATCATAATAGATTAGCGTACATGTCCACGAGGTACATTCAGTTCGCACATAGTTCAAATCACATCGGAGTTTAACAGTTATTACAAACCATAGTTCGAATTTCGAAAGCGAAGGCAACATAGTTTTAAACATAAGTTCTCAGTTCACAATACGGTGCCATTGCCTGATCAGTCCACAAAAGCATCAGGAGAGAATAAGAGATGACCATGCCCATGGTCTAGTCACCACCCTCGACGGGGTACAGACAGTTCTCGCAATAGCCGTAGAAGCATTGCCCATCTACAACAACAAGGGATAAAACCCTGAGTACGAGAAGGTACTCAGCTAGACTTACCCGTCATAAACCAGAAATAAACGACACCAAGGAGTATGCAAGGCTGTATCTGGGGTTCGCTATACTTACTCTTTTGCATAAAAGCATTTTATTATTTAAATAATCATCATTAGAGTATTAGCAGTCAATTTAAGTAATCAACCTGATTAACTAGATTTGCACCTGATCTAGAGCAAGCACTTGGCTAATTAATCAAGCAAGAGTGACTATTTCATCAATAGCCTTTCAGATTCAGTACCATAACCATCTTTAATTCCATAAGTTACTACGGTAACACATGCCCAGTCAAGTTACTCACTAACCAGGAGCGATGGCGATTATAATCGATTCCTACCCAGCTGGGGATAAAATGTCACACACTCGCCCGATCACACCTTGCCAAGCAGCCATCGGTGACCACTTCAGGAAATTCGAGAACACAACACGCGGGACGGTCATGGGCCCTTCTACACCGCGGGTTATCTCAATGCCAGGTCGCTCAAGCTATAACTGCCCATGGTCATGCCAGGTTAGTCAGGCCCCGCCTGTCCACGGACCATGCCAGGTTGCTCAGAATAGTTGCCCACGGTACATATAAGGTCATGGGTGTTAGGCGTCGACATCTCCATCACCGGCTCGAATAGCCCTACTCGGCATCACGGGAGGTACTCCGACCTACTCCGTTAAGTGATTGACGCATTCAAAATGACTGAGGTGTGCCTTCGTCGGGTCCCAATCGACACAGACGAGAGACTACTAGCACACAGAACCACTGTCCTGCTGCTCCTACATCCCGCTCGGTCTCAAATTAATTATCACATGGTTATATCCATGATAGCATAAGGCTAGTTATGATCAGTATCCACCTATAAGCGGGAGACAGGAAATCACCCGACTTTTACCGGTTGTCGGTGTTTCGACCCCGGGGGTATGACACCAACTAGTAATATGATCACGTGCTCCCTTCCTGGATGGTGATGCAAGATGACACAAGGGTTTATCCTGGTTCGGGCAAAGAAGGCCCTACGTCCAGCGGCGGGAGGAGGTTCTTGTATTACTTGCACCTAAGTGCTTGTACAGGGGCAATACAAGCTCAACGAGCGTGGACGAGAGTCTGGACTCGTGTGTGTGTCGTGTGGACCCGTGTGCATGAAGGGCCCTGGTGTCCTCTTTTATAGAACAAGAGGAGGCCAGGGTTACACAGGAGTGACATGTACAACACCCAATACGGCGAAGGGTTGGAATTCTGTCTTGTCGAGGTCACTGGAGCCGGCGTGGGGGTTGCTGTTGAGGCGTCCTTGAAGCGTGGCTTCCATCCTGGGCGTGGACGTGGAGGCATGGCGACGTGGAGGCCGTGCAGCGCTCATTCCGGCACGTACAGGACGTGGCAGGGTCCCTACGGGTCTTGGGGTACCTGTCCTCCAATAGCATGAAAGCAGTCAGGGCTCGAGGGGCGCAGGGCCGGCCTCGAGGTGGCGCCTACGGGGGGCTCGAGCCCCCGCAGGTATGGGCAAGTCCCGGAAAACCCGGCCGTACAGCGGGAATCCAGGTCTCGAGATGTGGCTCGAGTGTGCTACAGTGCAGGGTATGGCCTAACAGTGCTGTATTTGTGCCTTTTTGCCCATGCTTGTGGTGAAAACGAGGTTTGACTCTGGCCCCGGTTCACTATGGCATACGTCGTGTACCAGAGGATGTGACCGGAGTAGGTGGACGCATTAAATGCGCAGTATGGGGCTGGTATCCGATGTCTGGCGCTGCTCAAGGGAGGTATGATGTGTCTCGAGGGATAGGTTACCGTGTTAGAGAGGCTCGAGGTCCCCACGTGGGGTCTCGAGGAACGGTGTACGGCTGTAGTGGGCTTGAGGCCTATGTGCCGGGGCTCGAGAGGTAGGCTACCATGAGGCGGTCGGTAAGGCTTTGGCAGGCCCGGGCTTCCTGGCGGTGGGCCGGCGTTGTAGGCTTCGTAGGGTACCGTAGCCCGGGGGCGTGGGTGGCCGTCTACGTCGACGCCCCCCACCTCTTGGTGGCTCGAGGTATCTACGGACTTAGACATTGCTAGTACGCTCAAGATACGAATCGAGATAAGGGTCGAATTTTGGAAAAGAAAAGCGCGTTTTTTCCGGAGTCTGGGGGGGTCCCCCCTGTCAGCCCCTGAGGGAGGCTCGACCCTGAGCAAGGCAGGGTCGAGGCTACCTTAAGTTGCTAAGTAAAATGAAAGATAGTGCACGAGTTTGTTCATTCATATTTGACGTGTTTGTACAAAGCAACAAAATGTACAAGGCCTCGAGGCCCTTAAGGGTAGAAGCGACGTAGCTGAGATATGTTCCACGCATTCGCCAGGATCCTGCCTTGACCGTCGTAGAGCTTGTATGTTCCTGGCTTGAGCACCTCAGCTACGGTGTATGGGCCCTCCCATGGAGGGGTGAGCTTGTGGCGCCCTCGATTATCTTGCAGCCATCGAAGCATGAGGTCCCCCACTGCCAGGTCCCTTTTGCGCACGTGCTTGTCGTGGTAGCGTCGAAGTGTTTGCTGGTAGCGCGCGGAGTTGATGAGCGCCACGTCTCGAGCCTCCTCGAGCTGGTCCTCGGCGTTGGCGAGCCTCTCGTCATTGGTTTGCTCGTTGTAGGCTCGAAGTCGAGGGGAGCCGTACTCGAGGTCCGTAGGCAAGACAGCCTCGGCGCCGTAGGTTAGGAAGAACGGAGTGAACCCGGTGGCTCGACTCGGCGTAGTCCTGAGGCCCCACAGAACCGAGGGGAGCTCTGCAGCCCACCTCTTTCCAAAATTCTTGAGGGTCTTGAACAGCCTCGGCTTCAGCCCGTGGAGTATCATGCCGTTGGCGCGCTCGACCTGCCCGTTGCATTGAGGGTATGCGACATAGGCCCAGTTCACGCGGATGTTGTTGTCATCGCAGAAGTTGATGAGCTTTTTGCCCGCGAATTGTGTGCCATTGTCGGTGATGATGACGTTAGGCACCCCAAACCGGTACATGATGTCGGAGACGAACTCGATGGCCTTCTCGGAGGTGGGGTTGCCTATAGGCTTAGCCTCGATCCACTTGGTGAATTTGTCGACGGCCACGAGCACATGCGTGTACTTTCCATTTGTCATCTTGAGGGGACCCACGAGGTCGAGCCCCTAGACAGCAAACGGCCAAGTGATGGGGATCATCTGCAGGGCGTGCGCGGGCTGGTGCGTTTGCTTGGCATAGAACTGAAACCCTTGGCAGGCTCGAACCAGGCGCTTGGCGTCTCCAATGGCGGTTGGCCAGTAGAAGCCTTGGCGGAAGGCGTTCCCCACCAAGGTCCTTGGCGCTGCGTGATGGCCGCAAGCCCCCAAGTGCATGTCGTCGAGGAGCCTGCGTCCTTCCTCGAGGGGGATGCAGCGCTGAAGGATTCCTGATGGGCTTCGACGGTACAGCTCTCATTCGTCGCCATAGATGACGTAGGTCTTGGCCCTTCGAGCGATGCATCGGGCCTCTGTCTTGTCTTCTGGTAGCACTAATGTTTTCCTAAACAGTAAACGGTAAACAGTCGGTCACTCTTTGTTTAGCGTTTAGGCCGTTTAAACGGTGTTTAAACGGAGTTAAACGGCCTAAACGGTTTTGTATGGTAACACTAAAATATACATATTTATGTATGTAAAAATTAAATTTGCTAGAAACTGTACATATTTGCACATGTAAAAAATAAATATTATACCAAATAATATTTTTGGAAGAAATCTAAATCCCACAACATTTCATATACTCACAATGTTAATTAGTTTTGTGTTGATTATGGTAGTCGTAGTCCTCTAATTAACCAAATTATGGATTAAATGGTTGTTTAGATCATTTAATCATGTCTAACCTGATTTTCTTTAGACCATTTAGACGGGTTTAAACGGGTTTAAACGGTTCAACCGTTTAATTCACCGTTTAGGGCCTAAACAAAACAGATGGCCTCTGTTTACCGTTTAAACGGTGTTTAAACGGACTAAACGGCCGTTTAGGCGAACAGAGGGTAGCACGCCTTGCGTCAGGTAGTCGAGGAAGGGCGTCCGCTAGTCGAGGGGTCGTGATGAAGAAGAGGCGGGTGCATCGATCTGCATTGCCTCAGCGGATGTCGAGGAGTCGTTCTCGAGGGGTGGCGTTGAAGGTCGAGCCCCCGTGTCCGGCTCTAGGGGTGGCGTCGAGGGGCCAGCCCCCGGGCCGATTTTGACGGATGGCTCGAAAATGTCCCTCGAGAAGACATCTGGTGGGACGGTGCCGCGCATGGATGCTAACTTAGCCAGCTCGTCTGCGGCCTCATTGTACTTTCGAGCGATGTGGCTGAGCTCGAGGCCGTAGAACTTGTCTTCTAGCTTGCGCACTTCTCTGCAGTATGCTTCCATCTTGGGATCGATGCAGCTCGAGGCCTTCATGACCTGGTTGATGATGAGCTGCGAGTCCCCTCGAATGTCGAGGCGTCGGACCCCAAGCTCGAGGGTGATGCGCAGCCCGTTGACGAGGGCCTCGTACTCAGCGACGTTGTTGGAGGCGGGGAAGTGCAAGCGCAGCAGGTAGCGCATGTGGACTCCGAGGGGTGAGATGAAGAGCAGCCCTATGCCTACCCCTGTCTTCATGAGGGACCCGTCGAAGTACATAGTCCAGAGCTCGGCTTGGATTTGTGCCAGCGGGAGCTGGGTGTCGGTCCACTCAGCAACGAAGTCCGCCAACGCTTGCGACTTGATGGCTTTTCATGGAGCGTAGGTGATGGCCTCCCCCATCAGCTCGGCAGACCACTTGGCAATGCGCCCCGTGGCCTCCTGGTTGTTGATGATCTCTCCGAGGGGGAAGGACGATACCACCGTCATGGGATGAGCGAGGAAATAATGCTGGAGCTTGCGCCTCGTGATGATGATGCCGTAGAGCAGCTTCTGGATGTGTGGGTACTGGACCTTGGCCTCGGAGAGCACCTCACTGATGAAGTACACTGGCCGTTGGACTGGTAGCGCGTGACCCTCCTCGTGTCTCTCGACGACTACGACCGCGCTGACCACCTGGGTGGTTGCGGCCACGTAGAGGAGGAGAGGCTCGGGGGGATCGTCACCCTGGGCTGGTCGTGGTGGCACGAGAATTAGCGCGGAAGTCAGCAACCCCTTCAACTTGGTTAGGGCCTCCTCGGCTTCGACGGTCCACACAAAGCGTTCCGTTTTCTTCGGCAGGCGGTAGAGGGGTAGCGCCTTTTCCCCTAGCCTTGAGATGAACCTGCTGAGAGCGGCTAGACAGCTTGTCACTTTCTGTACGCCCTTGAGGTCTCGAATTGGGCCCATCCTCGTGACTGCTGAGATCTTTTCGGGGTTGGCCTCGATCCCCCGTTGTGAGACAATGTAGCCAAGTAGCATGCCTCGAGGCACACCAAAGACACATTTCTCGGGGTTGAGTTTCACATTCTTGGCCCGGAGGCACTCGAACGTGGTCTCGAGATCGCTGATGAGGTCCCCGACTTTCTTGGTCTTAACCACGATGTCATCGACGTAGGCCTCGACGGTTTTGCCTATGTGTTCGCCAAAGACATGCTGCATACAACGCTGATATGTTGCCCCGGCGTTTCGAAGGCCGAAGGGCATTCTAACATAGCAATACATACCAAAAGGTGTAATAAAAGAGGTAGCGAGCTCGTCGGATTCTTTCATCTTAATCTGGTGGTAGCCGGAATACGCATCGAGAAATGAAAGTACTTCACACCCCGCAGTGGAATCGACAATCTGATCAATTCTAGGTAAAGGAAATAGAACTTTTGGACATGCTTTATTCAAACCAGTGTAGTCTACACACATCTGCATTTTTCCATTCTTTTTCCTAACTAGTACAGGGTTAGCTAGCCACTCTGGGTGAAATAACTCCTTGATGAATCCAGCCGCCAAAAGCTTGTGCACCTCCTCGCCGATGATCCTACGCTTCTCCTCGTCGAAGCGGCGCAGGCGTTGCTTCACCGGTCTGGACCCGGCCTGGATCTCCAAGGCGTGCTCGGAGACTCCCCTAGGTATGCCTGGCATGTCCGAGGGGCTCCACGCAAACATGTCGATGTTCACGCGGAGAAAGTCGACGAGCACTGCTTCCTATTTAGGCTCGAGGCTGGCACTGATGGCTAGCGTCTTGCCGTCGGTCGAGGTCGGGTCGACGGGTATCTGCTTGGTGTGCTCTGCCGGCTTGAAGGTGCCGGCGTGGTGCCTTGCTTCAGGGGCCTCGGTGGCCAGGGCAGCCAGGGCCTCGAGCGAGTCGACTTGGACGTTGGCCTCCCCACGCTCGACGCACTCCACGTCGCAGTGGTACGCGTGTTCGTAGGAGGTGTCGACGGTGATGACCCCTTTCGGCCCCGGCATCTTGAGCTTCAAGTATGTGTAGTTGGGGACCGCCATGAACTTGGCGTAGGTAGGCCTGCCGATGATGGCATGGTAGGTGCCTTGGAACCCAACCACCTCGAAGGTGAGCGTCTCCCGGTGGAAGTTGGCCGGCGTGCCAAAGCAAACAGGTAGGTCGATGCGCCCGAGGGGGTGGGCCTTCTTCCCTGGTACAACTCCGTGGAACCCCCCGACGCTGGGTCGGAGCTGGTCCCTCGAAATCCCCAGGATGTCGAGGGTCTCGAGGTATATGATGTTGAGGCTCGAGCCCCCATCCATCAACACCTTGGAGAACCGTATGTCGACGATGATGGGGTCGACGACGAGGGGGTACGCCCCTGGATTTACGACATGGTCCGGATGGTCGTCACAGTCGAACGTGATCGGCGCATCAGACCAGTCAAGATACCGGAGGGCGTCGTGGCAGAGTGCAAAGACCTCCCGGCGCTCCTTCTTTCTCTCTCGAGCTGAGAGCCCGACGGTTGGGCCCCCGTAGATCATGAAGCAGTCACGCACCGGGGGGAAGTTGTCGTCCGCGTCCCCGTCGTCGTGTCGATTGTTGTCCTTGCCCTTAGGCGCGTCTTCCTTCTTGTCACCGAGCTTGGAGTAGAAGCCCTTCATCATTCTGCAGTCCTTCAACTTGTGATTCGTGGGACCCTTGTGATAAGGGCAGGGGTCCTCGAGCATTTTGTCGAAGACAGCCCCGTCAAGGGGGCCTCGAGGCTTCTTATGCTCGAGGGCGCCCACGAGCACTTCTTCATCGTCGTCGTCATCGGCGTCGCGCTTCGCCTTCTGACCTTTGCCTTTGTTCTTCTTCTTTTTGTTGTTGTTGTTGCGGTTCTTGTCGTTGTTGCCCTTGCTCGAGCCCTCCGGCGTGGCCACCGCCTTGCCTTTGTCCGTGGAGCGGCCAAAGAAGGCCCCCACTTCCTCGTCGCCTGAGGCAAAGCTGGTGACACGATCCAACAGATCCTCGACCCTCCTGGGATGGTAGCGCCCTAGCTCGTGGACTAGCTCTTGGCATGTCGTGCCCACGAGGAACGCTGAGATGACATCCTCATCAGGCACGTGGGGGAGCTCGTGGCGCTGCTTCGAGAATCACCGAGCGAAGTCGCGGAGGGGATCGTCCGCTGTCTGCCTGCAACGTCGTAGATCCCAGGGGTTGCCTGGGCGCACGCAAGTCCCCTTGAAATTCCCATCGAAGACCCTGACTAGGTCGGCACAGTCGTGGATCTGATCCAGTGGGAGCCCCTTGAGCCACCGACGGGCGGTGTCCGAGAGGTAGAGTGGGAGCTGGCGTATGATCACGCGGTCGTCGCTCTTCGCCCCGCCCAGTTGGCAGCCCAGGCAGAAGTCGGAGAGCCATAGCTTGGGCTCGACCTCCCCGTCATACTTCACGATGTTGGTCGGTGGTCGAAAGCGGTCGGGGAGGGTTGAGCTGCGGATGGCCTGGCTGAAGACCCTGGGGCCCGGGGGCTCGAGGGCCTGCCGGTCCTCGTCACTGTCGTAGCGCCCCCCTCGATGGGCACTATAGCCATGCTCCTCGGTCCCTTTGTCCTTGCGCCGGCGGTTGATGTTGTTGTGGGCGTCATTGGGGTCTCGAGGTGGCCGGTTGTCGACGATCCCTTCCCGGACTGGCCTGGCTCGAGAGGCGTCCGGCTGGTGGACGGACGTCTCACGCTCGTTGCGGGGCGTGTCTGCTGGCTTCCCCGAGGTCGCTCCGCGCCGGCGCGAGGCTGAGCTCTCGGCCTGCTACAGAGCGGCTGTCTCGAGGAGGTTCTTCATTTCCCCGAGCATGCGCCTGGCGTCAGGGTTGGAGATGGCGGGTAGATCGCGGAGTAGCATCGCGGCCGCCACCACGTTCTGCCCGACTCGCGGGAAGCGCACCTCGGGGCGTGCTGGTGCCCCATCCTCGAGGATCTGCCGGTGGACCTCTCGAGCGCGGCCACGAGCGTCGGCGCCTCGAGGCTAGGCTTGTTCCTGCATAAGAGTTTGCTCAAGCTACAGCAGGCGTTGTCGGTCCTCCTCAGCCTTGGTGATCGCCTCCCGCAGCTGCGCGAGCTGCGCCGCCCGGTCGTCGTTGTGCCGAGGTGGTGCATCCGGTGTCGGGGGTTCGTTCCTCCCCCGAACGTGTGGTCCGCCCGCTGCAGCCACGTCGTTGGGCTCTTCGAGGTTGAGCGCCGGCCTAGCGTCATCGTCGTCGTCGTCTTCGGCATCGCCCACGACCCCCTCGAGCTGGAAGCACTCCTTGGTGGGATCCCAGAGGTCAGGGTCATGGTAGTCGTACTCGTCGGAGTCGAAGCTATTGATGTCGCGCCGCCCTGGCTCGTGCTGGGACTGCAGCTCGCGGTACCACTCTCCGATGGTGGCTCATCGGGGTGGCTCGATGACTCGTGAGAAGCCACGGTCGACGTGCGCGGTGTAGACGATCTCCAGGTCGGTGGTGGCTCGTAGGATCACGCCCGGACGTTCCTCCCACTCTACCGCCGCCCGGTCCTGACGGCGCTCGTCGAGGTGGTGGGCGTAGACAGCTGCGGAGTTGTTGAGGCCAAATGGGGGCCGCTGGCGTCGAGCGCGGTACACCCCGTACGGGAGGAAGCCAGGTGGTGTCGACAGAGCATGGCTCGGGGGCCTCTGGCCAGGCTCCCGGTCCGTGCGCATGACGAACGCGAACTCGCAGGGAGAGTGCGCGCGCGCCCTAGAAGTCTCCGGCCGCGCGCCGGGCAGGTTTCTCCTCGGGGACTCTGTGCCGGCCGCGGGGAAGTGTGTGTACGCCGCGGGCACCGCCTGTGCCTGGCGACGATGGTGACGATAGCGCCGCTCACGAGGTGGCGACGCGTGGTGGTGCGGGCGACGCGTCACGCCCCCCGCGCGGGGTGGCGTGACACGCCCTCCGCTCGGGCTCTCCGTGGAGAGCAGGGTCAGCTCGTTGCCGCTGCTGGTGGCCAGGAACTCGAGGCTCCCGAACCAGATGATGGCACCAGCAGAGAACGAAGGAGTGGAAGAAGCCATCCAGAAAACAACGAGAAATCGACTCCGACACGCGAAGGCCCCTACCTGGTGTGCCAACTGTCGGTGTTTCGACCCCGGGGGTATGACACCAACTAGTAATATGATCGCGTGCTCCCTTCCTGGATGGTGATGCAAGATGACACAAGGGTTTATCCTGGTTCGGGCAAAGAAGGCCCTACGTCCAGCGGGGGGAGGAGGTTCTTGTATTACTTGCACCTAAGTGCTTGTACAGGGGCAATACAAGCTCAACGAGCGTGGATGAGAGTCTGGACTCGTGTGTGTGTCGTGTGGACCCGTGTGCATGAAGGGCCCTGGTGTCCTCTTTTATAGAACAAGAGGAGGCCAGGGTTACACAGGAGTGACATGTACAACGCCCAATACGGCGAAGGGATGGAATTCTGTCTTGTTGAGGTCACTGGAGCCGGCGTGGGGGTTGCTGTTGAGGCGTCCTTGAAGCGTGGCTTCTAACCTGGGCGTGGACGTGGAGGCGTGGCGACATGGAGGCCGTGCAGCGCTCATTCCGGCACGTACAGGACGTGGCAGGGTCCCTCCGGGTCTTGGGGTACCTGTCCTCCAATAGCATGAAAGCAGTCAGGGCTCGAGGGGCGCAGGGTCGGCCTCGAGGTGGCGCCTACGGGGGGCTCGAGCCCTCGCAGGTATGGGCAAGTCCCGAAAAACCCGGCCGTACAGCGGGAATCCAGGTCTCGAGATGTGGCTCGAGTGTGCTACAGTGCAGGGTATGGTCTAACAGTGTTGTACTTGTGCCTTTTTGCCCATGCTTGTGGTGAAAACGAGGTTTGACTCTGGCCCTGGTTCACTATGGCATACGTCGTGTACCAGAGGATGTGACCGGAGGAGGTGGACGCATTAAATGCGCAGTATGGGGCTGGTATCCGTTGTCTGGCGCTGCTCGAGGGAGGTATGATGTGTCTCGAGGGATAGGTTACCGTGTTAGAGAGGCTCGAGGTCCCCACGTGGGGTCTCGAGGAACGGTGTACGGCTGTAGTGGGCTCGAGGCCTATGTGCCGGGGCTCGAGAGGTAGGCTACCATGAGGCGGTCGGTAAGGCTTTGGCGGGCCCAGGCTTCCTGTCGATGGGCCGGCGTTGTAGGCCTCGAGGGGGTTGGTTTTTTAGGGGGTTAGACTAGTTAGGTCTCTTATCAATTGGTGCTCTAGGTTTAACTTATTTGTTTTGCGTTGATTGGGGGTACCACTTTTGTGGTCCCCCGACACCGGTCTAAGTAGGCTAAGCAGAAACGAGCCTAGACTTAACAGGGATATTAAGACAATAATTGTAGGTGGACAAGGATAAGTAATTAATGCAACAACGGTGTCACTCAACTCCTATAACCTAATGCAGCAAACATATCAGGTGAACTTTATAAATGGTAACTACAAACCATAGGAGGGGGATGCTCCGGGGCTTGCCCCGTTCAAAGTCGGAGGGTCGATGGTCGCGGCACTCAGGCAGGTCCTCGACGTCTCCTTCTTCGGTCCTCTCGTCCTGGGTCTCCTCCGAACACGGCTCCTCCGGTGGCGGGTTCTGGACTTCCACTACCAACCCTGTATGATGCATAACACGTATAAGTAAAATGAATGCACATGGGATGCATTGGGATGCAACATAGAACAAGATAACTCAGGAGATAAGCACATGTCATCTGCTAAGATAACTCAGGAGATAAGCACATGTCATCTACTGCGTTCTCTTCAACAAGGTAGTCAACATCAAACTAGTGATTACAAAAGACCTTAACATCCAACTAATCAATTAACCTACCTAATTAGTTGGTTAGGATTTACAATTACCACAACAAGAACTTTACTTAATTAATTTATTCTCCTTTAATTATTTGCTGAAATAAATCCATTTAATCAAGCCTATAACAGCAACCCATCCTAGACAGCTTCAGAAAAAACCACAGAAATTACTGGAAGTTAGCAACACATAATCTAGTCCTCTGTCCAAATTTCACCCTATTTGGACTTAAACTCTATCCTCTATGAAAAAGACAAATTCTACCTTAAAAAGGTGCTTTGAACTACACATCCTAACAAAAAGTGTCAAACAGCAAATTTCCCATTTTTCTACTGAACTTCTTAGCACAAGAATAGCGTATAAAAATTCTCAGGTTCATATTCCTCATATTTTAATTACTACAATTTAAACAAGAAAACAACATTTCATCACTTTAATTGCTACTGCCAAAATACTCCACAGAACAACATCATATTATATTTTTCCCAGAAACTAATCATCAATACAAACCAAACAAAACAAGAATCACATTTTTCTAAGCAATACACAGATTACTATGCATTTAACAAGATTTCAGCCTAAACATGAATTAAATATAACTACACATAAATTTATCACAAACTGGACATATTATATTTTCCATACATAGAACTCATCACAACAAACTTAACAAAACTTATTTCACCTTTTGAGCATTTACAGAACTCAAGATATGAATTAAACAAGCCACATAATCATTTCTGAAAACTATTTAAACAAAACCCTGAAAAACTCTTTACCCTAAACTGCTACACGTACCCAAACTACTGCACCCAAGACACTGACAACTGGGACCCGAGCCACTGACTTGCGGGCCCCCGAGTCAAACCGGCCCCACCTGTCATCCTCACCGAAGCAGTGGAGGGGTTGACCGCGGCGGAGCTCGCCGGCGGCGACCTCCGCGGTGAAACAGATACCACCGCTCTACTCCTCTCCTCCTTCCGCACCCGGCAATACCACGCACAGGCCTAGCGCATGCTCGGATCGAGCTCGTCGTCGACCATGGCAGACACGGCGGCGCGGGCATGCTACGTCGGCCGGCTCCGGCCATCCCGAGCTAAGCTAACTCCCGATTCCTACTCCGGCGACCTTCACAACCCTAACCCGAGGCTCAGGAGCCAGGGTTCTCACTCCGAGCATCCGCGACCACGGCCATGCTGTCTCCGGGCGACCATGGCGAGCGGTGGACGACGGCGTACCATCACTACCAAACCCTAATCGGCTAAACCAACACCACCAACGCCTTCTACGGTTCAAGGCGACTCGCGAACGCTAGCTAGGACAAATGGACGGGCACAGAAAGGGGGTTGGCCACGACGAACCAAGCTCACCGGCCATGGCGAACATGGCGGACGTGGCGTACTGCGGTCACCAAACCCTAACTGGCCAAACCGTCACCTTCTACCTCTTCCACGAACCTCACTGACCCTCGAACGTGAGCTAGGGCGACACGAAACCACGGAAAGGAGGCCGGCCATGGCGAACCGAGCTCGGCGGTCATGGCGGCCATGGCGGCGGCTCATCCCGGGGCTTGCCTAGGGTTTCCTACGGGGCGCTAAGGGTAGCAAGAGGTGCGGAGGCTCACGGAGAAGCTTTGTGGGTGGTTTGGGCTTGCGGCGAGGCGGCCGGACGGCGGTGAACGGCGGCGAGCGCTCTGTTCCCCCCCCCTCTTTTCCGCTTGGGCGACGGCGAGAGCAAGAGGAGGCAGGCAAAGCTGTGACGGAACCTCCTGAATTATTAAGGCTCACATGTACCTGTCCTTGTTCTACATACTTCAGACAGTCATACATGGTGCCCTATTAGCTCAAAAGACCCATCACGTGTCATCGGGTAACCCGACTCATCCACGTTTTCTTACTCTCCCAGGATCATTGCAAGAGTCATGCAGTATTACAACATTTCACAAATAATATACATCATAGATAAAAGTGCGGAAGTATTACACCATAAGTTTTACAAACCAGTGTTCAAACTTGCGTCGTTATTACAAACCATAGTTTCAAACTTTATCCTAGGTAGTGGAAGTAGCATTAATAAAACTATATAACACACCAACAACCCCGCCTAAGGGTTGCATTACTCCTCCCCGGACACGTCCTCCTCAATGACGGTCATGCAACAAGCCTCAAAGCAAGGCTGCTCGTGAACGTCACCTGCAATAGTGGATTAACAAACCCTGAGTACAAAGGTACTCAACAAGGCTTACCCGATAAGAGAAGAGAAGAAAGAGGTATGCTGGCTTGGGTAGGCTCAACAGAATTTTCCATTTGCATAAAAGCTTACTAGAGTAAACCTAGATCAACTTTTACTTAAACATTTAAGTATATAGCAAGAATTAAAGGTGAACATCAATGAAAGATCATCTTCATTCTTTCTTAAACCAGTTCCATTTTTGTCCTACCGTGCAGGTCGGAAGATTGAGTCTCCTTAACCGAGGAGCACGACCATTTGAACCGATTCAACCAGATCTGGGAGTTTTCCACGATCATACGACATATGTAGACCCTCGATCACACATATATCAACCCCAACCTCGGATCCTCCAAACAAGACTGGGTCCGCGCCACCCGAGAGTACTTGTACACGTCCAATCCGGGACTTTAACCCACGAGGGTAGCTAGTACTCCCGCCATCTCTCCACTCCCAGTGCGCGATTAGTCGTTCTCATTTAAGAACCACCAAGGCAGAGCTTACCGTAGCATATGATCGGTACTTCACAGTTTCTCAATCTAGTAGGCCAACAACGGTTAACCCTAACCGACACATCCGGGTCACTCTGCACCAACCCCAGGTTCGATGCATGTGCCCGTCTGGTCTTAACAATCATTCTTTCTCATTATCATTCCAAAACGATAAGTATTGAAAATATTTATCAAAAGCTTCATAAAGCGAGGCTAAGCATTTCTAGCATTTTCATAAAGCAGGTAGCAAGGTATGATATATCGATAACAAGGTTGATCATGCATCAACAGGTTTAAAACATTTATTTGATTAACATTTAATGCATCAGGTTATCGAAAGTAAGTGTAATTGTAAATCCAAGGGAGTGGTTAAATGAACCGGGGCTTGCCTTCGTTGACTGGAAGAGTCTGGAATTCCTGATAACCTGGGTCAACTGGACACTCTGAACTTTCCGGATCAACCTCGTTCGGACACTCGATTACTTCGGAGGCTACACGATAACAGAGTGCATGCTTAATGGAATGCTCATGACATGATCATGGTAAAGATGGAAATTTCTAAGCTATAAATATTTATTTGGTATAACTTTCTATCACGGTACAGTTGCAACCCAACAAACCCAACTTGAACAAACATGCATGGTTATATGAGTGAAACTTGCCTGCATCAAGCAGCAGATCAAGATAATTCACTCAGCAGATCAAGTTAATTCACCTAACTTAACCTTTAAATCTATCAAAAGAGGTTTAGGTTTTCATATTAAACAATATTACTTGTTCATAAAGAAAGTATTTTAATTCGCATGAAATTAAATTGTGAAGCAAACTATGCCCAATTTAGTTCAAATTTTATAGATGATTCATTATATCAAATAACAGTGGTAGAGCAAATATCACAATTTTTGAACAATAATATAAACTTGCAGAATTAAATCAATTTATCGCATTTAAATAATTAAATAAGACATAGAAAATAAGAAAAAACTCTATTTTTACCAACAGAGCTCAAAAATTTTGTGATGATGCATTTTCACTTAAAAACAGTGGCAAAAATAGTTTCATGATTTTTGGACTTTTAAATAGACCTACAAAAATCATCAAAGATCATTTATTAATAAAAAGGCCTATTTAAATCAGTTTCAAAATTTGTTCAAAACTCAAGTTTTATATTTTTCATAAATATTAGGCAGGCTGAGAAAGCTACACAAAAATTTTCACAATTTTTGCAGCTTCCTACAAAAAGATATCAAAAAGACAAAATCTAACACTATTCATCCATTTCAGAAAAAAGGAAAAACCATTTCTAACTCTTACTGGGCTCGGCCCAGTTACGGCCCACGGCAGCTGACACCCTGGCCCCTGGCGTCAGCCACCTCTCTCCCTTCTCACGCCGAGGCCAGCGCCCGGCCGGCCTTGACCGGCCGTTCGACCCGTTGACCGGCCGGTGATCTCCTCACCGGCGAAGTTTCCGGTGACGGCGAGGACCGCAACGCCTCCAGCTTGACTTCGCGCACCGATTCCACCCTTTACCCGACCTAGCACTCACTCGACTTCGAGCAGACGACGGCCATGGCGGCTCGGCCACTTCGAGCACGGCGGCGACGCGACGTTCCGGCCGCTAGGGCTCGGTAGCGACCTAGAAGAGGGTAGCTCCACCCCGAGGTACACCTCACGACCATGGTGCATCCCCTAGCTTGGACAGAGACGGCTTGGATACATGCGGTCCACGGTGGCGGCCATGGCAGCTCTTGCGCCGACGGCGAGCCTCGCGGACCGACCACGGTGGCTCGATAGCGACTGAACCAGGGAGCGCAACACATCGAGGAGCTCATGACGACTACGGTGCTCACCTCGCCTTGAATCGAGGAGCACTGGACCAAGGTTGGCGACGGCGGTGGCGATGGCGGAGCTTGCGCCGGCGGCAACCGTCGTGGACTACCCAAGCCAGAGCGTTAGTGACCTCCAAAGCGAGCCAAACATGAGCCACTACAAAACGCGAAGCTAAAACACTCATCGGATTGACTGGAGATACCTCGGCTTACCGTGACCGCGACCAAGGCACTTACGGCGGCGTCCTGCCGGCAGCGAGGAAGGAGACGGTGGCGGCGGCGATTGCGAGCGTTAGAGCTTGGGTTAGCTAGCTCAGGAGAAGCAAAGGAGCTAGGCGGAGCAACTGGGAAGATGGAGAGTGCCAGGACGTAGCAACGGCGACGCACGAGCTCGGCGGAGCCGGACTGAAAACAGGGGAGGGGAAAAGGAAAGGTGGCAGACGCGGGTGATGGGAGGGTTGGGGAGCTCTCAGAGCTTGCCACCGCACGGAGTGAAGCAGAGAGGAAAGCAGCTGCATGGCCGGACACGCGGAGCCGGGAGGAGGCGCCCAGGCCACGGCGGCGACGACGCGGCGGCCAAGGGCAGAGCACATGCTCTGCTCTTTTTCCCCCCTCTCCCAGATTACTGTAGCACTGCACTTCCCCCTTTTCTTTTACTCTAGAAATTTGAACTACACTCCAAAAACTCTTAAAACCAAAGTTGCTCCAAATTTTGTGCTCTACAAAATTGCTTTAAGAACTCAAGTCAAATTCTGCCTAGATTTTGAAATGGAGTTCAAAAACCGATTTTGGACCAAACTGAATTCAAAATTACTCTTGAATTTTCTGAACAACTTCAAACTTTGGCAATATACGAAAGGTAGAGTTTGAAAAGTTGTACAACTTTGCTTTAACACCCTTTGACTGATTTCATCTGGAAATAGGTCAATTTGATCAAAACAGTTCAAATTGACTTCAAATTGGAGATTTGAAAAGGGGACAGATTTAGGGTTTGGCAGTCAAAAACAAAATTACTTTTAATTTTGCATTGACACTTGAAAAATGGTCAATGTATGAAATGTTACTTTTCAAATTCTCTACAACTTTGATGTAGATTTCAAAATCAGCTTTCAAATAATTTTTGAAATGCAAGTTTAAAATCAAAAGGGAATCATTTCTAGGGTTTAAGTAAATTCAAAATTACTTTAAATTTTGTACAGAAACTTTGAAAACTTTGAATACCAAAGTTGTACTTCTCCTCAAGATCTACCAAAAAGCTTTTAGGGTCAGCCCCTAAAAATGCACAGATTTTGAGTTAACTAGAAGGGCTAATTAACTTATATAGGAATTTAAATGATTTTCCCATTTTTAAGCTAGATGAATTTTGTATTCTTTTGAATTGTTGAACTTGGTTTCATGCCTTTACATGACTTTAGTCAAATAGGAATGAACACAAGTTATTTCATAATGACATTCCAAATTAGGGTTTTGAGCTACATCACAAGCATAAACAAAGTTGCTCACACATTAGGAATTAAACTTATTTTAGTGAATGCATCTCAAGGTGAGCTAGCACATGATGCTATGAAATGCTTATGATGATATGACAACATTTTATTTATGTAAACACCTGAGGTGTTACAAAAGCGGAGGGAGCGACTCTGGTCTGCGCGAGCGCGTGCAAGCGGCCTTTGTGCTCGCCACGCCGCGCGCGGATGCTGCCCGGCCGGCCGTCGCGCGCCACGCAGCGAGCGATGCCTGACGTGGTCGGCCACGACGCCGCGCGCGCTCTCGGCGGAACGGCCGGTTTAGTGGCCATCAGGCCGACTAACAGCCAAACTTTGCGCGCGATTAACTCCTAATCCACTCGATGAAACGCTAAACCACTTGCTCCATTGAGTAGAGCTACATGCCGACTACAACTTTGGTTACAAGATCAAGCTTTGGTTCGGCCTAGATTGCTCTTAGGAAAGCTCCAAAGATCACTAAGCAAAACTGTTTCGGCAGTTAGGACTTAGAAGAATTTCTCTAAGTCAAATCTCCCCCATTTCTGCCTTGTGGGTCCTAAAACACCTTGTTAAACTCATTTTCATGAGTTGGTCCTAAAACAACTTTTGTTCTACTCTAAATTCTACACACTTTTGGTTAAGGGCCCATAGCCATGCAAAGCTTCTATCAAGGAGGTCTTAGTTAGTCAAACAAAAGGACTCCTAGGGCTCTATTAAGGCATCTAGGTTTAGTGACTTGGTTAGCCAAAATGACCAACACAAACCTAGCTTCATTTTGACTCCTCCACAAGGTTCAACTACTCAGGAGACTCACACACCCCAAAAGCAAGTCAAACAAGCATCACACCAAGCATAACATTACAAGCCAACACATGAAATGACACTTTACAAAAGAATGCAACATGTGATGATGATGCTTTATGCTTATGAGATGTCAAGTTATGCATTTAGGGTTGCTTAACACTAGGGGTGTTATAGCCCTCCCCTCCTTAAAATAATCTCGTCCCGAGATTTAAGTTACTAACCATTTCTTATAAAAGTGTGGGTACACCTCTTTTAGATAGTCTTCTGTTTCCCAAGTGGCATCTCGGTCATCTTGTTCATTCCAAGATACTTTATATTGCTTCACTATTCTTCCGCGAGTTACTCTTTCCTTTTCATCAAGTACCCGATACGGTTCCACTGAGTAAGTGAGATCGGACTGCAACTTGATATTGGCTGGCTGTACCTCTTCTTCTGGAAATCGAAGACATTTCTTTAATTGTGACACATGGAATACAGGGAATATAGCCTTCAAATGTTCAGGTAGCTGTAGCTGATAAACTACCTCTCCCCTCCTTTCCACAATCCTGTAAGGTCCCACAAATCTTGGCACTAACTTCCTTTTCACGCCAAAGCGTCTGACACCTTTCATGGGTGACACTTTTAGATACACATAATCGCCTTCGTTAAATTCAAGCGGTTTCCTCCTCTTGTCTGCATAGCTCTTTTGTCGAGACTGCGCAGCTGCCATATGTTGTTGGATTATTCTAACTTGTTCTTCTGCTTCATTAACAAAATCAATTCCATAGTAACGACGTTCTCCTGATTGAACCCAATTTACCGGTGTCCTGCATCTTCTACCATAAAGAGCTTCAAAAGGAGCCATCTGTATGCTTTCTTGATAGCTATTGTTATATGCAAATTTAGCTAAAGGTAACCATTTTTCCCAAGATCCTGTTACATGTCCTCCAAAACTTGATTCACTCTTTCAGTTTGTCCTAATGTTTGGGGATGATAGGCAGAGCTACGGATTAGCTTGGTGCCTAATTCCTTTTGCAATTTCTCCCAAAACGGTGCAGTAAACTGCGATCCATGATCCGAAACTATGACCTTGGGTATACCATGTAGTCGAACGATTTGATTGATATAAATCTCTGCATAGTCCGGTGCTCGATAATAGGTTTTAATTGATATGAAATGAGCGGTCTTGGTAAGACGATCAACTATCACCCAAATTGAGTCATTTCCCTTCTGGGTCATTGGTAAACCGGTGATGAAATCCATACCCACTTCTTCCCATTTCCACTCGGGTATTGGTAACGGTTGAAGTGTTCCGGCTGGCTTCAGGTGAATAGCTTTCACTCGACAACACGTGTCGCATCTGGCTACATATGCGGCAATCTCTTTCTTCATCTTGGTCCACCAAAATCTTGGACGCAAATCTTGATACATCTTAGTGCTTCCAGGATGAATCGATAACTTGGATAAATGAGCTTCATCCATGATCCGGTTTTTGAGTTCTCTGTTCTTAGGTACTACTAAGCGCTTGTCAAACCACAACACTCCTTTGTCATCAATCCAAAAATGTTTTACGGGTTCGGTTGCGGTCTTCAGCATTTCCGTGATATGATAAATTCCCTTGTCGGTTTTCTGCCCTTCAAGAATCTGATCAACTAGGGTGCCTTGCAGCTTGATATGGTGTAAAATCACAGGGTGTACAAGACTAAACTCATCTTCTGGTTGTAACCTCAAATTGTTGCAGTGTGATTTTCGGCTCAAAGCATCGGCAACCACATTTGCCTTTCCTGGATGATAATGTATCTGCAGATTGTAGTCCTTGATTAGTTCAAGCCATCTTCTTTGCCTCATATTCAGTTCAGGTTGAGTGAAGATATACTTGAGACTCTTGTGATCGGTGTACATGTTACAGACGTTACCAAGCAGATAATGTCTCCAGATCTTCAGAGCGTGCACCACAGCGGCTAATTCCAAATCATGTGTAGGATAGTTTATCTCATGTTTCCTTAATTGGCGTGAAGCATAAGCAATCACTCTGCCTTCTTGCATAAGAACACAACCTAACCCAACCTTCGATGCATCACAAAAGACATCAAAAGGCTTCTCGATATCTGGTTGAGCTAAGACAGGAGCAGTGGTCAATAGTTTCCGCAAGGTACAGAAAGCTATTTCACACCCTTCTGTCCATTCAAACTTATGATCCTTCTGGAGCAAGCTTTTCATTGGTTTTGCAATCTTAGAAAAGTCAGGAATGAAATGACGATAGTATCCTGCTAATCCAAGAAAACTCCGAATCTCACCAACTGAAGTAGGAGCTTCCCAATCCATCACTTCTTGTACCTTACTAGGGTCCACAGAGATTCCTTCTTCTGACAGGATATGACCAAGAAATTGAACTTGCTTCAACCAAAACTTGCATTTGCTAAACTTAGCATAAAGTTTATGTTCTCGGAGTCTCGTCAAAACAACCCTCAAATGCTCCGCATGATCGTCCGGGTTTTCAGAGTATACTAGAATGTCGTCAATGAACACCACTACAAACACTAAGCAATGACAAGCTATAGGAAGAAGTGGGCTAATAAGGGTTTTTGCAATAGCGATACATCACATAAAATGATACACTAAGCAAATGCATACACATGAAATCATGATCAAGATGATTAATGATGCTAATGATGATATGTCAAGTTAATTACATGCTTAAACACCAGAGGTGTTACAACCTTCCCCCCTTAAAGAAATCTCGCCCCGAGATTCTGCGTCTTAAGAAAAGACAAAGAAGGGATAAAGGCAAAACTTTACATAGACAGGGATTCGAGAAAATCGGGATAGTTCTTTGCCAAGAAGTCTTCAGATTCCCAGGTAGCTTCTTCTTCAGAGTGCTGGTTCCACTGGATTTTGTACCACCTTGTGGTAGTTCTTCGAGTAACTCGATCTTTGTGATCCAACACGCGAACTGGATATTCCGAGTAGGATAGATCAGGCTCTAGCTCGACACCTTCAACTTCCACGACATGTTCTGGTACTCGGAGGCACTTCTTAAGTTGGGAGACATGGAAAACATTGTGGACAGCAGAGAGATGATCGGGCAACTTCAGCTTGTAAGCTACCTTGCCACAACATTCCAAAATCTCAAACGGACCAATGTAGCGGGGTGCTAACTTACCCTTGACCCCAAAACGAGTGACTCCTTTGGTTGGTGAGACCTTGAGATATACGTAATCTCCAACTTGAAACTTCAGAGGTCGACGTCTCTTGTCAGCATAACTCTTTTGTCGGGATTGGGCAATCTTCATGTTCTCTTGTATCTGCTTGACTTTCTCTTCCATATCTTTGACCAGGTCAACTCCAAAGAATTCTCTTTCTCCGGGCTCAGACCAACTGAGGGGTGTACGACAACGACGACCGTACAGTGCTTCAAAGGGTGCCATTTTGATGCTCTCTTGATAACTGTTATTATATGAGAACTCTGCCAAGGGCAAACAGTCATCCCAAGTATCGGCGAAGGTGAGCACACATGCTCTCAACATATCCTCTAACACTTGGTTGACTCGCTCAGTTTGTCCATCTGTTTGTGGATGATATGCTGTACTATGCAAGAGCTTGGTTCCAAGTGAGGTATGGAACGCTTTCCAGAACTTTGCGACAAACTGAGTACCACGATCTGAGATAATGGTCTTGGGTATTCCATGAAGCTTCACTATGTTGTTCTTGTACAAGGCGGCATACGTGGGGACGGCGTAGCTGGTCTTGACTGGCAGAAAGTGAGCTTGTTTGGTGAGTCGGTCCACGATTACCCAAATGGAATCAAAACCTTTCTGAGTCTTGGGTAGTCCATTTACAAAATCCATGCTGATATCTTCCCACTTCCAGGCAGGTACAGATAAAGGCTGCAATTCTCCTCCAGGCTTCATGTGCACGGCTTTGACTTTCTGACAAGTGTCACAGCGAGCGACATAGCGAGCGATTTCAATCTTCATCTTTGTCCACCAGAATCTCTGCCTTAGATCCTGGTACATCTTGTTGCTGCCGGGGTGGATGGAAAACCTAGACAGGTGTGCTTCATCAAGGATCAACTGTCTCAACTCAGGCACCTTGGGAACTACTAGACGGTTCTTGAACCAAACAACTCCTACATCATCGATCCTGAAACAATCAGCCTTACCGGTCTGGACCTTTTCGATGATGTGCTTGATTCCAGGGTTATCTTTCTGTGCAGCGATGACTTGTTCCTTGACCGATGTTTCTATCCTGACATTGTTCAGGCTTCCTTGCGGGACTATCTCAATACCCATCCTTTCAAGAGCATGGCACAAGGAAAGATCATAGGGCTTCGTTGACAGACAGTTGCAGTATGACTTGCGACTGAGGGCATCGGCAACTACATTTGCCTTACCAGGATGGTAATGCACTTCGATATCATAGTCCTTGATTAAC
>CM019825.1:80837933-80858533 GCA_009763385.1 Coix lacryma-jobi var. lacryma-jobi
GAAACATGGAACACATCATGCACACCTGACAGCTTTTCAGGTAACTCGAGCTGATAGGCCACTTCCCCACGTCTGGCCAAGATCCGGAAAGGACCTATGTATCTGGGTGCCAACTTTCCTTTCATGTTAAACCTCTTTACGCTTCTCATGGGTGACACTTTCAAATACACATAGTCTCCCACTTTGAAAACTAAGTCCCTCCTGCGAGTATCTGCATAACTCTTTTGTCGGGACTGAGCTATCCTCAAGTTATCTCGGATCATCCTTACTTGTTCTTCAGCATTTCTAAGAACATCCGGTCCGAACACTTGAGTTTCTCCTGTCTGATTCCAGAACAGGGGAGTTCTACACTTTCGCCCATACAAGCTTCGAAAGGAGCCATTTTCAGACTCTTCTGGTGACTGTTGTTGTATGAGAATTCAGCATATGGAAGGCTTTTATCCCAGCTAGTCCCATGCTGAAGGGCACATGCTCTCAACATGTCCTCCAAGATCTGATTTATCCTTTCAGTCTGCCCATCTGTTTGTGGGTGATATGCAGAACTGAAAGTCAGCTCAGTTCCCAAGGATTGATGTACTTGATGCCAAAAGTGAGAAGTGAACTGTGTCCCTCTGTCAGACACTATTTTCTTTGGAACACCATGCAGAGACACAATCCTCTCCATGTACAGTTCTGCTAACCTTGCTCCAGAATAGGTGGTCTTACTGGTAAGAAGTGAGCGACCTTAGTGAGACGGTCGACTATTACCCATATAGAATCATAGCCTCTTTGTGTGCGAGGTAAACCAGTAATAAAGTCCATTCCCACTTCTTCCCATTTCCACTCGGGTATCTGCATAGGCTGTAACAGTCCTGCTGGTCTTTGATGTTCAGCTTTGACCTTCTGACAGGTGTCACATAGAGCCACATATTCTGCTACATCTCGTTTCATACCATACCACCAGTATTTTTCTTTCAGATCCAAGTACATTTTGGTGCTACCGGGGTGAATGGAATAGGCAGATTCATGTGCATCCCGCAAATGGCATCACGGATAGCTTTCACATCGGGCACACAAATCCTCTTTCCAAACCAAAGAGTCCCATTATCATCCATCCGGAAACCTGGTGCCTTTCCAAGCACTATGTTTTCTGCTATCTCTTTCAACTTCTCATCTTTCAACTGACCCTCACGGATTTCTTTCTCCAAGGTAGGTTCAACTGACATTTCCACCACATTGTTGGCAAAACATAGATTAAGATATGCCATTTCAGCCCTCAACTCTGCTGACATGCGTTCCACTTGCAGACCGTTTGCGTAAGTTTTTCTGCTCAAGGCATCGGCCACGACATTGGCCTTTCCTGGGTGATAGTGTACCTCTAGATCATAGTCTTTGATCAATTCTAGCCAACGGCGTTGCCTCAAGTTCAGATCTGACTGGGTAAATATATACTTCAGACTTTTATGATCCGTATACACGTCACACTTATGCCCAACCAGATAATGTCTCCATATTTTCAGAGCATGGACCACAGCTGCTAACTCCAAATCATGAGTTGGATAGTTCACCTCATGCTTCCTCAGCTGTCTAGACGCGTAGGCAACTACTCTTCCTTCTTGCATCAGAACACATCCAAGTCCCAGACGAGATGCATCACAATAGATGGAGAACTTTTGTTCAAGTCTGGCAGAACTAGGACTGGTGCCTGTAGGTTAATCTCTTCTTTAACTCTTCAAAGTTTGCTTGGCATTTATCAGACCACACAAACTTAGCGTTCTTCTCTAACAAGGCAGTCATAGGCTTTGCGAGCTTGGAGAATCCTTCAATGAACCTCCTATAATACCCGGCCAAACCCAGGAAAACTTCGGATTTCACTGGCATTAGTTGGCGGGTTCCAATCCAACACATCTTGCACCTTGCTAGGGTCAACGGATATACCTCCGTTAGAGATAACATGCCCTAGGAAAGAGACTTCTTTCAGCCAAAATTCACATTTGCTCCTCTTGGCATAGAGTTGATGCTCTCTTAGCTTCTGCAGAACCATCCTTAGATGTTCAGCATGATCATCTTCTGTTTTAGAGAACACTAAAATGTCATCTATGAACACCACCACAAACTTATCTAGGTACTCCATGAACACTTTATTCATCAGATACATGAAGTAGGCTGGGGCATTGGTCAGACCAAAAGACATCACTGTATACTCATACAGTCCATACCGCGTGGTGAAGGCGGTCTTAGGAATGTCTGAGTTCCGGATTTTCAACTGGTGATACCCAGATCTGAGATCTATTTTAGAGAACACACATGCGCCTCTAAGCTGGTCAAATAGATCGTCTATCCGGGGTAGAGGGTATTTGTTTTTAATGGTAACCTCATTTAAAGACCTATAGTCCACACACATCCTCTGGCTACCATCTTTCTTATCCACAAAGATCACTGGTGCTCCCCAAGGAGAAGCACTAGGACGTATATACCCTTTCTCTAACAACTCCTTAAGCTGTTTCTTAAGTTCTTCTAATTCATTTACCCCCATTCTATATGGTCTTTTAGATATTGGTGCAGTTCCAGGCAGTAATTCAATAATGAACTCAACATCGCGATCAGGTGGCATACCTGGCAGATCATCAGGAAAGACATCAGGGAACTCGTCCACCACCCGATCTTGCTCTGCACCACTAGCATCCATCTGGTTGACCGTGGCAGTTGGCTGCTCTTTTAACACCACTTGCACACAGATTCTGTCTCCCTTAGGTGTAGTTACAACAACTGACCTCTCTTGACACTGAATGACAGCCCCATGTTGCTTCATCCAGTCCATACCCAAGATGAGATCTATACCTGCTGTTCTTAGCACTATAGGCTTTACTTTAAAGTCTACCCCCCTTAGGTTGACACTAGAGGTGGGGCTCCAAAATTTGCAGGCATACTACCCCCTGGTGAGTTTACTATGATTGTTTCTTTCATTGCACACAAAGGCACACCATGCATTCTAACAAACGACTGTGAAATGAAGGAATGCGAAGCACCAGAATCAAAAAGTATGGTTGCTGGGATTGAGTTGATGCTGAACGTACCCATCATAACATCCGGTGCATCCAGGGCACTCTCGGCAGCTACATGATTCACCCGTCCAGTGTGAGGTGGGCGAGCATTCTGCTTCTGAGCTCCTGCCTGGTTCTGTGGGGCCTGGGGGTTCTGCTTCTTGGGGACATGGTGAGCGTAGTGTCCAACCTCCCCACAGCGGTAGCAAGCGTTGGGGTTCTGCTGAGCCACGTTCTTCATGGGAGCGGAGTTGGGTGTTCCCTGGCGTGATGCTTGGCTGCCCTGCTGCTGGTACCTCTGTCCTCCTGGCTGCTGCTGGTAGTGCTGACCACCTGACTGCTGTTGGTATGGAGGGCGCTGTTGGTTCTGGTTGCCCTGGGGGTGCTGTCCCCTGTTCCACTGGTTGGAGGAGCCTTGATTCCTCTGGGGGTAGCCTTGCTGGGGGTTGGTTCGGGGACGAGTGTTGCTCCCCGAAGACTGGCCTTGGAAGCTTCTCTTCTTTGCTTCCATCTCTTTCCGCTTGTTGTCAATAACAATCGCCCTATTGACCAGGGCCTGATAGTTGGGATAAGTGTTCGACATGAGCTGGAGCTGCAACCCATCGTAAAGACCCTTCAGAAATTTGCGCTGTTTGTCTTTATCCTGGGCCACATCCTGGGGAGCGTAGCGCGACAGTTGAGCAAACTTGTCGCGGTACTGCCGCCACTGACATGGACCCTTGCTTCAGAGAGCGGAACTCCTCTTGCTTCAGTCTCTACAAGACCATCTGGGATGTGATAGGATCGGAAGTTCTCCTTGAACTCCTGCCATGTAACAACTGGGGCCTCTTGGGGACGGCCGAACATGAACGCATCCCACCAGTCCTGTGCAGCTCCCTGCAATTGCCCCGAGGCATAGAGCACCTTCTCATAGTCGGTGCACTGGGCAATGTTCAGCTGTTTTTCCACTGCACGGAGCCAGTCATCCGCCTCCAGTGGTTCAGAGGCGTGAGTGAACACAGGTGGATGGCCCTTCAGGAACTCTCCTCGACGGTCCCTGACTTGAAGAGGCTGAGGTGCGGCAGCGGGCGCCTGATCCAGGCGGTTCATCATGGCGTGCATCAGTTGATTCTGCGTGGCCATCAACTGCTCGATGGTCACTGGCGGCGGTGGCGGTGGCGGGTCCATAGGAGCACCACGCCCACGGCCACGGCCTCTCCCGCGTCCACCCCTTGCTGCCATCTGCTCACCAACAAATGCGCAAGAGTTAGACCTTTATATCCAACATAGGAATGTATATATGAACATAAATGAACATTGCTGAAAATTTCTGTGCACATCTTTGTCGACAGCAGCACGCTAAAACGGGCATAACTCGAGCTTACAGGAATCCAACAGGGATGAACCAGACATCGTTGGAAAGATTAAGAAACCAGCTACAACTTTCATATAGAACACGTTTCTCAGATTCGACCAGATTCCGGGTCGAAAACAGCATTGAACAGAACCTGTTCTAGGTGACAGACTGCGCAGAAACATCAACTTTAAACAGGCATATCTCCTAGATCCGAACAGATAAGGACTTGGTTCCAGATTTGTTTGAAAGATACATCAGTCTAGATACTTCCACAAAAATTTCATAATTTTTAGGGATCACGGATTAAGAGATATACAGATATTACCACAGGGTGCTCAAAAAAAACAGCAACACAGACATAGGAGATAAGCAACTTTATACATCACATGAAGGTGTTTAACTTGGAGAAGCACAACATAACTTGTACTCCACCACACACAAACAAAGATCCATCCAAACATAGCTCACAAACAAAAACAACACATCCACTAAAAGGTTCACCAAACACAAACTGAAACTAAACAACGTGTCTAACGGGATAACTGAACATGGTAGGCAAACTACTGGGCTCCACCAGGGGCATCGTTGGCTCTGTACTTCTTCTTGTAGACAGCTGCATAGTCTAGCTCACCGCGAAGGTAGTCCACTTCGCGCTCCAAACGCCTTATCACCTTCTGAGCAGCACGCAGGTCATCCTGCACCTTGTCAGCCTTCCTCTGCACTTCATAGGCATGCTGGGCGGTAGAGACCAGAACCGGGTACTCCACAGGAGGAAGCAGAGCTTGCCACGAGCCCACCATGTCACTGTGGGGCAGATAGCGGTAGCGGTCAGTCCTCATAGACTGGAAGCGCAGACCACGGTAATGCAGGAAAGCATCCTGTGCTGCGTCCTCCATGCTGGCGAGAGCTTCGCCACGCTTGGTGGTAGTCCTGTGAGCCGACTCTATGACATGGGCCTGATCCACATCATTCTAACCTGTAACCATCAGGTCGGACTTCCAGTAAGTGGCCTCCAACGGATGAGTGTACTCGCCATAGTGATACTGGAGCTTGGCCTCCAACTCAGGGTAGTATTCATTCAGCAGACGAACCAGCATACTATGGTAGTATGCTGTCTCGTCGGGCTTCTTGAACATGAAACGACGAGTCCATCCAAGGTCTTCATCCACCACCTGCACTACTGGGGAGGCAGGGGGTGTTGGTGCTGAAGCAGACGAAGCGGCGGGAGAGTGCACCACCGGGTACACTGGCACGAAGGCCAGTGCTGCAGGAGCTGCTGGAGCGGCAGGTGCTGCTGGGACTGCTGGAGCGGCGGGGGCCTCCACGACTGGTGGAGCGGCAGGCGCCACAGGAGCGGGTGCCTCTGGAGCAGGGACCTCAGGCGCTAGCGCCTCAGCTGGCACCTCTGGAGCTGGCACCTTCGGAGCTGGAGACTCAGGAACTGCTGCAGGGGGCGATGGTGGCGCTGCTAGCTCCTCAGAGACAGTCGGGGTAGAGGTCAACTCTTCATCCTCCACGATGAAGGCGGTGTTGGAGGAGCTAGAGGAACCGTCACTGTCGGGGATGTGGACCACAGGGGGAGCAGGCTGGCTGGTGCTGGCAGTGAACAGGGCACGATACGCGCGGGTGTTCATGCGAGGCATCCTGACGTTATAAAAGTAAGATAAGATAAGCGGAAACAATTAGTTTTACTCAATAGAATAAGAATAAGAAGCACGCAGATTTTGATAAAGTAACAAGATAATAAAAATAAGCATGAACAGGTAACAAAAAGGTGTTAGAACGGCCATTTCCTAGCTAGGCTCGCGTCCTACAGTCAACAAAGCTTTGATACCAATTTGTCAGACCCCAACTTTAAGGATAAAATTGGGACAACGTACTCATGTGTGCCCAGGAAACATCACACACATAAGTAGACAAATTACAAGGAGTGGCATCATCACATTGTTTATTACATCACGACAGTATTAAAACAGAGTCTTACAACATACTGAACCACAGATCACTGAACTGGTACACAAACTAAGCCACAGGGAAACGTTGACTGGGGGAGCAGCTAGCCTAGTAGTCTTCAGGAAAGTCGCCAACCGCACCTTCATCTGTTACCCATCCGGGATTTTGCCCAAAAAGAAGATAAACAACAAGCGTAAGTACTTCTCGTACTTAGCAAGCTAACACAGGGTTCATGAGGCTCAAAAGGCTGACACTGTCTGACTGCAGTTAGCTTTTAAGTTGGCAAAGTTTTAGCATTAAGGTAAACGAATATTGTGCTTAACCCTCAACCCATGATCCATTTGTCCATCAAGATAAATATAGCATCATAAGAGTACCAACAACATAAAGTAACAATTATACAAGTATTATAGTTCTGCTAGTTTTCCGGGCCGCTCGTGACCGTGAGCACGGCTGTTATAACAGTTTTACACTCTGCAGAGGTTGTGCATCTTTACCCACAAGCCGTGTTACCCTTGTGCCCGAGGCGGCCAACCTCTTGATCCCACTTCCGAGGTAGATCGGCAGGGCACACTATGAAGCCTTTCGCTGGTTCGTCTAACATGGTCAGGGCCGCTAGGTTTCCTTGGCAGGCAGATGTAGTAACCCCCCTTTCCTATGGCACAAGGCCATCGCAGCTATACACATAGGAACAGGAGCAGCCCTACACCCAAAGTGGCAAGCCCCTTATTGCGCCCTTTCGGGTCACCGCTACCGAGTTAGAAAAGGTCCAGTGTACTGAGCTAAAACCAGAGCCATATAGCACTCATGGTAGCACTGTCAATCCCAGCTTTTGCTAACAGCAAGTTTTATTAACCGTTTAACAACATAACATCATAGAACATAATTATCATTGGACTGGATCGTTATAAGTCAGTTAGCACTAGCAATTCTACCCACATGCATATATCCCATGGAGACAAGAACATCACAGATAACAAAGCTAAGTGGGTTTTCTAAGGTTGCTCAATTGGACACATGCATAAATGAGTGATTAAAGTAAAGTGTATAGGTAAACAAGGAGGATCCCATGCTAACTTGCCTTGGTTGTCGAAAGGTTGATCGTCCTGCTGGTCACTGAACGAGGGGTCCTGATCGCACCACACCTGACTCACCGTCTACTCGATCACAAACATCACCACGCATTCCAGGTGCAAACATACACAATGCAAACAAGGCTATTATTAGAACAATACACCAAACAGAAATAAACTGAACTAAACTTTGATAAAACTGAAGTACGCATCTTCTACGATCACAACAAGTTTAGGTTCATCGAAAACGGAGTTACGGCGTGAAAGATACGATCGAAACGGTATATATAAAGCCCTAAACAAGATTAATTTGGACTCTAAAGCTAAACTGTCCAAAACAGGCTAACAGGGGTATAAACGGATAGAGCACTAAATTACGAAGCTAACGCAATTTGAATGGATCAAATCGGAGCTAAAACGTGGATTTTATAAGCAAAACAATGTAGTGGCATTTCTGTAAATAAACTGAAATGCTTTTGAAATTAAATCAGAATTTAATTTGAATTTTAAATCAAATCCCGCAGTCGGCTAGACTGCGCCTCATTTTCGAAGAAACGCAGGGGCCTGGATGGGAGTTTGCAAAGACTCAGGCAACAGTAGGGAGGGGAGCGCGGGTTGATTCCCGCAAAACCCCAGGGGCTCTTATGCAAAACTAACCCCGAAGGGGTACGGGTCACTCACGGCCGTCGGATCGATCGCGGACGGCACGGATTAGATCCAGGGGAAGTGCGCGCGGGGGCAAGCCGACGGCGCGCCGCGCGCGGGCTCTGGCCACGACGTCGCGGGGTGTCGCGACGGCGTGCGCGCACCCGCCATGGATGGCGCGCGGGCGCTTGCGGACCCGGCCGAAGGAGGCGCCCCGAGACAAACCAAGAGAAGAGAGAGAGAGCGGAGCTCAAGGGGGTTCTCACCGCGGCTAAAGAGGCGGCGAGGAGGCTCGGGTGATGGCGCACGGCGAGGGGCGGCGGGGATCCGAACGCCGGTGTCGGAGCTGCGAGCACACGACGGCGGTTAGGGCCAAAATCAGGCGAAAGAGAGAGAGAAAGGTGGTTCGGCGGCGCCGTTACCGCGACACGGATCACGGCGAGACGCTGAACGGGGTCGGCGAGGACGAGCACGGCCGGACGACGGCGGCGGGTGCTCGGACTTGAGGGAGCTAGGCTCGGGAGCGGCGGCGGTGGCTCTGGAGCGCTGCGAATAGAGGGAGAATGAGGGAAAAGGGGAGCGGGGTGCGGTGCGTCCGCTATATGCACGAGGACGAGGGCGAGATCGTGGGAGTGGGCGCGGGAGAAGCGGGGGAGTGCGGCCGCGGCGGTTGCGCTCGGCGGCGACGCAGAGAAGGAGGGAGGAGGCGGCTGACTCGCGGGCCCGGGTTGCCAGAGAGAGAAGGGGAGGGAGCGGCCGGTTGCACGCGGTGCGGGCGGGCCGGCCTGCTGGGCCGCGCGGAAGAAAGAGGGAGGGGGAGGGAAGCCCAGCGGGGAGAGGGAGAAGGAGGAGAGGGCGCGCCGGCGGGTTGGGCCGCCAGGCTGCCTGGGCCGAAAGGGAGGGGGAGAGGGGAGAGAGGAAAGAAAGCTTTTTCTTTTTATTTAAAGGCTTTTCAAATCATTCTCAAATGAAATTTGAATTCATTTGAATTTTAGCAAAAACCAAACACCCAAATAAATATAGTGCACCAACATGAATGCATAAACATGTTGCCACTATAATTTTAATTCAACAAAAATTATTTATCCCCTATGTTAAATGCTCACAAAAAATCATAATTAAAGCATTTTCAACTATTGGGCTTTGGAGAAATTTTAGGGTGTTACAATTCCTCTCTAGCCTTTGGTACATTGAACAAGATGAACTTATTGTTTATGTGTTCTATTCAATCTTAACATGAGTGATAGGATCAGAAGATGAGCATGAAAATAGCATATTAAAATATTTAACATATCAGATTACTTAACCCAAGGAAGGATAATCTATGCATAATGTGTCGATATTTTTATGATTGTGATATATCATCTTCCAAAGGTTGGATGCATAACATTTTAGCTCATTTGGTTAAGATAGTGAGATTCAAGAGAGTAAAGCTAGGAACAAAGAGTAAAGAACTGAACATGTTCAGTTGATTAGGTTGGATCATGTGAGGTGCAACTTAAACATGTTTGGTTCTTGTTTATGTACATACCAGAATCAAGGAGAAGCTTTTAAAGTGATGACACTTACCTTGAAATGTTACCTTTATCATTGAAGAGTGATGGTGTCGAACCACCTTCTGGAAGCTTCTCTTGTCTAGTTGGTTGTTGTTCATGACTAGCTTGTCTTCTCTTGCCTATCTCACAGTGGGCCAGTTGAGTCTTGTTCTCAACAGGTCCAGATGGAGACTTGGTCAGCTATTTTCTTGATTTGTAGACTGAGGTACTATCTCTCCATCTTCTAATTCTTGCAGTGCAGTGGCTTTATCCTCATGATGTCCCCCTCAATTCCTGGCAGTTGGTTCTTCCCTTGTCGATCGAATCGACATCTCCTCTTGGCTCTCTCCGGCTGCTCATAAGTGGTGTAGTTGTTGAAGAAGCAGCGACCCTTTTGATCGAAGATCCAAAAGTGGACGTCTCAAGGTCCGATATAGATGAGAACATTGGTGGTGTTCAAGAACGTTCTTCCAAGAATGAGTGATGGATCATATTCTTCTCCTTAGCTGGGGCAGCGTCCAAAAATGCTTGTACTAATCAAAGTGGTGAGTAGGAGGTCAATGTGTCTTGAAGCTGGTTTTCTCCTTCATACCCTTGATCATGAAACAAATCTAGACAACGGAATTGTGTCTCCCCCAAGCTGGCTTGCGAAGTAGGTGGATATTTCTTCAATAACATGTTCATGAGTTGAAATTGTAGACCTTGTTGTTGTTGAAGTTGTTCCACCTCATCCCCCAAACTAGCTCTTGTGTTGCAATGATTAGAAGTGAGGAGAACTTCCACTGTTTGTCTTCATAGTGAACCACCAACAAACTTCCTTTGGATGACACATAGATGTTATGATGGAGTGGCATATCGTCACCCTGATATTTGTTGTTGGTGTTGGTGTCTTTGATAATGATGAGCGTAGGCACAGATTGACCCATACAGGGTGAGTTGCATCCTGCTCGTCATCAGTGTCCTGACTTAGGCCTTGGGATGGCTCAAAGCTTGGCTTCCTTCGATGGGTTGGTTTTCGGATCTTTAAGTTCACACCATGAACAAGCAAATCTCATCTCCTACAAAATGTTAGTGGACATATACCCGAAGGATTGTACTGAATTTTAAACATGGGTTGTTATCCACAACTATGTGTTATTCATCTATGCTAATGAAAAGATGATTTTAGGACTACTTTAGCATAGACTAGCAATTTATATGTTGGCTACATTTTAACATGGTTCAAGGCAAAAGATACTTGTAGTAGAAGATAAATTGAAATAAACTTTAATACTCACAGTTCTTTCATCCATGATGAATGAGCTGAGTCTTCATTATGCAGTTCACCATATGCCTTGCTTCATCTCTAATGTGAATTCATCTTAGGACTTTCCCAAAGTGTATTTAGAGTTCTCTGCAGGGGTTAGTCCAACAAAATATCCAATGTCTACACTAGCAATTTTCAGTTCAATAATCAAACTAGACTCCATGTCTAATTGGATTAAGGAAGGCATTTTAACCTAAGCACCATGCTTAATTTAAAAACCTTTAGAAGCATAGCTAGTACTTCCAAACCAAAACATACTATGGTAAACAAAGGTAGCATGAGAGCATAACAAAGATTTATTCAAAAAGAGATGACAAAGTATGATCACAGTGAGGAATATTTTTTTTTCTTTTTTTTAGATGCAGATGACATGAATGCATATAAGGAACTAAACATGATGTGGATTTGATAAAAGAAAACCTAAACTAAATGGAATGGATGCAAGGATGATTCAAAGTAAACATGCAGTGGTATGAAATAAATTAAAAAGATAACTACTCATAAAGTTTAAAGTCCATGAGCAAGACTGTCTCACCTTGATCATACTTACCATGACTCACAACTGAGACTTGTGAGTGGCGCAGCGTAACTATTCGTCACATGGGATGAGAGTTGATTTGTTGTGACGGTGACCTTTTCTCCAATCTACACATGGTTGGAATAATATATATGTATGCACAAACCTGTGAGATGGCAGGGTTCCAGAATTAATGATGGATCTTGAATGTTCAGGCACCCTGAGTTCTTTATTCTTGTGGAATCTTGCCATAAGGTCGAAACGGCATCTGATGTCCTGTCTATTCCACACTCGACAAAACAAGGGGTAATCCTACTAAAGCTAGTGGTACACTAAATTAGCAGATATCAAGATCATTATCAAAATCTTTACACCAATTGCTTCCCCGGCAACGGTGCCAAAAATGCTTGTTGACATTTGTTAGTGCAAATAGAATATGAAAGATTCCGCAAGCGCACAGAACACCATCATAGCATTTTACCGGGAGTATTCCAGGATCGTTATTTATATTTTACCACAGGGAAGCAAGGGTTAAGAATCTGATAACTTACTATCATGCATCTACTAACTCAGAGTACTAGTTAGACTAAAGCAGGAGTAAATGATATATGATATGATAATGAATGAAAGCACATAAAAGATAACTATAGTTGGAGGATAACGGGAGAGATCAAGGTTCCTACGTACTTCTCTATTACTTGGGTTCTAAGGTAACAATGATGAAAAGATATAGCAGTCATAGACATTGGCACTTTGGAGCAGCAGGTCCTTTCCAACTCTCGAAGAAGACAGGAAAAAAGGTAGTTGGGAGAAGGCTACCAAAAGCTCTACGAAACATCAATCCGAACGTGGTGGACTACGAAGGCCTAACAGAGCTATCACCCCTGGGGCTACCACAACTATTCCGTGGGATTGAGTGCAAACTCTGGTAACCTATAGACTAAACACCATGTCTAATCTATCGATTACTACTCTAATTACCTAGGATAACTAGAGCACTCAATACGAATAAAGATCCCATGCCAAGATATAACAACTATACTAATCATATAATAAAGCATAAAGTAAATAGAGAAGATAAATATATTAAAGCATAAGTCTTATACGAAAAGATACAAAGGCATACCAAATCTCTGAAGACTCCTCTGGAATTAGAGCGCAGCTCCTCTCTAATCTCTCCTTCTCCTCTTGCTAATTGGATCTCTAGATACAACTAGATGAACTAGACAACTAGAACTAGAACTAGACGAACTAGATCTAAATCTAGATGAACTAGAAGAGATTCATCTAGAGGGACCTCTACTTCTACATTGGAACCCTAGCTTCTGATGTGGAGATGAATAATGAAGATGGAGATGCCTGGAGAGGGGGGTATGGGGCTGCTTATATAGCCCTGGGCGAGGAACCATGGCCGTAGGATCAAACCGACTTTAGGGACGGTGGAGATGCATCCTAGGAGGCGGTGCAAGAAGGTTCCAGAAGGCGGAGGCAAAACGGCCTCCGTGGCCGACCGACCGGTCTAGGGGCCCCACCGGTCGGTCTGGCCTAGTGGTCCCCCATGGCGGGCCGCCTCATGGTGTCTTCTGGTGTCTTCTAGATCCTTCTTTTGCAGGTTTCGTTGCGAAATTAATATCTTTTCATCCGGGACTCCGAATATAGCAAATGATATGTCCGTTTCGATCGTCTCGATGAGCCTTCGCAATGGTGCACTCCAATTCATCACTTGAGATGCTTTTATATGGTAAAAACATGGATGTCCTACAAAACAAGTGAGAGCACCAAAACTCGTGGAACTTGTTAGTTTGAAACCCTACAACTATGCTTTGAGATTCATTTAGTGTCATTTCATGCAATATTTGATGGTTAATTATGAGCATTAGTGAGCGTCAATAGGGGTCGGCTTTGCGGCGAATACGTCGGAGGCGGAGATGGAGCGCTTGGAAGAAGAAGCCGAGCCAGCCGCCGAAGCCCTTGTCGGGGGTGTAGATATATTTGGTGTCGGTGTTGGGTATTTTAAACGCACACAAAAAAATCCTCAAGCGCACGGATATCGATGTAGCTTTCACCCGAGAGTATTCCAGGGTATCGATTTCCACGGGGAACGTGAAGTGTACTAGAAGAATTAAGAACGTCCAAGAAAAGAATGGTAATATGGGTAGAGAGATATAGGGTTTCCTAAGCGGGTCTATTTAATTAAAGGCTCACTATACTTTACTTACTTCGGAGCAACAGTACCTTTCCGATTCTCAAAAAAGACTGGGAAAAGGGTAATCAGGAGAAGGCTGCCAAAAAAGCTCTATGAAAACAACAATCCTAACGTGGTGGATTATAACAATCTACAAAGCTGTCACCCCTGTAGCTACCACAACTATTCCGGAGGATTGGGCGCAAACTCAGGTAAACCCTAGTCTAGACACCATGTCTACACTAACGTTTACTACTCTAATTACGTACGATAACTAGAGCACTCAATACGAGCGGATATCCAGTAAATAAAATAATGCAAGAACTGAAATTAAATATAATACTTAGAAGTAGTAAATGAAGAACCTGGAGATTACTTGAAGACAAACCAGATGCTGCACCAATACAATGTCGAGGAAGATCTGACAGATCTGGCTCCTCCTTAGCTCTCTCCTTCTCTCTCTAATCCGATCTCTAATTACAACTAGATGAACTAGACATCTAGAACAAGAACTAGAACTAGAACTAGAAGAACTAGAACTAGATCTAGATGAAGTAAAGAGATTCATCTAGAGGGACCTCTACTTCTACTTGAAACCCTAGTTTCTGATGTGGAGATGAATAATGAAGATGGAGATGGCTCTTGGGGGCGCCCCTGGGGTCTCTTATATAGTCCTGGATGGAGTAGGGGGCAAGGAATTGCCACGTCATCGATCCACGTCACATTTATCGCCCACCGTTGGATCAAACTGACTTCAGGGATGGTGGAGATGTATCCTAGGAGGCGGTGCAAGAAGGTTCCAGAAGGTGGAGGCAAAACGACCTCTGTGGCTGACCGGTCGGTCATGGGGTGGGACCGGTCGGTCTGGCCCAGTGGGCCCCCGTGACGGGCCGCCTCGTGGTGTCTTCTGGTGTCTTCTAGATCCTTCTTTTGTAGATTTCGTTGTGAAATTAATATCTTTTCATCCGGGACTCCGAATATAGCAAATGATATGTCCGTTTCGATCGTGTCGACGAGCTCTTTGCAATGGTGTTCTCCAATTCATCACTTGATATACTTTTATATGGTGAAATATTGATGTCCTACAAAACAAGTGAGAGCACCAAAACTCGTGGAACTTGTTAGTTTCAAACCCTACAACTATGTTTTGTAATTCATTTAGTGTCATTTCATGCAATAGTTGATGGTTAATTATGAGCATTAGTGAGCGTCAACAAGTTCCCCCAAGCTTAACCTTTGCTAGACCCGAGCAAAGCCAATCTCAACAATGGATCAGGAGTTGCTGCAATATCTTTACTTCCAACAAGTACACATGTATTCAAACAAAGTTCTCATATGGAATAGAAAAAAGTATCATATTATTCATCATGGGGCTTTGTACTTTACCTTGAATCCTGAGTAATTGAAAGATAGAA
This sequence comes from Coix lacryma-jobi var. lacryma-jobi, assembly GCA_009763385.1. Lineage (NCBI taxonomy): Eukaryota > Viridiplantae > Streptophyta > Magnoliopsida > Poales > Poaceae > Coix > Coix lacryma-jobi. Next base: position 80,852,922 of record CM019825.1, read on the forward strand.
TGATCAAATCAAGCACTATGTCTCTAGTTCTTTCACTTCACCATTATCCCGGAGTTTTTATGAATTTTCAAAAAGATTAAAAACATATGTTGTCAAATTAAACAAGGGATCCAAAGAGAAAGTCAATCATACTATTGAATTAAGAAGTGCATGTGTATGGAAAATGGAGTCGGATGCTCTTTTGAAATATATCACTCTCTTTTGTTTATCAGAGACACATGGCTATCAGGCTAATTCTACTGGCGAGCTGTCACACCCTGAAATTTGTGTTTCTTAAATTAGAGTTAAAATGTTTTATTCAGGAATTTTTTGTGCTCATAAAATATAGGGAAATAAAAACTTTTCTATAAAGTAAAATTTATCCTAGGGTTTATAAACTTGTTTGTGCATTCATGTTGGAGCATTTGAGTTTTTGTGATGTGTGGTTTTGGTTAAAATTCAATTTGAGCCCAAAATGGTTTTAAAACAATTTAAAGAAAAATGAATTTTCTAGAAAGGGTATTGAAAATAAAGGTTTCTTTTGTTTTTCAAAAAGTTTGGAAAAAGTTTAAAAATGTCAAAACTTATCGTCTCTCTCAAAGGTCTATATCAAAAGTTTGAAAGGATTTCAAATTTGGATTTGAAAATGCTTTTGGAAAACCAAAACAGAAAATAAAAAGGATTTTCTTTCTCCTCTTCCCTCTCCTTGCAAACTGGCCCAAAGGCCCTTTCCCCGGCGCCTTTTTCCTCCCTCCATTCTGGCCCGAAATGGCCCAGCCGGCGCTCTCTCTCCCTCCCTTGGCTTCTGGTCTGTTCGGCCTGGCTCCAGCCCGTGCCCCCCTTCGCTCGGCCTGCCGCCCTCCTCTCCCGCGTGCGCCAGCGCGACCTCGCAGCCCAATTCTACCGCGCGGAAGCACCAGGCCAAGTGAACGCCGTGGCCCAGCAAAGCCCAGGCGGGCGCTCGCCTTCTCCCTTGCTGACACCGCGTCCCCGGCTGTCAGTGCCTCCTTCCTCCTGTGTCCGGCCGGGACTCGAGCCCGAGCTCCGACTCCACCTCCCCTACGTCTCCTCTTTGCCTTGCTCCCCAAACCCGAGCCCTCCTATAAGTCTCCCGAGTCCTCCGCCGCCTTTCCCTGTTTGTAGTTTCGAGCTCTCGTGCCCTAAATTGCCGTCACCAAAGCTCCGCAACCGCAAGATCTCCGCGGCTATCTGCTCGACGCGCCAGCGTGTTCCAACGCCCGCAAAAGGTTCCTACCGCTCCGTCTTGATCTCCCGAAGCTAGCAGAGCCTTTTCTCCTCTTCTTCCCCCTCTGTTTGATGGTCTAATTGCTCGCCGTCGATTTCAGAGCCGCCGTCCGCCGTGCCAAGAAATCCGCCGCCGCCGAGCCGCTTCGAACACCATCTTCACCGCTGGTAAGTTCGCCTTGAGTTCCTGGTTCGTTTGAACCTATTCCCGAGGCCTCTACCGAACCCTAGCCCTAAACCGAGCCCCACCGCCGTATTCCGGCGATGGCGCCGCCGTGTCTCCTGTCTTCTCCGGCGAACAGCGCCACCCTAAGCTTCCCAATCTAATCTGAGCCCTTCATCTTGAATCGGATGGCCAGGAAAACCCGATACCTCTTCGCGTGGCCGTTTTGCAGAAGAGTCCTTATGATTTTCCGAGTCCCAACCCGTGCTCCACCTTGACCTATTCATTGAGTCTGCGAAAACTTTCAATCTAGCCCCTGCGTTTTCTCCTAAATGAGGCACAGTCCAACTGAAATTCAATTTCGTTTTATTTATTTAAATCTGCGAAAATCAAGTTTTGTCTTATTTATAGTTTTGCCACTGACTTTAAACCCCTATAACTTCTTTGTTTTAACTCCGTTTTGAACCGTTCAACTTGCGTTAGATTCGTTTCGAAAAGATCTTTCCAAATATATAACTTTCAACACTGTTTTCTGTAATTAAAATTTGAGTTAAATCTAATCTAGTAATTAGTGTCTTTAATCTTGTTTAGTTCATATCTTTTTCGTTTCAACTCCGTTTAGAGTGATTTTCGCGTTTGCGTGATCGTAGCGAACCGTAGATCAGTTTTCAAAACTCTTTATCTTGTTTTCTTATGAATGATGTACTGTTCTAATCATAGGCTTTGTTTTGCTTTGCATGATTGGTATTGGATGCTTGTGTGGTGTTATGTGATCGTATGTCCAGTCGGTGAGTTATACGTTGGTGATCAAGAAGAAGATCGTGACCAAGAGTCAACCTTTGGAAGTATACAAGTCAACAGAAGAAGGATCTTGAGTTTAAGGCAAGTATAGCAATCGAGTTTCTTTTCGCAGTCATGATCATGTTACTTAATTAATGTATGCATCGAATGATAGAAATGACTTATTAGCAACTTAAGAAATTATCTGTACAAGAACCTTCGGGATTTACAGTGCAACTGTTGGGGGTTATATGGCTCTGGCTTTAGCTTAGTATGAGGACCTTTTCTAGCTTGTTAGAGGTTACCGAAAGGCGCAAGAGGGGCTCCGATCTGTATGGTCTTGGCCGACCAAGTTGGTGCATTTTGTCTTTTGTTAGTCACCGCTTGGAGGGGAGATTCATGCTTATTGATGGGAAAACCTAGCGGCCCTAACTTGTTAGACGAACCTTTGAAAGGCTTCATCGTGAACCCTGCCGACTTTCCTTGGAAGTGAGTTAAGAGGCTGATCACCTCGGGCGAAAGGGCAATTCACGTCTCGCAGTGAAAGTGTACACCTTTGCGCAAAGTTTATTAAACTGATATATCAGCCTTGCTCAAGGACACGAGCGGCCTTGAAGACTTTTACATTTATGACTTTTGTTGGTTAACATGTTCATTATTTACCGTTTTATGCTATTCATTATTTACGTTACATTGATCATGAGACTTGGGATCTATATCACTTGTTGCTATACTTGTGGAGTTCGACATGGACTCACTCTTGCTTTTCCCCACACCTCAGAGAGTTAAACTTTGGAGAAGCTTAGGCTTGTGGTCAACCAGTCAGTTGTTCCCTGTGAAGTTGGTGTCTCCATCTGAAGATCGGAGTGTCTTTCCGCTGTCTGCTCTTTAAGGTTATGATCTTTTGTTTTATATACGTTATATAAGAGCATTGTCTTTCGATATTACCCTTTATTTGTTGCTATATGTGAGATTTGACTTCCTGGGCTCACATATGGTGTATACCTGGTTTTGTTCTTAAAACCGGGTGTGACAAAGTGGTATCAGAGCAATGCTGACTGTAGGACGCAAGCCTAGTTAGAAACTGGTCGTTTAAAAGTTTTGAAAATTGCTATAGAACTCTTGTTCTATCAACCTTGATATTTTTCTCCCTATTGTATCTCCAACCCTTGTTATTTGTCTCCTCCTTGTTGCTTAAATTTTAAATTTTGCTCTCACCTTCACTCCTTGCCTTGAATTGCTTTTGAAAACTTCCCTCTATCTAAGTAAGATGGATCGTTGACCAAGCTATGTCGTCTGTGACCGCAGTTGACAAACAGAAGCTGATCGCTATGCAAAGTCAAGACCTGGGAAGAATGACGCAACAACAAGACGCAACACACGGACCAACCAACATGGAAGGAATACATAAAGAACAGTTACAAGGTGATGAAGTGGAGCAAGATTACATTTACGGAAAATGGAGGCATGTGGATATGACCACTATTCATGGAGCAAAGAAAGTTGTATATGGCATGATCCCAATCAATTCAGTAACTGCCATGGTTCTTTTTGACCCTAGTGCTTCGCACTCGTTCATCTCTGCCAAGTTTGTAGCTCGCCTGAAGATAAGGGAATGGCCAACAAAGAAGCTCATAGTAGTTCGTACACCAACTGGAGAAGTTGAGACAAACCGTGTATGTCGAGATGTTAGAGTCCAGATAAAGGAGAGTGAATTCATAGTAAAGCTTAATGTTTTGGAACTTTCCGGAATCGATGTTATCCTTGGACATGGATGGTTAAGGGGTCGTAAAAGTGAGGTCAATTATTCCCGACGATCATTATTTTTAAGAACACTATCAGGCGAAAGGATTGAATATCGAGGTATGCCATTATCACCCAATGAATGTGACACAGGTCCGTTGGAAGATAGCAGCAGTAAGATTCAAGAGGTCCAGGATCGATGTCTATGTTGCAAGCATTATGGGAATTCTTGTCTTCAAAAGAAGTCAACCAAGGATGAGGTCAAAGTGAACCCAAGTGGTGAAGTCAAGGAAGATAAGAAGAGGAAAGCAAATTCATTCGAGCCACCGTTGATACGTCACCAACAGTTGAGTTCTACCCCAGTATCACATCCAATTTCAACCCTTGTTCAGACCAGCCTAGATCAGCAGCATCTAGAAGCTCCTCCAGTTAAGAACTTTCCACATGAGGTTTGCATAGATGGATGGACAATCACCGACAAAGAGTTCGAACCACGGAAGCGAGTTAAGAAGCAGAATAAACTGGTAAAAGTCAATCCTCTGAGTCAGCAAGATGGCAGCACATCAAACAACACTTCTACCGCAGCAGATCCAACCAAAGGAAGATGTTATCATTGTCGACAGGAAGGACACTACGTAAGATCCTGCCCCAAAAAGGTCAACAACCGACTCAAGGAAGTAGCCACAACCCAGTCACTACAGAATAGTCACCAACAAGTGATGTCAGTGCCTGATGCAAAGAAAGTCCCTGATAGCAGTTGATAGATGAAGAGTGTACAAGAAAAGCTACCCTTGATGTTCTTGCAGATGTATCATGTGCTAGTAGTTCTTGTGCCCTTATGTAATGAAACGTTAGTAACAAAGTTAAGTCAAGTCCTTGGCCCATGTGTAGCTTGTGAACCTGTGATGTTTGTTGCTTGTCCTTATGATGATGTTTGTTTTGCATCTTTGTAATGAGTGCAATGATTTTGTGGGTTTCTTCACAATCTCATTTAGGTTTAGTTGATAGGTTATATGCATAGATAGTAGGGGTTTTGCTCTTCTCTTGTCTTCCCTATCCTGTCTTTTCGGAGCAGTCTGTCTTTGTCAGCTTATATCTCTGTTTATGGATGTTCAAAAATCATGGAATAATTCTGGACACAAGTAGACTTCATGATCTTTCTCTGAGCGCAAGAACCACCCTGATAGCTGTTATGGTTTTGGAGTTATCAAATTCACAAGTGGATACATCCGTGCTGTCTGGAGTCTGGAACAGTTACTGTTGTCTGCTGTTTTCGACGACTTTAACTACAGAATCTGGAAAAGTGTTCTACATGAAAGTTGTAGAGGATTTCATAAGCTTTCCGGAAAGGTAATTTGCAACTTCATTGGATAAGCAGAGCTCGAGTTATGGCTGTTTTACTGCACTGCTGTTTTGCTACTCGCGAGAAATTTCAGAATTCTTGTTCTTACCTTCGCATATGAATTTCTCTGGGATGTCAGAAGGTCTTTATGCTAGTTAGCTTAACTAGAAAAAGGTGGAATGCTATCCTTTTATAGTTTCTCCTAGTTGATCCTTTCTTAAGGGGGTAGCTATGATGAAGTTAACTTTGAACCGTTTTCAAGATGAAGTTTCTTACCATCTAGTGTTTTAATCGAAAGAATCAGTCATGGATGAGTCTTCTCTTGTCTCTCTTGCTATATCAACCTTGTCTTGTCATCTC
>CM019825.1:80859033-81046373 GCA_009763385.1 Coix lacryma-jobi var. lacryma-jobi
GGCTCGTGCGTATGGGCTCCCTTGCCATTACTGCGAGGGCGGGGACCTCGTCGGCCAATGTCCCCCGCGAGTACCTACGGTACAAGCTTTCCTCCAACCAGGCCGGGTGGGACGACCATTGGTTCTACCTTCGGAACGAAGGTGGCCTCCTTCCGCAGTACACCGGCCGGGTCCTCACTCAACGCCCGGAGAAGTGGACCTGGGGTGTTGCGGCGGACAGGCAACGCCACCTGGTCCCGTTGATGGAGATGATGAAGACGCTGGTGGATGAGAAGAAGCTGACCGTGCAAGCGGTCATTTGGGCGTTCCACCAGCGAAGAGTTCTTCCGCTGGCGGACCGCCCCCTTCTTATGCACGAGATGGGCCCGCAGGCTCAGCTCGAGGCGCTCAACCGTTCGAGGATGGCCGAAGAGAGGCTGTCCCGGAACGAGGGCGTCTCCCGGGTGTCGATTACGATCCAGGGGACGTTCACCCCTGAACTCTCCCACCTGGTTGCGATGGCGCCCGACGAGGGGTGTCTCGACCTGGTAAGCTTCCCTCGAGTCGAGCTATCTCGAACCTCCTCCCCTTCTTCCTCCTTCGATCCGTTTGCATCCGTCTTGTGGTTTGTCTCCTCATGCTTCTCCTTTCTTCAGGGGGCGTTTACTTGTCGCGCGTCGAGGCCCCCGGTGAGGGAAGACGCCGCGGATGCTCAGGTGAGGCGCCTCTCTGCTCAAAAGGACAAGGAGAGCAAGGATGCAAAAAAGAAGAAAGAGAAAGATAAAAACTTGCGTCGCTTAGCTCGGGAGCAGAGACTGGCGAGGGCCCGTCGCAACCGTCAGCCTGGGGACGGGTCCCCGAGCTGAGCTCCTCGAGCTCGGAGGAGGAGAGTAGTGACGAGGAGGGGGACGACGACGAGGGGATGGATGCGCGCTTGATGCGCGCGGGGCTCTTCGATGGCAGGGCTGACCGCTCCTCTGTGCAGGGGGGTACGTGGAGGTCCCACCGACAAAAGGGGCACGCGGGACGCAGCCGCGGAAGGCGGCGCCGATCCCTGCCTCGTCGGGGGCCCGAGGTCCGTCGAGCTCCGCGCCGGACGTGCCTCCAATCGCAAGGAAGCCCCGGACCCGGAGCGCCTCCGCCACTGCGCCAGCGGAGGCCGCCCCCGCGTCAGCCCAGACGGGGGGTCTCGAGAGGGGGCGGGCCTCGAGAGGCGGCCGACAGGTCGAGAAGGGTTCGGGGCCCGACCCCCGCGAGCCGTCAAGGGCGCCGTCGAGCCCGCGGAGGAGTGGGCGCCAAGAAGGGGCGTCGAGCCCGCGCCATCATGAGCGTCGGGGAGGGAGCCCCCGAGCATCTCGTGACCAGGGGCGCGAGCGTCCCCGGAGTTCATCGCCGCACCGCCACCGGGACGCGGGAGGCGGACGCGGGAGGGCGCGACCACCAGCGCGGGCGTCGGAGCAGGTCCCGGAGCCCGCGTCGGAGCGAGCGCCATGACATCAGCACGAGGGTGGTGCGGTCGCCCTCCCGCGATGTGGGGCGGAAGGAGAGCTCTCCCTCGAGGTCGAGCCATGGCAGGCGTCGGGAGCCCTCCCCCCATCCCAGCCCTGCGGAGACGGCCCAGGCGCAGGGCTCGAGCCGTGGGGTGGGCTCGCAGCCCCGAGTGGGTCCGGCGACTCCGGGAAGAAGCCCAGCCGCCGCTTCGGGTGAGTAGTTTCCTTGGACCTCGTCGGTAGTGAGGCTTACCTTTTTACTTTTTGATGACATACGCTATCTCTGTTTTCTCAGGGGGAAGCGCTCCTATCAGGAGGTGGACCTCGCCTCGTCCAAGAGGGCCAAGTCCTCGGGCCCCATCGAGGCACAGGCACCTCGAGGTATGGCTCCTTCCTCCGCTAGAGAAGCCGCTTGGCTGGAGAAGGCTCGAGCTGCCATGGCTCGAGGGGGCCGACTGGTCGTCGCGAATTTTGGTGAGGCCGTCGCCATCGACCACAGGGGTCGAGGCATCCTTCCTGATTCTGACACCGCTGTTATCTCATACTGCAGGGGCCTCTGCTCATGGCATCGAGCCCGCCACCGCCGTGTCCGCCGAAGCGCTGCTCCTCCCCCTCCTCCTCCCGCGATGGTGCCAACTGGGAGCGCCACCCTTCCCCTCATCATGACGGTGCTCCGGGGGAAGCGCCGGGGCGAGCTCGGCCCCGCCGGCGTCTGGAGCTGAGGAGACTGCGCCCCTGTGGCTCCAACCAGCACGGGCCGGGCTGCGGAGGAGGGAAGGGGGGAGAGGCATCGGCGGAGAAGGAGCCGACGGTGGAGGACCTCCTGAACGAGCTGGAGCAGGGGCCGCTCCTCGCCGCGGGCTCGATGACGGTGGAGGCGCCCGTCGTGACGGCTAGCGCCGACGAGGCGCCGGAGGGCCCGGCCAGGGAAGAGGGCCCAGGGTCGAGCCTTCCATCGACCGATCCGCAACAGGAGGCGCCGGCGGAGGGACGGAGGGAGCCGGGGCCCGTGCCGTCGAGCGGCGGGTCGCTGTCGGGGCAGCTCGAGGCGGAGGAGGGTCTGCCCGACATCGAGAGCTCGACCGACCGATATGGCCGTTTCCCGTCCCACTGAGCCCGCCCTTGCCGTGGTTCCCGTCGAGCAGCCGGCCCAGCGGGGGGCACCGCGCGAGGTGCGGTCCATCTTCCGGGAGGTGGCCGCACTTATGGCGGAGGCGGAGCGGTCCTGCTCCGAGGAGGCGAGCCGATCCGCACAGGTGTCAGCCGCCCTCGAGCGGGCCGAGGCGGAGCTTCGAGATCTCCGCGCGGAGCTGAGCCGGAACGCCCAGATGGCGAGCCGGCTTAACGAGGCGGAGGCGGAGGTCCAGGCGGCTCGAGGTGAGGTCGCCCGATCCAGGGAGGAGGCCGCCGCCGCTCTCGAAGCGTCGAGGAAGGAGGCCGCGGACGCTCGAAGCGAGGCCACCTCTGCCGGGCTGAAGCCGAGGCGGCGAAGCAGGAGGCTGCTGACGCCCGTGGCGTGGCCGCCGCTGCCCGGACCGCAGCGGAGGCGGCCAGAGAAAAGAGGCCGAAGACGCCGCGAGTGGCGCCGCCACCGCCCGAGCTGCCGAGGGGGCGGCGCGGCAGGAGGTGATCCGCAAGGATCTGGCCCTGGTGGAGGCGGGCCGGCTGATCGAGGGCCTTAGGTCCGAGAAGCTCCTTACGCTGGCCGAGAAGCGCAGGTGGCTGGAGCAGCGTGCCGAGGGCCTGACCAACGACCTCGCCGCACTGGGGCAACACTGCGACGGTGAGGCTTACATCTTGTTTTTGTTTGGGTTTCGAAGTTTTTCGTTATGCCGTCGTCTCACTCTTCCTTGTTTATTGCGCAGGGGTCGAGAAGACGGTCGAGGAGCTCCGTGAGACGAACCAGGCTCTCTTGGACCAACTCCAAGACGAGACGATGGTGGCGGAGCGGGCTCGCACCTCCCTCGACCGGCTCGTCCCCATGTGGGGTGCTCCTGCGGTAGCTGCGGCAGAAGGCGCGATGGCTCGAGGCGACGCCTTGGTCGACGCCTTATGCTTCTTCGACGCAGCCGCTCGGGACCGCGTCCGGCAAGCTCTCCATCACGGTGTCAAGCAGACACTCGCGGTTGTTCGTTCCGGTTTCCGCTTCCCGGTCCATGTTGTCGCGAATGGCTTCATCGAGATCGAGGGGAAGGATGAGGAATGGAACAACCGCCGAGTTGACAAAATTTTGGAGAAGATGGAGAGGCCGGGGGCGTCGCTTGCGAAGATCTTCGAGGAGGACGTGATGCCTCCTGACGCCAGCAGCGGCGTCGGGAGCCCTCCTCCCTCGAGCTCGGGCGTCGAGGTCGAGGCTGCCCCTGCGGACCTTGGGGAGGAGTACCGCACCGACGAGGATTGAGGCCTGCGTGCCAAATTTGGGCGTCGAGGCCCTTGTAAGAATTTTGTGAGATAAATGAGGATAAGTCGAGATCCGAATGTATACGTGATTTGTTTATGAAAGAGTTGTTTTCTTTTCAAATGTGTTTGACCACTTCTCTTTGTCGCAAGCTCGAGTTTTTTGCTAACTTAGTCTGTGCTCCTTCGATACGTCGCGAGCCCTCGAGGGGAGGCGTAGGTAGGTTACCGTAGCCCGGGGGCGTAGGTGGCCGTCTACGTCGACGCCTCCCGACCCTTGGGGCTCGAGGTATTTTAGGATTTAGACGTTGCTAGTTCACTCGAGGCACGGGTCGAGACGAGGGTCAAAACTTTTGAAAGAAAAACGCTCATTTTTTCCGGAGTCTGGGGGAGGGGCCCCCCGTCAGCCCCCGAGGGAGGCTTGACCCTGAGCAGAGCAGGGTCGAGGCTACCTTAAGATGCGAAGCAATATAAACGATAATGTACGAGTTTGTTCATTCATTTGACATGTTTGTACAAAGTGATAAAATGAACAGGCCTCGAGGCCTTTAAGGGTAGAAGCGACGTAGCTGAGATATGTTCCACGCGTTCGCCAGGATCCTGCCTTGGTCGTCGTAGAGCTTGTACGTGCCTGGCTTGAGCACTTCGGCCACGGTGTATGGGCCTTCCCACGGAGGGGTGAGTTTATGGCGCCCTCGATTATCTTGCAGCCGTCGAAGCACGAGGTCCCCCACCGCCAGGTCCCTTTTGCGCACGTGCCTGTCGTGTGGTAGCATCGAAGTGTTTGCTGGTAGCGTGCAGAGTTGATGAGCGCCACGTCTCGGGCCTCCTCGAGCTGGTCCTTGGCGTTGGCGAGCCTTTCGTCACTGGTTTGCTCGTTGTAGGCTCGAAGTCGAGGTGAGCCGTACTCGAGGTCCGTAGGTAAGACGGCCTCGGCGCCGTAGGTTAGGAAAAACGGAGTGAACCCGGTGGCTCGACTCGGCGTAGTCCTGAGGCCCCACAGCACCGAAGGGAGTTCGTAGCCCACCCTTTCCGAAGTCTTTGAGGGTCTTGAACAGCCTTGGCTTTAGCCCATGGAGTATCATGCCGTTGGCACGCTCGACCTGCCCATTGCATTGGGGGTAGGCGACCGAGGCCCAGGTTACGCGAATGTTGTTGTCATCGCAGAAGTTGGTGAACTTTTTGCCTGTAAATTGGGTGCCGTTGTCGGTGATGATGACATTAGGCACCCCAAACCGGTACATGATGTTAGCGATGAACTCGACAGCCCTCTCGGAGGTGGGGTCTCCTATCGGCTTAGCCTCGATCCACTTGGTGAACTTGTCGACGGCCACGAGCATGTGTGTGTACCCTCCATTTGTCCTTTTGAGGGGACCCACGAGGTCGAGCCCCCATACGGCAAATGGCCAAGTGATTGGGATCATTTGCAGGGCGTGTGTGGGCTGGTGCGTTTGCTTGGCGTAAAATTGACATCCGTGGCACGCTTGGACCAAACGCTTGGCGTCCCCAATGGCGGTCGGCCAATAGAAGCCTTGGCGGAAGGCGTTCCCACCAGGGTCCTCGGCGCTGCGTGGTGGCCGCAAGCCCCCGAGTGCATATCGTCGAGGAGCTTGCGCCCTTCCTCGAGTGGGATGCATCGCGTGAAGGATCCCGGTCGGGCTTCGTCGGTACAGCTCCCGTTCGTCGCCGTAGATGACGTAGGTCTTGGCCCTCCGGGCGATGCGTCGGGCCTCCGTCTTGTCTTCTGGTAGTTCGCCTTGTGTCAGGTAGTCGAGGTAGGGCGTCCGCCAGTCAAGGGGCCGTGACGACGGGGAGGCGTGTGTGTCGACCTGCATCGCTTCTGCGGACGTCGAGGGGTCCTTCTCGAGGGGTGGCGTCGAATCTCGAGCCCCCGTGCCTAGCTCGAGGGTGGTGCGTCGAGGTCCCAGCCCCTGGGTCGATCTCGACGGATGGCTCGAAGACGTCCCTCGAGAAGACGTCTGGCGGTACCGTGCTGCGCGTGGACGCCAATTTTGCCAGCTCGTCTGCGGCTTCGTTGTACTTCCGAGCTACGTGGTTGAGCTCGAGGCCGTAAAACTTGTCTTCTAGCTTGCGCACCTCCCCGCAGTACGCCTCCATCTTGGGGTCGATGCAGCTTGAGGCCTTCATAACCTGGTTGACGACGAGCTGCGAGTCTCCTCGGGCGTCGAGGCGTCGGACCCCGAGCTCGAGGGCGATGCGCAGCCCATTGACGAGGGCCTCGTACTCGGCGACGTTGTTGGAGGCGGGGAAGTGCAGGCGTAGCAGGTAGCGCATGTGTACTCCGAGGGCGAGATGAAGAGCAGGCCTGCTCCTGCCCCCGTCTTCGTGAGGGATCCATCGAAGTACATGGTCCAGAGCTCGGCTTGAATCTGTGCCGGCGGGAGCTGAGTGTCGGTCCACTCAGCAACGAAGTCTGCCAACGCTTGCGACTTGATGGCCTTTCGCGGGGCATAGGTGATGTTTTCCCCATTAGCTCGGCGGACCACTTGGCGATGCGCCCGTGGCCTCCCGATTGTTGACGATCTCTCCGAGGGGGAAGGACGACACCACCGTCACGGGATGAGCTAGGAAGTAGTGCTGGAGCTTGCGCCTTGTGACGATGATGCCGTAGAGTAGCTTTTGGATGTGCGGGTACCGGACCTTGGCCTCGGAGAGTACCTCACTGGTGAAGTATACCGGTCGCTGGACCGGCAATGTATGGCCCTCCTCGTGCCTCTCGACGGCTATGACCGCGCTAACCACCTGAGTGGTTGCAGCCACATAGAGGAGGAGGGGCTCGGGGGAATCGTCACCTCGGCTGGTCGCGGGGGCACGAGAATTGGCGCAGAAGTCAGCAACCCCTTCAACTTGGTTAAGGCCTCCTCCGCTTCGGCGGTCCACGCAAAGTGTTCCGTCTTTTTTAGCAGGCGGTAGAGGGGCAGTGCTTTTTCCCCCAGCCTCGAGATGAATCTGCTGAGAGCGGCTAGGCAGCCTGTTACCTTTTGCACACCCTTGAGGTCACGAATCGGGCCCATCCTCGTGACTGCTGAGATTTTTTCAGGGTTTGCCTCGATCCCCCGTTGTGAGACGACGTAGCCAAGTAGCATGCCTCGAGGCACACCAAAGACACACTTCTCGGGGTTGAGCTTCACATTCTTGGCCCGGAGGCACTCGAACGTGGTCTCGAGGTCACTGATGAGGTTCCCGACTTTCTTAGTTTTAACCACGATGTCATCGACGTAGGCCTCGACGGTTTTGCCTATGTGCTCGCCAAAGATGTGCTGCATACATCGTTGGTATGTTGCCCCGGCGTTTCGAAGGCCGAAGGGCATCGTAACATAGCAGTACATACCAAATGGCGTGATAAAAGAGGTCGCGAGCTCATCGGATTTTCTCATTCTAATTTGGTGGTAGCCGGAATACGCATCAAGGAACGAAAGTACTTCGCACCCAGCAGTGGAATCGACGATCTGGTCAATTCTAGGTAAAGGGAATGGAACTTTTGGACATGCTTTATTCAGACCAGTGTAATCTACACACATCCGCATTTTTCCATTCTTTTTCCTAACTAGTACAGGATTAGCTAGCCACTCTGGGTAAAATACCTCCTTGATGAATCCGGCCGCCAAAAGCTTGTGCACCTCTTCGCCGATGATCCTGCGCTTTTCCTCGTCGAAGCGGCGTAGGCGTTGCTTCACCGGTCTGGACCCGGCCTGGATCTCCAAGGCGTGCTCGGCGACTTCCCTCGGTATGCCCGGCATGTCCGAGGGGTTCCACGCAAACATGTCGATGTTCGCGCGGAGAAAGTCGACGAGCACTGCTTCCTATTTGGGCTCGAGGCTGGTGCTGATGGTCAGCGTCTTGCCATTGGCTGAGGTCGGGTCGACGGGTATTTGCTTGGTGTGCTCGGCTGGCTCGAAGGTGCCGGCGTGACGCTTTGCTTCTGGGGCCCCTCGGTGGCCAGAGCTGCCAAGGCCTCGAGCGAGTCGAGGTGGACGTTGGCCTCCCCCCGCTCTACGCACTCCACGTCGCAGTGGTATGCGTGCTCGTAGGAGGTGTCAACGGTGATGACTCCTTTCGGCCCCGGCATCTTGAGCTTCAAGTACGTGTAGTTAGGAATCGCCATGAACTTGGCGTAGCCTGGCCGGCCGATGATGGCGTGGTAGGTCCCTTGGAAGCCGACCACCTCGAAGGTGAGCGTTTCCTGTCGGAAGTTTGCCGGCGTGCCGAAGCAGACCGGTAAGTCGATGCGCCCGAGGGGGTGGGCCTTCTTTCCTGGCACCACTCCGTGGAACCCCCCGACACTGGGTCGGAGCTGTCCTTCTGAAATCCCCAGGAGGTCGAGGGTCTCGAGGTATATGATGTTGAGGCTCGAGCCCCCATCCATCAACACCTTGGAGAACCGAACGTCGACTATGACGGGGTCGACGACGAGGGGGTAAGCCCCCGGGTTTATGACCTGGTCCGGATGGTCGTCACGGTCGAACGTGATTGGCGCATCGGACCAGTCAAGATACGGGGGGGCGTCGTGGCCAAGCGAAAAGATTTCCCGGCGCTCCTTCTTTCTTTCTCGAGCTGAGAGCCCGACGGTCGGTCCCCCGTAGATCATGTAGCAATCGCGCACCGGGGGGAAGTCGCCATCTGCCTTCCGGCCGCCGCGTTGATCGGTATCCTTTCCCTTAGGCGCGTCTTCCCTCTTATCACCGAGCTTGGAGTAGTAGCCCTTCAACAGTCGGCAGTCTTTCAACTTGTGGTTTACGGGGCCTCTGTGGAAGGTGCAGGGATCCTCGAGCATCTGGTCGAAAACAGCCCCGTCGGGGGGCCTCGGGGCTTCTTAGGCTCGAGGGCGCCCGCGAGCACTTCTTTGTCGTCGTCGTCATCGGCGCCACGCTTCGCCTTCTGGCCTTTGCGCTTGTTTTTTTCCTTTTGTTGCTGTCAATGTTGTCGTTCTTGGCGTCGTCGCCCTTGTTGGAGCCCTCCGGTACGATCACCGCCTTGCCTTTGTCCGTGGAACGGCCAAAGAAGGCCCCCACTGCTTCGTCGCCCGAAGCAAAGCTGGTGACGCGATCCATCAGGTCCTCGACCGTCCCGGGACGGTAGCGTCCTAGCTCATGAACAAGCTCTTGGCAGGTCGTGCCCGCGAGGAATGCTGAGATGACGTCCTCGTCAGGTACGTGGGGGAGCTCGAGACGCTGCTTCTCGAGAACGTCGAGCAAAGTCGCGGAGGGGCTCGTCCGCCGCCTGTCTGCAACGCCGTAGGTCCCAGGGGTGCCTGGGCGCACGCAGGTCCCTTGAAGTTCCCATCGAAGACCCTGACTAGGTCGGCCCAGTCATGGATCCGATCCGGGGAGCCCCTCGAGCCACCGGCGGGCGGTGTCCGAGAGGTAGAGTGGGAGTTGTCGTATGATCACGCGGTCGTCGTTTTGCTCCGCCCAGTTGACAGCCAAGGCGGAAGTCCGAGAGCCAGAGCTTGGGCTCGACCTCCCCGTCGTACTTCACGATGTTGGTAGGCGGTCGGAAGCGGTCGGGGAGGGTTGAGCTGCGGATGGCTCGGCTGAAGACTCGGGGGCCCGGGGGCTCGAGGACCTGCCGGTCCTCGTCGCTGTCGTAGCGCCCCCCCCGATGGGCGCTATAGCCACGCTCTTGGGCCCCCTTGTCCTTGCGCCGCCGATTGATGTCGTTGCGGGCGTCGTTGGGGTCTCGAGGCGGCCGGTTGTCGACGATCCGTTCGCGGACTGGCCTGGCTCGAGAGGCGTCCGGCTGGTGGACGGATGCCTCGCGAGCTTCGCGCGGGCGTGTCTGCTGGTTTCCCTGAGGCTGCTTCGCGTCGGCGCGACGCCGAGCTCTCGGCCTGCTGTACCGCGGCTGTCTCAGGAGGTTTTTCATTTCTCCGAGCATGCGCCTGGCGTCGGGGGGGTTGGAGACGGCGGGCAGTTCACGGAGCATCATCGCCGCCGCCACCACGTTCTGGCCGGCTCGTGGGAAACATACCTCGGGGCGCGCTGGTGCCCCGTCCTCGAGGATCCGTCGGTGGACCTCTCGAGCCCGGCCTCGAGCTCCGGCTCCTCGAGGCTGGGGTGGTTCCTGCATCAGGGTTTGCCGGAGCTGCAGCAGGTGTCGCCGTTCTTCCTCGGCTTTGGTGATTGCCTCTTGCACCTGCGCGAGTTGTGCCGCCCGGCGTCGTCGTGCTGAGGTGGTGACACAGCCGGTGCCGGAGGTTCGTCCCTCCTTTGAACGCGTGACCCGCCTGCCGCGGCCACGTCGCTGGGGCCTTCTAGATCGAGCGCTGGTCTGCCGTCATCGCCCTCGTCCTCGGTATCGCACGCGACCCCTCGAGTTGAAAGCACTCCCTGGTGGGATCCCAGAAGTCGAGGTCGTGGTAGTCGTATTCGTCGGAGCCGGAGCCGTCGACGGCGTGCCGTCTTGGCAAATGCTGGGATCGCAGCTCGCGGTGCCATTCTCCGACGGTGGATCGCCGAGGTGGCTCGAAGGCTGGCAAAGAGTCGCGGTTGACGCGCGCGGGGTGGACGATCTCCAGGCTGGCCATGGCCTGCAGCAGCGTGCCCGGACGCTGCTCCCGGTCCGCCATCGCTGGTCCTGATGGCGCCCGTCGCGGCGGTGGGCGTGCACAGCCGCTGAGCGGTCGAGGCCGACCGGGAGCCGCTGGCGCCAAGCGCGGCGCGACCGCGCGGGAGGAGGCTGAATGGCGTCGGCGGCGCTCGGCTCGGAGGCCTCTGGCCTGGTTCCTGGTCCGTACGTATGATGAATGCGAAGTCGCTCGGCGGGCGTGGGTGCGCCCTGGAGGTTTCGGCCGCACGCCGGGCTGGTTTCCCCTTGGGGACCCTGCACCGGCTACGGGGCCGCAGGAGTTTGCCGCGGTACCGCCTGCGCCCGGCGATGACGGTGACGACGACGCCGCTCGCGATGTGGCGACGCGTGGTGGTGCGGGTGACGCGTCGCGCCCCCGCGCGGGGGTGGCGTGACGCGCTCTCCGCTCAGGCCCTCCGTGGAGAGCAGAGTCAGCTCGTTGCCGTTGCCTGTGGCCAGGAACTCGAGGCTCCCGAACCAGACGATGGCACCAGCCGAGAACGGAAGAGGGGATGAAGCCATCCAAGAATCAACGAGAGAAAACGGCTCGGACACGCGAAGTCCCCTACCTGGCGCGCCAACTGTCGGTGTTTCGTCCCCGGGGGTATCACACCAACGAGTAATATGATCGCGTGCTTCTCTTCCTGGATGGTGATGCAAGGGGACACAAGGATTTATCCTGGTTCGGGCAAAGAAGGCCCTACGTCCAGCGGGGGGAGATGTTCTTGTATTATTTGCACCTAAGTGCTTGTACAGGGGAGAATACAAGCTCAGTGAGCGTGGACCGGGGTCCGGACTCGTGTTTGTGCGTGGACTCGTGTGTTCTGTTCGTCCTCCTGAATGAGGGCCCTAGCGTCCCCTTTTATAGAGCAAGGGGAGGCCAGGATTACAAAAAGTATACAGGTGTCGGGGCGCATGGTGCCCCATACGGAGAAGGGTAGGAACCCTGTCTTGTCGGGGCCACTGGAGCCGATGTGATCGTCGCTGTTGAGGCGTCCTTGAGTCGTGGCTTCCCTCCTGGGCGCGGATGGGGGCGCGACAAGGCGGGAGCCGTACAGCACCCATCCCGGAATGTACAGTACGCGGTGAGGTCCCTCCGGGTCTTGGGGTACCTGTCCTCCAATAGTATGAAAGTGGTTAGGGCTCGAAGGGCGCGAAGCCGACCTCGAGGTGTTACACAGGTGCGGACGGCTCGAGGGGCCGGAGCCGGCCTCGAGGGTGTTTTACAGTGCATGGCTCGAGGGGCGCGAGCCGGCCTCGAGGGACTACAGTGCAGGGGCTCGAGGGGCGCGGAGCCGGCCTCGAGGGACTACAGTGCAGGGCTCGAGGGGCGCGGAGCCGGCTCGAGGGGCTACAGTGCAGGCTCGAGGGGCGCGGAGCCGGCCTCGAGGGGCTACAGTGCATGGTATGGTCGAATAGTGCTGCACTGGTGCCCTTTCGCCCATGCTTGTGGTGAAAACGAGACTTGACCTTTACACCAAGTCACTGTGGTACGTGCTGTGCTCCAGTGGACACGACCGGAGTAGGTGAAGGCATTAAATGCGTGGTATGGGGCTGGTACAGCTGTCTGTACCACTCGAGGTCCGTGCGATAGGCTCGAGGTGTGGGAGCGTGCTCGCCCGAGGTCTGTAGGGCTCGGGCGAGACGAGAGCGATCGCGTTCGCCCGAGGCCTGGCTCAGCGGGCTCGGGCGAGGCGGAGAAAAAGAGCGATCGTCCGAGGCCTGGCTCAGCGGGCTCGGGCGAGCGGAGAAAGAGCGTTCGCCCGAGGCCTGGCCGGGAGGGCTCGGGCGAGACGGAGATAAAGCGTTCGCCCGAGGCCTGGCTGGGAGGGCTCGGGCGAGACGGAGATAGAGCGTTCGCGCTCGCCCGAGGCCTGGCTCAGCGGGCTCGGGCGAGGCGGAGAAAAAGCACTCGCCCGAGGCCTGGCTGGGAGGGCTCGGGCGAGTCGGAGATTGGGTGTTTGGGTGTTTGCGTTGATTGGGGGTACCCTTTTTTGTACCACCGACACATATATACAAACTTGCTATCCTCAAACGGGGGGAGATGATGCGGTGGGGCAAGGCGCGAGGCGAGACGTGCGCGGCCAAGGACGGCCGCGGCGGCCGCACGGTTCGTGCCGTGCTGAGAGTGCGGCGGCAGCTGCAAGGTTTTGGTAGGGACGGAGGGACGTAGAGGTGCGACAAGTGCAACGAGAATGGACTCATGATGTGGCCCATCTGTCACTGATTGCATTGCATGTGCTCGCTCATTTGCATGGATCGATGCACATGCATTGACATATATTACTACAATAAGTAGTGGTATATATATGTGGTGGGTCCTTCTTTTTTCAGTTTTGGCAAGTTGAAAATTGGGAACTGTTGGAGAGAGCTTCTTTTTAACTTGGTATATTATTTTAGCAACTTGCTAAAACACAACATTTAACAAGTTAATTTTATCGAATTGTTGGAGAAGAGGCCTTCGTGTGTTGTGCGCGCGCGGCGCGCTAGCTGCTGTGCTGCTCGATCGGTGCGGCATGCATAACTGGTGTGCCTGCTAACCAATGATCTTCAGGTCCACATCCAACGCCGCCGCACGTAAATAGTACGTATACTATTATTGTTCCTTTTTTTGGATCTATATTCTACTTTTATCTAAAAAGAGTCGCTAAAAATATATATTTGTCAATTTTTCTCAACTTTAACTAGATTTATAAAAATATTTATATCTCTAAATAAGTTTATTATAAAAGTGTATTTAAAGATCTATCTAATGATACTAATTATATACCATAAATATTAATATTCTGTTATAATATTTGGTCAATATTAAAAATTATATTTTGAGAAGTAAAAATAACTATTTTTTAGGGACAGAGAAAGTATTATTGTAGACTATTTTCCTATATTATCTTGGCTTTGTTCGCTTGAGCTACTATACTGGTTTTAATATGTACAAATCAACCTTAAAAAAATATTTTTTTAATAAAATCAGCCATATAAATAAGAATAAGTCACTTGTAGCATAGCCAAACAGAGCTAAGTCGCCAGGACACGACGATATCATCATCGATTGTGTAACAACTTGTGTTTCTAGGCTACGGAAACGGATGTCTGAGCAACATGCACATATAGTACTATACGTACGTACAGGGGGTACAGCACGTACTGCAGCCGCATGTCGATCGCTGATCGACGATCTTATTGGGTGGCCACATACGGATTATGGAAAACACGGTGCTCGCTCGTGCTGTCCGACTAGGTCTCGTTGCTTTCTCTCCCAAAATATTGGCGCGCGCGTGCGCGTACGATCTGCCCAAGGAAAAAAAAACAGTAGTGAAACCCGCAGGTGCCGCGTCGATCGACCTATATATATCGCCGTTGTCAACGCAGAAAGTTTGATAATGCATGACAACGCCATCGAGCTGTCTTGCGTTCGCTAGCTTAGCATGCACGAAACACGCTTGCTTTAGGCCTCACCCATATAATTGATCCTTTTTGTGTATATATACAAGTACGTACTATATACGAATTAAAATGTAGCTACCGCGTCGTCCACTCATCTGCATGCATGCCTCTCACGTACCGATCGAAAGCTAGCAAGAGAGTCCTGTAGATCATATCACAGAGATCATCTGCATGCATGCCTCTGTAGCCTTTCAGTTTCAGTCCGCCGAAGCTGACTAGACAGACGTACGGTAGCAGTACGTTAGCTGGTTTGGTGTGCTGCAAAGCCCTTTTTTTTCTGCACAGTAACACATGGAGTGCGTAGCAATCATGAATATAGAAACTTCTTAAAAGAGAGGTTAAAATAGTGTATAGAAATTTTAGATCGCGTTAAAAAACTAACTATATATTTTTATGAACTAACTTGAACTAGATAAAAAAAATATTAAATAAATTTTTAAGCCATGTCTCGGCCTATAACCCGGACAGCCTTGGGCTGGATCCATCCCGTGGTACGTAGGACGTAGGAGTAGTGCATTGCTCACAGAGATACCCCCTCCGTTCCACAATAAGTGTCGTCCGGAAAGCGTGTCTGTGAGGAAAACACGGATTTCTAGTGACACTCATTTTGGAACGGAGGGAGTATGGGATAGGAGGGTCCCAGGAAGAGTGGGGCGCTGCATGCCTCGGTACCAATGAAAGGCTCATACTATCTGCTGCTGCACACTAGATGGCCGGTATGGATGAGGATGGTGCTCCAATGGATATCCACGAGTCTCCTGTAGTTCAATTTAAAGAACTAACTAGACATTTTTTTTTCTCATTTTTGTATATCTCATTAGTTGAACTAGAGAAGAACCGTGGTTTGCTCCACCCCTATCTTTAATGGCCGGAGATCGATGGTCGATGGAAGGCAGCTATCAGTGGCGCCATCCACTGATTCCGTGTGGTGATGGTGATGAATCCCAGCCCCAAAGCTAGCTAGCAATCGGCCAGCAGCCAGCAACTATGCTATGCTCCCTCTTCAAGTTTTGCTTTCGGCACCTAGCTTTACTCAGACGACTCATCACCATCAGCCGCTCCTTGCACATTCTCGGCTAGCTTTGGCCTTGTCTTTTCCTGCTCGCCTTTTGATTGTTAGTGCGTGCATATGTGTCCATGATGTCGTTAATCTTCATTTCTGCTTCCTTCTCTCTCACCACACAGTTGTCAAGGACCAGGGCCTTGTTTAGATTGAGAAGATGAGAATTTTTCTTAACTGTAGTACTTTCGTTGTTATTTGACAAACTTTGTCCAAATTGGACTATATATACTCAAAAGATTCGTCTCGACATGTACATACTAAAAGTACAATTAGTTATTTATTTTAATAACATTTAATGCTCCATGCATGCGTCTAAACATTGATGCGATGGTGATGTGATGGAGAGAGAGTGAAAAAAAGTTGATAGTTTGGTGACATCTAAACAAGGGCCAGGTAGGCAGCCAAAGCTACCAGGGACATATGTAATGGACCATATGGATACCTTTTCTAGCATTGGTCTCCGTGTCTCCTCCGCTGGATATTGAAAGAAGGTGTAGTTAATATAGATCATCTGCTTAATGCAGCCACATGCATATGCCAAAACTGAATTGCATGGCCCAAGCTTTTAGTGCTTCTCAAGGAATTGCCCATGCTTAGAGAATTGGGAAAAGGCCTTTTTGGTCGTCCACTTGGATTAATGGAAGGTCGGCTCAAAACATCGCACCTTCACTTTTTCACAAAAGGCCAAAATAAAAAAAAAACACCATGCAAAAAGCATTACTAACAATAAGCAGCACTAGTAGAGAAAGGGCCTTTAGTCCCGGCTAAAATGGGCTTTTAGTCCCGGGTATGCCAACCGGGACTAAGAATTCGGGACTAAAGGTCCCGGCCTTTAGTCCCGGGTGCATTCAACCGGGGCTAAAGGTCCACAGAGGAAAAATAAATATGTGCTGTGTGAGATTCGAACTCAGCACATCTCGCCTCAGGCACGCTTACCACTGAGCTACGCAACTCACGTGATGTAGTTCTGGACGTTTTCCTTTTGAATCCACTCGGGAAGGACCTTTAGCCCCGGTTGGTAACACCAACCGGGGCTAAAAGGACCTTTAGTCCCGGTTGTAACACCAACCGGGGCTAAAGGTTCACCCTTTAGCCCCGGTTGGTATTACCAACCGGGACTAAAGGTCCAGCACCTTTAGTCCGGGTTGATAATACCAACCGGGGCTAAAGATTCACCTTTAGCCCCGGTTGGTAACACCAACCGGGATTAAAGATCTTTAGCCCCGGACGCAATTTTTGTTCGAGACTATAGCTCAATTGATAGATCGTCCAAAGGCCTGTTCTCTAGTAGTGCAGGTAACAAAATTCATAGAACTAAATTTGGAGTTGGACAATAGAGGATACCATTCGTTGGCGTTGGACGATAGATGGAGAATACACAACAACAAGTGCCTATCAGATTCAGTTAGGGAATTTTTAGTAAAATAAAAATTTGGCCGATATGGCCTGGAGGATTTTGGACCTCTATTTTGATCATTAGGCGGGAGATTTTCGTGGCTTTTTTCGGTAATTTTCTGGTATGTAACTAAAATTCCACAAAAAATTGCCTTAATTACCGACAAAAACAACAAAATTTTTCTATCGAGTATGCACAACACTGCAAAATGCAAAAATTTATGTCGGTTTTTGCAAACCCGAAATGATAATCGTCGTTGCTCTGCAACCCGACAGACTGTGGTGTCGGTGGAGGCAAAACCGACAGACCGAGCTTCTAGTAGTGACTGAACCAAAATATCGTTTCTTTGCATGGACTCTCTACACAAGAAAATCTCGAGGACAAATAACTTGAACAAGCACGGGTGGCTGAATGATTTGATCCGCAGGCTGTGTAGAGTGCAACCTGAAACACCGACACATTGTACAAGGACTCCACACAGACTTGGTTATGGTTAGATAACTTGGTTTGGTTGTCGACATCAGCACAGTTACCATGGGAGGATCCGATCCATTTACTCATGGTGGCGCAAACTACCCTACTAAAGCACCATCCCTTCTCTTTGCTTGGTGTAACCAAAGAACATCCTTCGCGCCACTACTGGAAATCAATCTTTGCCGAGTGCCAATTTTAATTTTCGGGCACTGGGCAAAGAGCCTCTTTGCCGAGTGCCGACCACGTGGCACTCGCAAGCGCCAACACAAGGCAAAGGATGCCTTGCCGAGTGCCAGATGTCGGCACTCGGCAAGATCCCCTCTTTGCCGAGTGCCAGCACGTTGCACTCGGAAAGCATTTGTCCTCGAACTGTGCCACGTGTCGGTCTTTGCCGAGTTGCCACGTGGCTGGCAACTCGCAAAGATCCCCTCTTTGCCGAGTGTCAGCCACGTGGCACTCGGCAAAGCATGTGGCCCCACCGACGACTGTGCCACGTGTCGTGCGGATACATGGGGTATGCCGGGTCTCTGAGTGATGAGTGATTGTCAACTGGGATGATGCGCATGTTCTTTGGCTTGTGTTGTGCAGGTGTCGAGCACGGATGCAGTGATCGAAGGCGAGGTGAAGGTCAAGTAGAGACGTGCCGTGCCGATGGACCGAGAGTGCGAAGGGCGGACGTGAGACTTGGACTGAGGGACCAGAGGCCGAGGATCAGCTGTGGTGGCTGGCAGCCTGTGACGACGACAAGTGAAGAAGTGCGGTCATGTGTTGCCTGAGTCGTGGACTCGGGGACACGTGTCGGTGGACGGGGTGCACGGGAGGTGCATCCCATCTACGACGTCGGTTTGGTGGTAGAGCCAGGGAAAAACCATCGGATGGACGGTTTCCAGGTTTGGGCCTCAAAACCTGGGCGTGGACGGTTTCCGAGTTTGGCCACAAAACTCGGGCTGAGGATTTCCGAGTTTGGCCACAAAACTCGGGCTGAGGACGGTTTCCAGGTTTGGGCCTCAAAACCTGGGCGCTGAGGGTTTGCTGAGTTTGGCCTCAAAACTCAGAAGCTGGTGGGCTGGTTTCCCGGTTTGGGCCTCAAAACCGGGGTTGGCTGGAAAGGCTGGTTTCCCGTTTGGGCCACAAAACCGGGGGTGCAGAGCGAGGGCGGCACGTGGCGGCGATCCGGAGGTTGCGTCGAGGCAACGCTTCGAGTCGAGCGGGCGTGGCCGTCGGATACACCTACCACCGAGTTGGTCCAGAATAACCCTAGGGTTTAGCTGGTTCGCTCTGTAATTAGAATAGAGAGGGGTAGAGTAGGAATAGACTTAGGCTAGTAGTAGGATAAGTAGTCGGGAGACACCCTCCTCCCATGATCTCAGTCATTTGCTCTTTCGCACTTAGGGTTTCCTGCTCTCCCATCCCCTGCTGTAGCTAGCTGAGATCCGCAGAGAGACTTGCCTCTGTGTACTGTTGATTTGAGGAAGTGAGGCCGTATCCTCACCGTTGCAGTGCAGAGCAATGACTTGATTCCGTTTGATTCGAGTTCGTCGTGTTCTTCGCGTTCTTCGTTTTCTCCGTGATTCCCGTCACTCGATCTCTCCTCTCCGGTGCGTCTTGGCGAAATCCGTTTGAACCAATTTGTTCGTATCATTGAGGAGGTCATTTCGACCAAAGGAATTCATCTAACTCCTCATGATCGAATAGATCGGGACGATTTCGTTTTCGTGGCGCTTTTCTGTTCATCCACCTTCCCTTGATTTCCCGTTGATTGGATCGATTTGAGCGGATGATTTCTTGGGGATAGTCTCCTAACTACCCCGTGATCATCTTCTCCAAGTTTGGGAACTTGGGATTTTGATTGGATCGATTTGGAGAGATTTGGGAGAGGGGCAATCAAAATCGCCCTCTCTGTAGGCCCGCGGACAGTCCGCCACTTGGCCGCGGACAGTCCGGGCGTCGGGGTCCGACCGAGCAGTGGCGCGCAGCCTTGACGTGTTCTTGCCTCGGTGACCGGCGGACAGTCCGCAGGTCAAAGTCACGGACAGTCCGCGAGTCGTCCAGCAGGGTTCAGCAACCTTGCTGTTTTTGTGATTTTGCCGGCGACAGTCCGCGAACTGGTGGCGGACAGTCCGCCCTTGCCGCGGACAGTCGGGACCCCAGGTCCGGACAGTCCGGGACCCTGCTGAAGGTTGTTTTTCAGTGCAATCTTCTCCCCGGCTTTTCCGCTTGGTTTTCGGACTTCCCGTTTCTTCCTAGAGTTGACCAAGAAACATTTCTAGGTATCCTTGCTACTTGTTTGCATAGGTATTTGGAGATTTCTCGACGTAGCCTCTGTCTACGTCCGAGATCGGTTTCTCTCAAGGGAACTTAGCCGAAGCTTTTGTTGTTTGCCTCACTTGTGTTGGTGGTGCTCCGCTGTGATCCTAGGGATCATCCACCCTCTTCCAAGGGTCGTGAGCATCACGCTTTGGTCCGTGCTTTTCGGGGTTGATTTTGGGACACTGGCCAAAGTTTCGGAAGAAATTTGATTGGCTCCCATTCACCCCCCCTCTGGTCGCCTTGCTAGTGCTTTCTCTCGGTCCTTCAATTGGTATCGGAGCAGGTTAAGGATCTTCCACCTTAGCCGGTTCCAGATCCACAGAAGGCGACATGGATCGCGGCGTGGGCAAACCGCCGTTCTTTGATGGGACGAACTATGCGTATTGGAAGATACGCATGTCGGCCTATCTCCAGAGCATGGGCTCTTCTGTTTGGGAGATTTGCAACAGGGATGATTACGTTGTTTGGCTGCTCGTGTCTCTCAGCTTCAGATCGATGAGCACGAGGCCAATAGCCGGGCACGTAACGCCTTGTTCTCCTGTTTGAGCATGTCCGAGTTGATCGCGTTTCTCACCTCCCCACGGCTCGTGAGATTTGGGCTACCCTCATGCGTTTCCATGAGGGAACCACTCAAGTCAAATCCCGTCTCTACGAGTCGCACAAGCGGGAGTATGAGAACTTTCGACATATGCCTGGCGAGAGCATAGAAGTTTTATTCGCTCGCTTTCAGGTCATTGTCAACAAGATGAGAGCGAACAAGGAGCTGTTGCCTTTTGACGATCATGAGAGGGCTTTGAAGCTTTTGCACACTCTTGATCGGTCGGTGTGGGACTCAAAGGTCCAGGCGATCATCGAATCGTCTAACTATGAGACCCTCACTTGCGACGAGCTCTTTAGTAAGCTCAAGTCTAGTGAGATTGACGCCATGTCGAGGGCTTCTTATGAGAATCCTTCTGGCCCGACTATGGCTTTGGTTTCTGGCTTCTTCTAACCCCTCTGGAGGTTTTGCTCTTTCGTCTCTCTTTTCTGTCACAGAGGACCAGCTTGAGTCGTTGGGGGATGACGAGTTGGCAATGCTCGCCAACCGGTTCACGCGGTTCCACAACAACCGCATGAACCGTCGCCGCGGAGGAGGACGCTCAGGATGCTATGAGTGCGGCGACCCCGACCACTTCATCGCCAACTGCCCCAAGAAGAAGCATTCATCTGGAAGGGCGATCATGGGCACAAGTACGACTCCGGCAAGCGCAAGGAGAAGTACGTCCCCGCGAGGCACAGCGGAGGGGCGGCTTCGACAAGAGTACATCAAGAAGAAGTACTTGGAGAAGGCCCAGGCTGAGCAGCGTGCGTTCTTCGCCACGCTCAGCGACGTCGACGGCTCGGATGACGACTCCGCTTGCTCAAGCGATGACGAGTCCGAGAAGAAGAAGAGGATCGAGGACAAGCTGAACGGTCTCTGCTTCTTCGCGCGACGACGACGGCTTCTGCACCATGGCGCTTGGTGATGAGGTCGACGGCAAGCTGGAGCACACCCCTCGGGACGACGACGACGACGACACCTCCCAGGTATCTCTCACCACGACGAGCTTTCTTTCTGCTGAGGTCGAGAAGCTTACTGCCGCGCTCCTTAGTCAGACAAGTTGCTTAGGCGTGCCGCTAGAGAGCGCAAGGAGTTTAGGCAGAAGTGGGAGGACACGGTGAGAGAGCTTGAGTTTGCCAAGTCCACCGTGGTCGTGTCAGAGGAGGTTGAGTGTGAGATGTGCACCACGCACATGACTGACCTTCTCACTTTGAGAGGTAAGTATGCTGCGTTGGTAGGAGAGGTGGATGAGCTGAAGGCTAGACCTTCTCTGTTGGGTGCGTGCAAGACTTGTCCTGTCTTGCAATCTGAGTTGGCAGAGAAGAATGCCAAGATTGTGTCTCTTGAGGAGGCCAACTCAGGTAGCACTTGTGTGGCTAGGTGTGCTTTGTGTGAGGGTTTGGAGATGGAGATTGCGAATGTCAAGCATGGCAAGATGCAAACCGAGGAGGAAAACACATACCTTCGGACCATCTTGTCATGGGTCTCTTGTAGTGAGCCGCAGCTCGGGATGATGATCTCCCAATTTAAGCGAGCTGCTGGAGGTCTGGTGTAGGTCTTGCTCAGGGTGTTGATCTTTCTGCTTTTGGGAAGATTGGAGAGTCGAGTGGTCTGAATCCTAGTGAGAAGCCCAACTCCACCACTACTCCCAAACTTACCAAGCTTCCACCAAAGAGCCTCTCAAGCCTAACACCAAGGATGGGGTATTTGAGGAACCTCCGAGAGCTCCACCCAAGAACCAAGTGTGGCATCCCAAACCCAACCACCTAAAGAACAAGCTGGATACAATGCCACCTATCCAGGAGGAGTTGCCACAGAAGGGCAAAGTGATCCACACCCACAGCCATGAGTACCAACAACCCCCTTTGCGTGCGGTGAGGTATCATTGTGACTTCTGTGGGAGAGATGGACACTTGAGCGAGTTCTGCTTTAGGCGCAAGAGAGAGGCGCGCCGTGCTAGGGAGATGAACAACCGGACATGTACCATCCTTTCCATGATGTACATGTGCCGAATGTTCAGAGGAGTGCTCCGAGAGAGCAGCTAGGCCCAGAGGTCCAGAACCTCAAGTTCCCAGGCCTAGCAGCAGAGAGCTCCGAGGAGAGATGCTAGGCCTAGAGGCGCAGTGCCTCAAGTTGCTAGGCCTAGGCCTCGTAGAGAGCGTGCCCGGCGGGAGCCTGCAGTTGTAGGCTATGGACCCCGTGGCGGAGGCTTTGTAGTTGAGCGTTTTCCCCCACCGCGTTTTGAGTATCGCGATGGACGCTCCTCCCTTAGCGGACCACGTTTTCCTCACGTGGTGATCGCTCCTCTCGTAGACGTGCTAGGAATGGTTTTTCTGCTAACCGTTCTTTTGAGCAGCCGGCCCAACACTGGTATTCCCCTACTTCACTAACCCCAGTGTTGGACCGTATGCTCACCCTATGTCTTTTTATTGATGTAGGTAAAACGGTTGGAGGACATTTGGTTGGTGGATTCCGGTTGCTCGAGGCACATGACCGGAAACGCCAAGTGGTTCTCCAGCCTTAGCCCTGTTGCCGGAAAGGAGTACATAACCTTCGGCGACAATAGCAAAGGTAAGGTATTGTCTCGCGGGTCGGTGCGAGTTAATGAGCACTTTGTGTTGCGCGATGTTGCTCTTGTTTCTAACTTTGCATTAAACCTTCTTTCTGTTTCGCAACTCTTTGACGACGACTATGAGATTCGTTTTAAACCGAATCTCAGTCGTATTTTGGATCCTCAGGGCAATCTTGTGTGTTGATTTCGCCCTTTGGAAAAGTCTTTCGTGCGAATTTCTCGGAGTCTTTTGGCACTTCTCGTTGTCTTGTGGCTGGACCTTCCTCCTCTGATCTTTGGAAGTGGCATAGGAGACTTGGACATTTGAGCTTCGACTTGCTTGCAAGGCTTAGTTCACTTGGCCTAATCCGAGGATTGCCCAAGTTGCATATGGAGAAGGATCTTGTTTGCCACTCTTGTAGACACGGGAAGATGGTTGCCGCTCCCCACCATCCAGTGACTCAGGTCATGACCAAGCGCCCTGGAGAGCTTTTGCACATGGACCTTGTTGGTCCGGCTCGGGTGAGCTCGGTTGGGGGGAAGTGGTATGTGCTTGTTGTTGTTGATGACTTTTCGAGATATTCGTGGGTCTTCTTTTTAGCTGAGAAGACCGAGACTTTCTCCTTTGCTCGCAATCTGATTTTGCGTCTTCAGAACGAGTTCCCTTTGAACTCGATGCGAGCAATTCGGAGTGATAATGGTTCCGAATTCAAGAATTCGGATTTTGAGAAGTTTTGTAACTCTTTGGGTTTAGAGCATCAGTTTTCTTCCCCCTACACACCCCCTCAAAATGGTGTTGTAGAGAGGAAGAATCGGACCCTTGTTGAGATGGCCAGGACGATGCTCGATGAGCATAG
The DNA here is from genome assembly GCA_009763385.1 of Coix lacryma-jobi var. lacryma-jobi. Lineage (NCBI taxonomy): Eukaryota > Viridiplantae > Streptophyta > Magnoliopsida > Poales > Poaceae > Coix > Coix lacryma-jobi. Next base: position 80,882,166 of record CM019825.1, read on the forward strand.
GACTCCTAGGCGATATTGGGCCGAAGCTATGAGCACTGCATGCTATATTTCCAATCGCATTTTTCTCCGAGCTTCTTGAAAAAGACTTCTTATGAGTTGCGTTTTGGAAAACTGCCCAAGGTGAGTTATTTTCGAGTTTTTGGTTGCCATTGTTTTATACTCAAAAGGGCAACTTGGACAAATTTGAGTCTCGTTCTTCTGACGGTGTATTTTTGGGTTATGGCACTCACACTCGCGCATATCGTGTACTTAACCTTGATACTAACCGAGTCATGGAGACATCAGATGTCACCTTCGACGAGACCATGGTTTGTCCTTCTTCTCGTTTTGAGCGTGCAGGTGATCATGAGGTTGGTGAGCCTCTTTTTGATGACGAGGACGAGGGTGCTGAAGGTATGGATGATCCAGCACCCCCTCCACCTGCTGTGCCGCAAAGAGCGGCTTCTACGACGACTCACGGCCCCGACACCTCTTCCCTGGGGGCCGTGGGATCCGCCACCCCGAGCGGTACCATTTGTACCGGGGAGGCACCAGCTGCTGTTGAGGGGGAGGCTACTTCAGCTCGGGAGGCGCCACGACACATCCAGCGCCAGCACCCGCCTCAGCAGATGATCGGCAGCATCGACGAACGGGTCTACTCGGTCCAGGTCACAGCACATCTCTCACTTCGCTCATTCTGCTTTTGTTGCTAATTTTGAGCCCCGAGATGTTGGACACGCTTTGACGGATCCGGATTGGGTCAATGCCATGCATGAGGAGTTAGAAAATTTTGAGAGAAATCGGGTTTGGGTTCTAGTTCCACCTCCTCCTGAGTGTAAGCCTATTGGGACAAAATGGGTTTTCAAAAACGCAAGGAGAGGATGGCCACGTTGTTAGAAACAAGGCCAGGCTTGTAGCGAAGGGTTATAGTCAGAAGGAGGGGATAGACTTTGAGGAGACTTTTGCTCCTGTAGCTCGTTTGGAGGCTATTAGGATACTCTTGGCTTTTGCTGCATCCAAGGTTTTAAACTCTTTCAAATGGATGTCAAGAGTGCCTTCTTAAACGGCTACATAGAAGAGGAGTGTATGTTGAGCAACCCCCCGGTTTTGAAAATCCCAAGTTTCCAAACCATGTTTTTAAACTCCACAAAGCTTTATATGGTTTGAAACAAGCCCCTAGAGCCTGGTATGATAGATTGAAAACCTTTTGCTTGCTAAGGGTTTTAAAATGGGATGTGTAGATAAAACGCTCTTTCTCCTCAAGCAAGGCAAAGACACTCTCTTGGTCCAGATTTACGTGGATGATATCATTTTCGGTGGTTCTTCTCACGCTTTGGTTGCCAAGTTTGCAGATATTATGAGCAGGGAGTTCGAGATGAGCATGATGGGCGAGCTGACCTTCTTTCTCGGGTTGCAAATCAAGCAATCCCGAGAGGGGACGTTTGTGCACCAGGGCAAGTACACCAAGGACTTGCTGAAGCGGTTCGATATGGGTGAGGCCAAGCCTCTTCCAACACCCATGTCGACGACGACTGCCCTGGATGCGGATGTGGATGGAGAAGCAGTGGACCAGAAGGAGTACCGAAGCATGATCGGGTCGCTCCTCTACCTGACGGCGACACGCCCGGACATCCAGTTCGCGGTGTGTCTGTGTGCGCGCTTTCAGGCGTCGCCGCCACTTCTCACCGTCAGGCGGTGAAGCGCATTTTCAGGTACCTTCGTTTCACACCTGAGTTCGGATTTGGTATTCTGCTTCCTCCACCCTCTCCCTTTGCGGTTATTCGGATGCCGATTTTGCTGGTTGCCGTATTGAGCGCAAGTCCACTTCTGGGACTTGCCAGTTTATTGGTTCTTCTCTTGTTTCGTGGTCTTCTCGCAAGCAGTCTAGTGTCGCTCAGTCCACTACAGAGGCTGAATATGTTGCTGCGGCTAGCTGCTGTTCCCAGTTGCTTTGGATGATGGCCACTTTGCGTGATTTTGGTCTGAGCTTTACTCGTGTTCCTTTGCTTTGTGACAGCACGAGTGCCATTAGCGTTGCTAAGAACCCCGTGCTTCACTCGAAGACCAAACACATTGATGTGCGCTTTCATTTTCTGCGAGACCACCAGGAGAAGGGTGATATCGACCTTCGCCATGTCGATACTCATCATCAACTGGCTGATATTTTCACCAAGCCTTTAGACGAATCAACCTTTAATCGGTTGAGGGGTGAGCTTGGTGTGTGTTTCCCCTTTTAGATGGGGGAAACATTTTGGATCTTGTATAATAGACTGACTTTCTTCGTTTGTCTTTCTTTTCTTTGCATTTCAGCATACGCATTTACATTCTGAGCTTCATGTTTATAATCACTAGAATGTAACTATGCTCTATGTAGTATGCTCCGATGCTTATGTTGATGCTTGTAGCTTATGCTCTTTCTGATCACTAGTACATGTTGTGAGCTGAGCTATTTTGAAATGGTGAATTTGCTTAATAACTTAAAATCTGAAAATGTTCACCATTGAGATATGCAACTAGCATGTGTAGGATGTGTTGAGTCCACTCGTGCTTTTCATATATGCTAGGTTGCTATGTCTCTAGTTCTGAGTCATTCACTTGCTTGGTCTGTTCATATCATGTTTAAAATTTGAACCAAGTTTTAGTGAATTGAAAAGATCGAGATGGGATTGCTTGTCAACACATCACGGTATCGAGACTGTTTCTCATTGCACTTTGAGTTAAACTTGAGCCGTGTAGTGTATGACCGAAACCGCAGGCTTTAAGCTTCTGATTGCTTCGGCATAGGCTTCGCTCGGTTGAAAAGTTAGGCAATGACAAGCTTTCAACCTCTCGCAATCACATGCTAATATTGAACTTGTGTAATTTCACCGCTGCAACTCCGATATAAAATGAAATCACAAGTGTATGTTTCATTCCTATGCATGATGATTGAACTTTGCTAGGGGTAGTTCACCTTGTATACATGTTTAGCACTTGTTTGGATTCCTGTCTATACATGTGTAGTGCTATTTTGATGGTGACTACCTTTTTGGCTAAAAACTGCTCACATGCTCATATGTTCATATTTCGTATATGTGATCAGTTTGAGCCTTTGCTGAGCTTGTATGCTGTTGATGAGTCATTGGAGTTCTACTGTTTAGAGCATCTTTGCACTCTTTAATATATGCCTGAAGCTGCTAACTTGCATTTCTGACTTCATATGCATGTTGGAAGGGGGAGTTTCTTGCCTTGATGCCTTTTTTCTTGATTAGTGCATTTTCAACTAAGGGGGAGATTGCAAATCATATCTCCTGGATGTTCAACTAAGGGGAGTCTTGCTAGTTGTGTTGAGCCTTGCCTCTATCTTGAGGAACTAGTAACATTTTCAGGGCATTCTTTTTTCGATGGCTCTCTTTTTGTTTGGAGCATTCCAATTGGTTCGGAGCGTGTTTGGCCGAAAGGCATTGGTATCGAGCTTTCTTTGCTAGTTGTGTTGAGCCTCTGTGCCTCTATCTTGAGGGACTAGCATTTTGCTTCGATATTTCGGTTGGGTTTTGCTAGCGGTGTTGAGCCTGTTCTACCTCTTCTTGAGGGCTAGCTTTGCTTTGCTTGGTTGCGTCGAGCCGTTGCCCATGTCTTTGGGGACCAAGTTGTCTTGCTCTTTCCACTTGACCTTCTTCGGCTTTGCTATGCTTTTGGGTCATTTGGTCGAGTTCTCTCTCTCCTTCTTCCTTCTTCTCTTTCCATTATGATTTGTGTTGTAGTTGACAATGCACTCATCAAGGGGGAGATTGCGGATACATGGGTGTATGCCGGGTCTCTGAGTGATGAGTGATTGTCAACTGGGATGATGCGCATGTTCTTTGGCTTGTGTTGTGCAGGTGTCGAGCACGGATGCAGTGATCGAAGGCGAGGTGAAGGTCAAGTAGAGACGTGCCGTGCCGATGGACCGAGAGTGGCGAAGGGCGGACGTGAGGCTTGGACTGAGGGACCAGAGGCCCGAGGATCAGCTGTGGTGGCTGGCAGCCTGTGACGAGCGACAAGTGAAGAAGTGCGGTCATGTGTTGCCTGAGTCGTGGACTCGTGTCGGTGGACGGGGTGCACGGGAGGTGCATCCCCTCTACGACGTCGGTTTGGTGGTAGAGCCAGGGAAAAACCATCGGATGGACGGTTTCCAGGTTTGGGCCTCAAACCTGGGCGTGGACGGTCCGAGTTTGGCCCAAAAACTCGGGCTGAGGTTTCCGAGTTTGGCCACAAAACTCGGGCTGAGGACGGTTTCCAGGTTTGGGCCTCAAAACCTGGGCGCTGAGGGTTTGCTGAGTTTGGCCTCAAAACTCAGAAGCTGGTGGGCTGGTTTCCCGGTTTGGGCCTCAAAACCGGGGGTTGGCTGGAAAGGCTGGTTTCCCGGTTTGGGCCACAAAACCGGGGGTGCAGAGCGAGGGCGGCACGTGGCGGCGATCGGAGGTTGCGTCGAGGCAACGCTTCGAGTTGTGCGGGCGTGGCCGTCGGATACACCTACCACCGAGTTGGTCCAGAATAACCCTAGGGTTTAGCTGGTTCGCTCTGTAATTAGAATAGAGAGGGGTAGAGTAGGAATAGACTTAGGCTAGTAGTAGGATAAGTAGTCGGGAGACACCCTCCTCCCATGATCTCAGTCATTTGCTCTTTCGCACTTAGGTTTTCCTGCTCTCCCATCCCCTGCTGTAGCTAGCTGAGATCCGCAGAGAGACTTGCCTCTGTGTACTGTGATTTTGAGGAAGTGAGGCCGTATCCTCACCGTTGCAGTGCAGATCAATGACTTGATTCGCGTTTTGATTCGAGTTCGTCGTGTTCTTCGCGTTCTTCGTTTTCTCCGTGATTTTCCCGTCACTCGATCTCCCTCTCCGGTGCGTCTTTGCGAAATCCGTTTGAACCAATTTGTTCGTATCATTGAGGAGGTCATTTCGACCAAAGGAATTCATCTAACTCCTCATGATCGAATAGATCGGGACGATTTCGTTTTCGTGGCGCTTTTTTTCCGTTCATCCACTTCCTTTTGATTTCCTTGATTGGATCGATTTGAGCGGATGATTTCTTGGGGATAGTCTCCTAACTACCCCGTGATCATCTTCTCCAAGTTTGGGAACTTGGGATTTTGATTTGGATCGGATTTGGAGAGATTTGGGAGAGGGCGATCAAATCGCCCTCTCTGTAGGCCCGCGGACAGTCCGCCACTTGGCCCGCGGACTGTCCGGGCGTCGGGTCCGACCGAGCAGTGGTCGCGCAGCCTTGACTGTTCTTCTTGCCTCGGGTGACCGGCGGACAGTCCGCAGGTCAAAGTCACGGACAGTCCGCGAGTCGTCCAGCAAGGGTTCAGCAACCTTGCTGTTTTTGTGATTTTGCCGGCGGACAGTCCGAGAACTGGTGGCGGACAGTCCGCCCTTGCCGCGGACAGTCCGGGACCCCAGGTCCGGACAGTCCGGGACCCTGCTGAAGGTTGTTTTTCAGTGCAATCTTCTCCCGGCTTTTCCGCTTGGTTTCGGACTTCTCGTTTCTTCCTAGAGTTAACCAAGAACTTTCTAGGTACCCTTGCTACTTGTTTGCATAGGTATTTGGAGATTTCTCGACGTAGCCGTCCGATCTACGTCCGAGAGTTCGTGTTCTCTCAAGGGAACTGAGCCGAGCTTTTGGTGTTTGCCTCACTTCTGTTTGGTGGTGCTCCGCTGTGATCCTAGGGATCATCCACCCTCTTCCAAGGGTCGTGAGCATCACGGTTTCGGTCGTGCTTTCGGGGTTGAATTTGGGACACTTGGCCAAAGTTTCGGAAGAAATTTGATTGGCTCCCATTCACCCCCCTCTGGTCGCCTTGCTAGTGCTTTCTCGGTCCTTCAGGTCGGCTCTTGCTGAGTGGCGCCAGGCTGGCCTCGGCAAAGAGCTCTTTGCCTAGTGTTTTTTTTGACACTCGACAAAGCCAGTTTTTAAATTACATTTTGAAGCAGTAAATTAATCCAAATGAAAAAGTTTTTGAACTACAAAGTTGGTTAACTTATCAAGATGAACAATTTTTGTTTTGGTGATTTCTTCATTTGAGAACGTAAAAGTAAATTCGTTTACAAATCTTATATATCTCCCGTTAGTTTAAAACTACAAGAGTGATATATATGTTTGTGAATAATATTAGAACCAAAATGTCGGATGTATAAATGGTCAAACAACCAAAATAACTTAGTAGATCTGACAAGTTATGAAATTTGTAGTTGATAACTTTAAATTTGAAGTCATCTAGTAATGTAAAACGCTGTTCAATTTGAAAATTTTAAAATTCGATTTTTTTTAAAAATACCTCCGATAGAGAAATGACCAAAATGAAAGTTGTAGATCTCAAAAAGTTGTGAAACTTTGGTGTTGACAACTTTTTGATTTGAAATCATCTTGTCAACGAAAACTACGTTTCAAATTGTCAAATTTGAAATTCAATTTTTATAAATGACCTCGGATGGAAAACTATCAAAATAAAGTTGTAGATCTCAAAAAGTTAGAAAATTTTGTAGTTGACAACTTTTTGATTTGAATTCGTTTAGGGCCTCAAATAAGCAAGTTACACACGGTTTAGTATAATATATAGGTAATCGAAACGGAGGTGGAACATATATGAGTGTGCAGTGCAGTGGTAGAGGAGGCTCTGCGCGAGTGAGAGGTCGTGAGTTCGAATCCTGCGTGAAAAATAGGAGAACTTACGATTTCAAAGAAGACGAGTGGGCGCTAACAGGTGAGTCTCTCCCTCAATTAAATAAAAATTTTTCCCTATTTTTTCGGGTTTTTTTTGTTTTTTTTTCTTTGCCGAGTGCCACGTCAGCAGTGTCTGATATTTGGCACTCGGCAAAGCCCTTTGCCGACATTTTCTTTGCCGAGTGCTCTTTATCGAGTGCGGCACTCGGCAAAGCCTTCGCCGAGTGCAAAATGCTCTTTGCCGAGTGCTGTCAGCACTCGGCAAAGAATGAATTTGTTGTAGTGGCTGAGATGGTCTCACTAAATCCACACGTGAATTGTACCCAGAAACCAACTCTATAAGATTCGACGATCCAAATTTGTTTTGTAGCTTTCTCTCTCTCTTACTCACTCACATCCAACGGATCAAATTAGATGTATGGTATATATCATCTTCCTTCCTCCTTCACACAAGGGAAATAATATCAGATATATGGAAGGCAAAAATATTGCGCGAGAAAAAACACGTGCTAATCACTACCATATTAGATCGTGGAAGGCAAAAGTATTGCCAAAAAAAGACGGCAAGCGCTAATCACGTCCGCTCCACGTCCATTTTCCCAGCCAGTGTGAATCAGATCGTCCAAGAAAACAACATCATGAAAAAAAACACCGACCGCGCTACGTCAAATTCCTTAGATGCATGCAGTCTATCGCGAACGGCCGTCGTCAAGCAAAATCGTGAAACCGCCGTCCAGCCGTTCCGAAAAAAATTACGAGGTCACCGTCTAAAGCGAAAAATTTGCAAGGCTGCCGTACGCTGTACCAGCCTTGAGGCCGGCCAATTGCATTGCGTATGCCCAGACCACGTTCACGAGGACGGTGTCCGTGAGGCCATCCACGCAGTCGACGCCGCCCAATCACCGCCGTCCGCGCAGACGAGGCCGGCCAATTGCTTTGCGCGATCTCAAACCGCGCTCACAAGGACATTCGATCCACGACATCGTCTACGATCGAGGCCACCGTTAGCGATCCGAGGCTATCGTCTAGATGTCACTTGGCATTCCTATTTTTTCGTTTAGATGTCTTCCGCCGCGTGCCATTATCAAGAGCCGACTCGCAATAGTACCTTTCGCCAACATGTGTCGCGTTCAAGAGTAGGTTAATTATGACCGTTATCGGATCATAACAAAACTTACTCAGTTATGTTAGATTTATACTTAGGATTAAAAGTAAAAAAAGTTTTCTTAATTAATGTTATTGACATCAAGAAACATATGATTTAACAGTATCATACGAATAGTAATAATTGTAAATAAAAAGGTTTTCTTAATTAATATTACTGACATCAAGAATCATATGATTTAACAATATCACAAGAATAGTAATAATAGTAAATAAAACATGAATTTAATTAATATTTTTGGTGCTTTAGGTAGAAGAACAATTTTATATGTGTTTCTATCCTTATTTTAGAAACCGTGCTACAACGTTGTTGTAACAATGGTGGCCGTGTTGCTGCAACGGCGTACGTGGAGCGCTTGCGTGCAGGTGCGACCTGCGAAGTGCGTGTGAAGGCTCGCGTGCGTGGACACGGACGACACCTCATTGCACGGACGGTGGCTCGCGTGCGTGGTGCTGGGTGTTCTTTCGCTCGTGCATGTATCTACGCGGACCACGGATAACGTTTTTTTAGACGGACGACAGAATCGCGTGCATGAGTCTCACCTGCGTTCATGGAGTTGGACGACGGTCTCGGACCGTGGACGGCGATTTTTCGGCATCGCCTTCGTCCGTGGGATGTTTCTTTGGTACACCAAGCAAATAGAAGAGATGATGCTTTAGTAGGGTATATATATCACCAGCTAAAAATAACTTTAGTTGTTCCATTTTTAAATGCATCGTAAAGTAAAACCGTGGCGTTAGCACGGGCACTAAATTAGTGTCAATAAAAAATAGATAAAACACTAAGGGCCCGTTCGATTAGGATCAATCCTGACCGGAACAGTTCCTGATAATGTCTGGCTGTATAAAATACAATAACGTTTCTGGTCGGATCACTTTGGTTTTCGATTCCGTGCTAACCGAACGCACCCTAAGCGCGGTCACTATTTCGACGATCATTCTATTTTACTCTAGTGGAATATCTGGAAAATAGGAAGAAGAGAACCTTTCAATAAAAAGAGTTACATCCCCAAGTAGTCTTTTGTGCAAATATGACATATAACAGTTTCAGCTGGCACTACAACCAAATGTTTTGACAGATTTTTTTTGCGAGACTCAGTTACAAACACAGACGCTCACATACATGAGTACACACTCATCCATATGAATGTAAGTACTGAGTTAGACCGGTAAATCTCGAGATTGATAAAGTCACTATAGGCGTCTCATCGTCAGCGGGCGCATCACCTACCACTACCACTATGAAAGAATAGCGCCATTAAATTCTAAAATAAATTCAGGAAAATAAGAGCACTCGTGTCAAATCAAGGAGTTGAATCCGAATAGATAGGTTCCACTACAAAGAACCCAACCAACTTAGCTACACTTAGTTCGCTCCGACGGATTAATTTCAGTATTGTCTTCATAGACTTTTGGTTGTGTATAATCAAATCTAATCACATTATTGCACGGCTTATTTTCCTGTAAATTTAGTTATTCTAACAGAACCTTTTTTTCCTGAGTAGCTTAGTTTTTTTTTTCCCAGGGCCATAAGTAGCTTAGTTGACATGTGAGAGTAGTGAGTCTGTTTTCCATTTTTCTCATGTATCTCTTTTGTAGTCTTCTTGATCCGGCATACGCATCTTTATCCAGCTCAGGCCTTGTTCGGATACATATCTTTATCCCGCAGCAGATGTCCTAGATTGAAATGATACGCTTGCATTCAAACGTCCTCAACTTTGATGGTGGCATGGCGTGCAGTCTTCAGCTATGGATCCTGCATGCTGACAGCTAGCAGTGTTCGCTGGTGCAGCAGCAACGCAGCATTTATATTTGATCTTTAATCATGGTCATTTTGGGTTATTACATCGACCTTTTCTGACACTGTACCGCGGGCGCAGATCATCCTAATGCTCAGGACTAATTTAGAAACAAGGAGAAGACACCAAAAAAAAAAATCCTCCATAAATAACTAAGATCTAATTTGAAACTCCACTCCTTCCGATATCCGGACTTTTCCAGGATATGGATAATTTATGAAAATGTCATTTTACTATCATCTTAGGTCTTGTAGAGGGGGGAACCAGCTAGAGTCATACTTACAAATTATACTAGAATGGACGAGAAAGAGAAAAAGGACATCTAGTACCATCACTACCACAATCCTGATTTACCTTGAGTGCCTAATATTTTTCTTGAGAGCCAAAAAAAAATCCCCAAAAATTGTAGTTTCTTGGTTGCAGACATAGACCTCCAAGGAAATAGATATTCTTGAGTGTTGAACCAAACCGCCAAGATAATGCTCATTTCCTTGGGTGTGATATTGAAAGATCTAATCAGCCTAGAGGGGGGTGAATATGTGATTTTTTGACAATCTGAAACTTCACAAACTAGAAAATATAGTTTAGACATCAACCGGTGTTGCCGGTTTATTTGGGGAGGTACTACCGGGTGTGATGCACCGGTACTACCACCGACACAAACAAACGCCACTATCGGGATCCTAAGAAGGAACTACAAATCCATGTAAGTGAGCTACGAATGTAATACAAGTATGAACCCCACTTCCCTAAGTATGATGTACATACAGCGATTCTAGCCTTACCAAGCCTTGGTTGCTTTCCACGGTGTGGATCGAGCCTTCTCAACCTAAGAAAGAGATAGGGAGAGGAAGAACAACGAAGAACACAAGTAATATGCAAAGTAGAGACAACAACAAGCACACGGGACACGGTAATTTATCCCGAGGTTCGGCAATCCACTAAGGAGTGCCTACGTCCTCGTTGTTGAGGTGACCACAAAGGTCGGAGTCTATTTCACCTCCTAGCCTCACTCAGCAACCACAAAGGCTACTAGAGTTTCTCCACTAGAAATCACAGGGGGGTAATACCACACTTCGGGGAGCCCTCACAAATGAATCAATACGGGCTACCACGAAGAACACCTAACCGGCTAGAGCTCAAAGAGCTCAAGAGTAAAAGACACAAACAAAGCCGGCTAAATGGAAACCAAGTGCTCAAGTCGTAGATCCAAGCTTCTCACTCTCTAATCTCACTTCCCTAGCTCAAATCTTGCAAGTAAGTGAATCTAGGAGCAAAGGGGGAGAGAGAGGGGATGAGTCAATGCTTGGAGCCTCTTTTGTCTGAAGTTAGGTCGCAATAAGTGAGTGGAATGAGTGGGGTAACCGTCAAACGAGAAGAGAGGAGTTATTTATACTCCCTCAGTCCCGAGGCTGGTCGTAGTACCGACCACCCATGGTCGGTAGTACCGACCAGTCACTAACGGTCGCACAGATCTGGATCTGACCTAAAGTCAACTACCGGCCTCAGGTCGGTACCCACGAGGGTCGGTAGTACCGGCCCTGTGGTGGTACTACCGCCAGGCCAATCGGCTGCACACAGAGAGCTCCGCAGATGAGACTTGGTCCCTCGGTTACTACTGACCAGGGTCGGTACCTCCGTCCGAGGGTCGATAGTACCGACTCTATGGCGTACTACCGCCAAGTCAAAACGAGCCAACACAGAGAGCCCTGCAAACTTGGTTTACTACCGGCTTGGGTCGGTACCTCCTAGGGTCGGTAGTAACCGCCCTATGGCGGTACTACGCCAAGCCATTTTTGGATCAACACAGAGAGCTCCGCAAAACTACCTTACTACCGACCAGGGTCGGCACCACCAAGGGTCGGTAGTACCGGCCCTATAGCGGTACTACCGCCAAGTCATTTTTGGATCTACACAGAGAGGTTGCAAAACTGACTTGCTACCGGCCGAGGTCGGTACCACCGTGGGTCGGTAGTACCGGCCTTATAGCGGTACTACGCTAGGCCATTTTCGAGTCTACACAGAGAGGTTGTTAGAGCATCGTGCAGAGCAGCCGTGGTCGGTACTACCGACCACACAGATTTACCTCTATGTGTTCGTGATTGTGCGGTGTCTCTCAAGCAAACTTTAGTTAGTCGAATTGAGCACTTTTCTCCACATCTAGCCAACCTAATTTGTGACCCCTCTTGATAGTCCGGCTTACCTATAACTCAAGTTTAAAATCAAACTTTTAAACCACCACTCGAGCTAGGTATCTTTATGTCCAAATATATCCAACGTGCTTTGTTCACAAGATTTCAACAGTTCAAATCTTTCTAAGGACTAACACCTGCATATATGCTTTTATAAATCCGTTAGTCCCTAATTTGATTGTCATTAATTAGCCAAAACCACACTGGAGGCGAATGCACTTTCAAACTCCCTTTTTGGTAATTGATGACAACCAACTTAGGCTTACAATAGGAATAGAAATAATTGACGCTTTTGAATTCCAAAATTTAGTTCGAGCTTTGGATATGAATTTCAAAACCTTGACTTAAATCAAGGTTGCATACACAAGAACAAGAGCTCCCCTAAATTTTGCAATCTGTGGGGTGCCTAAGTGTGTGACAACATCATATATATCAATTTGTGATGCAGAAACAAGATGGCATGGTGATTCACATAAAGCATAACAAGAGATAGCCAACGAAAAAACAACAATCACCAGCCATGATAAGAGCAGAAATAAAAGGATGAATCATACATGAATTTACATAAAGCTCAAATGTTTTACATCCTCATCACATCACAAATAAACAAGTAGCATAACCACACTTAGTTCTCATAGTTTATTCTCTCTCACGGCTGCTATTTACATCAAGATAAGCCTAACACTCCCCCTTTGACATCAAATGCCAAAAGGGGTAGGCCAAGATAAGCATAAGAAACTAATAGTAGCCATCATATGACCACCATAGCCACCAAAGATGGAAGAGAAAGCACTAGCACCACAACATCACCACCTGGGAACGACGACGAAGGAGCGGTGGAAGGATCTAGCGGAGGAGAAGGGTCACGGAAGCCACCACTCCCAGCTGGATCGGCGTCGGGGGCAGCAAAGCCCATGTAGGAGCCACCCCAACCACCCTGGTACGAGGTGGATCCACCACCATGTGATGGACCCCTCCGTATCGGGGTAGAAAGGCGGAGGCTGGTACGAGGGTGGAGGCTGAAGAGGCTGATACATGTCGGAGGAGAAGATCCCGGCCTCGTCACCACCCTGCGGCTGCTGCTGACCACCGTCGTCATCATCATCATCATCGCGCCTGGGCTGAGCATCGTACTCGGCGAAGGGGTCTGGGAAGGGTCGGAGCAGGGACCGTGGAGGAAGACCGAGGTGCTCACGCACCTCACGCTGGTGCTGCTCGTCACGCTCAGCCTTGTAGCAACACCATGAAAGAACTTTGCTGTAGGTGATGGTTGGGCGCGTAGCGAACAGCCCCACCACCCCACTCCTCCGCTCAGGGCGCGGATGAAAGAAGGGGCAGCAGGGGCACCACCTCACGAGCCTGCTCCTGCCATGAGCCTCACACCAGGAGCTGCTGCTGCTGCAGGAACCTCACCACCTTCATCTGCCTTGGCCTTGCCCGTCGAGAGAACTGCGAACGCTGTACTCCTTCACGGTCCGGTCATACTCGAAGGTGGCTCCAACAACATGCCTCAATGATATGCATTAGGTATGGAGCAAAAGGCAGGTCCTTGTGCGAGTCATTGTAGGCATCTGAGATCTTCTGCCAAAGGAAGTGAGATATGCTGAATGCCCATCTGGCAAGAGCAAACTGGACAAGGACCTTTGGAGCATCATTTCTCAAATTAGCGTTGTCTCCAACCTTGGGGTCCAGGGTAAGGCGCATCAGTTGTTGAGCACAAAGTAGGCAGGCTTCAGCCCATTGACTTGAAAGTTCAGCACCGCGCCTTGCATGTAGATCCCAGAACTCTGCAGATCCGCAGGATACATGCCTCCACCATACATCTCAGACAACCTGGGAGGCGTTCCTATCATCTCTTTTGAACCCCACAGCCTGGCAAAGGTGACAAAATTGCATCTGTAGTGAACTCCTGGGTCATCCAATGCAACACCTGAGCAGGCTGATCAATGAAAAGGGTGGCCCAGAACTAACAGACGATCTCCTGTTATATAGCTGCGCTCCCCAATTATCAGCCCAGTATCCTCCATCCTCAAGTCGCTGCACCAAAGCATCAATCTCCTCAATCCCTTGTCTGTCAGAGACAGATTGCCAGCCGCTTGTGCCTCAAAGAGAGGGGATGTCCCCTAGTGCAGAAACCCTTCCGCAGACAGAGACATAGTAATCCTGCTAAAAGCAGGACCAAAACCTCCTGCCATTGAATCATCACGAACAAACAGATATGGATTCTCCAACCTCTGGGTCCTCAACAGGTTCGCCCGCTTCCTGTCAGAATAGTCCATGACATTACCAGGATAGGCGGGGGACGACATCAGAGCAACCAAACTCCCCATGCAAGTGAAACACCCAGTTGATCATCTGCAAACCGGATGTTGGAGGGGACAAGAGGTCCAACACGAGGATCGATGAAAGACCCTCACGCTTAGGACCACCGCCTGAGCCATCCTCCTACTAACACACTGTGCAGATGCCCAGGAGGACCACTGATAGGGGGGCGATGGAGGCGGAGGAGGCGCATGACCACTACCACCAGCCTATCCACTGCCACCACTATGCCCACTGCCACCAACAAGTCCACTGCCACCACCTTTGTCACTGCCCACACTCCGACGGCCCATGGACGAACGTCCACGAACTGTCGAGTGACATCCTCGCTGCTCCCACCGGGCCGAGCACGACACCCGGGATTGCGTCGCTGCGGCTCTCCATGCTCTAGACACCTTCCCAAGGCAGCATACTCCTCCTCCTCATCATCACTAGCTTGACGAACATCACGAGAGGTCCTCCGTCTATGCGTATCTAAAAAAGATTGCATAGACGGATATGAGATAAAGGCGATAGCAAGACAACTTCCGGATGTAGCAAAGAGGGAAACGATCAGATCAGGGAGAGAACTGCGCACTGCGCGCGGTCGGTACTATCGACCGTAGCGGGCGGTACTGACCGACCGCACTACAGCGTGAGGTTCACTTCGATCCAATCAACCAATCGTCCAAAATTTGCAAACTATACATCCTAGAAGCATCTACCCACTAGATAGAGCAATCCTACCAAAGGAATCGACCTAGAACAAGTACATTAGAGATCGGGCATGACACCCTAGTACCTTGCTACTCGAGAAGAAGCGGCCGAAATCCAATGTAGGAGGAACTTCCGAGCTTCACGAACGACACCAAGACGATCTCCTTGCTCCAACGCACCTTCCCACCGGGGGATTTGGATTGGGTGGTGGAGGAGGAGAGAGATCGGAAGAGAGGGCGCGAGTGTGACACCCTGAAAAATCGCTTTTGAGAAAATGGAATTTAATATGAATTCATTTATTTGTTTCCATGAAACATAGAGCTTAAATAATAATATTTTGGTGAATTAATAAAGTTAGTTGGGGCGTAAAACATTTTTGTTGCATTCATGCTGGGGCATAATATTTTGCTTGAGTGTAGGAATAGTGTTGAGTGGTTCAAATTCAATTTGATTTGAATTTGGACAAGTTTTCAAAAGGTAAATAAAAGAAAAGGCTTTTCTTTTTCTATCCACCCCTCCCTCACTCTTTTGGCCCAGCCAGGCAAGCGGCCCAGTCCGCGTTGCCTTTCTCCCTCCCTCTTCCCACCTCTCTCGCTCGGACTTTGGCCTGCCCAGCGGCCCAGCTAGCCCCCGCCCGCCTCCCTCCCTCTCTCGCCTGCGCCCGCAGCGACGCGGCCC
Organism: Coix lacryma-jobi var. lacryma-jobi; assembly: GCA_009763385.1. NCBI lineage: Eukaryota > Viridiplantae > Streptophyta > Magnoliopsida > Poales > Poaceae > Coix > Coix lacryma-jobi. The sequence continues at coordinate 80,897,683 of CM019825.1, forward strand.
AGCCGGCCTGCTCCGCTCGCCCGCTCGCCCACGCGCGCAGCGCCGCGCCGCTCCTCGCGCTGCCAGCCGGGCCCGCGTGTCAGCCGGTCAGCCCGCGACTCTTCCCCTACCTCGCGACGGCCGAGCTCCCGCCGCCGCCGCGCTCCCCTCCCTCTCCGTAACCGCCGCAATCAAGGCCACTCGGGCCTCCCATCAAGCCCCGGTGGACTCTCCCGATTCCTCGCCCTCCACCCGAGCCCTATAAAGCTCGGGCGAAGCCCTCGCCCTCTCCTCCCGACACCCCGCTCTCCCCACTCTCTCTGCCGCCGCCTGCAAGACGCCGTCGGCCGTCCTAACCTCCGTCGAGCACCCGAAGGTGACGCCGCGACCGCCCGTGTGGTTTTGGTGCCCTTCTTTTTGGTGTTTGCGCAACCAGAGCTCACCCCCGAGCCTTTTTCCCTTTCGCAGGTCTCCCCGCCGCCGTTCGTCGCTGCGGTGAGTCCCTCGCCGAAGCCGAGCCCGCAGTCGTGTTCGCCGTGGCCCCTGCTTCACTCCGGTGCTATCCGCGTGGCCAACCAGGGTCGGGAACGCCGGAACGGCGAGTTCCCGAGCCCCTCGCATGGCGCCGCCGCTCCGCCGCGTTCGCACCACCGCTCCCGCCCCCCGCCGCGCTCTCTCGCCGAGCCGCCCTGCGCCGTCCGATCGGTGCGGACGGCCAGGATTAGAGCATATCCCGAAGGGGTATGCGCCGGGTTCACCGGCCCGTGCACCCGCGCCCTGCTCGCGGTCCACCGCCAGCTGGTGGACCCGCCCAATCTCATCACGCCGCGTGGCGTCGTGTCGGCGCCAGCGCGGCAGCCGCAGCCGCTTTTGCGAAAAAGCCCCCGAGCTTTCTGTTAATCAACCCGCAGTCCTGTCCAATTCAAAATACTTTCTTTTCAGTCCTGTTTTCTTTCGGTTTAGCCCCTGTAGTTTCCGTATATAGGACCCGCCGTCCATACCGCATAGAAAATCAGTTTTTAATTGTTTTAATTCAAAATCAAGTTCGGTTTATTTACAGAAATGCCATTTGCACTTTGTTTTTCAACATAACTTTTGATTTAGAACTCCGATTAGAGTGATTCTTGCGCTCACGTGTTCGTAGAAATGCGTAGAATAGTTTTAGAAGCTTTTATCTTATTTTAGTACTGATTGATGTACTGTGCTAATAAATATATATTTTTTTTTTGCATGTAATGACTGTTTGGATGCTATGATTGGTGATTCTATATCGAGTCCAGACGGTGACGTGTTTGAGGAGCAGGCTTCGCAGGAGCAGTACCAGGACCAAGCGTGTGACCAAGGCAAGTACAACCCACGGTTTCCTTGTTACCTATTTAATGCAAGACCTAGTAAATCATTATGCATGTGTCTAATATGATGAACCATAGGATCATACTAGTTTCCTGAAACTTTATACCTGAACCTATGGGAGGGTTTTGCACAATATGATTAGAAATGCTAAGCGCTATATAAATGCTATTGTTTAATACTGATTAATGACTATGGAACAAATGTTAAAAGAGGCTTTTTAACCATGTTCAGGGCACTGGAGCCTGGTGTTGCTCAGTGACCCACCCCAGGGCTATCTTTTAAAGCGACCACCCGGGAGATCCCGTGCAACCTTGGGTATTATATGGCTCTGATCTTAGTTGTGTAACTAGACTTTCTCTAGCTTGTAGTAGTTACCGAAAGGCGCTAGAGGGGGGAACCGGGTTAAAGAATGGCTTCCTTGCCTGTCAAGATGTGTACTGGTCGGCGGTCAGGTGTGCCATCTTGAAGGGGCCTCCATTCGCCTGGAAGCCGAAACCTTGCGGCTACTACTTGTTAGGGTAGCTAGTGAAAGACTACGTAGTGAAACCCTGCCGTACTTCCATAGAGGAGGTAATGTGGGATTGGCTCTCCCCGGCATATGGGAATCACGGCCTAAGGTGAAAGTGTACAACCTCTGCAGAGTGTAAACCTGATATATCAGCCGTGCTCACGGATACGAGCGGCTCGGATCCTTTATAAGTGGTTCATGGTGGGGTATGTTGGTGGTTTGTGGCTTGCCTCTTGTTAACATAATTATGATCATACCATGTGGGACAACAGGGATCACATACTAGTAACGAAAGGATAGTATTAAAATATTTTAAGATAAAATGCTAATCGCAGTCAACCCGGTCACAACCTTTTGAGCCTTGCTTACCCGTAGTTGTACTTGCTGAGCATGGTGAGCTGACGCTTGTCGTTGGTTCACATAAAATCCCGGATGGGTACCAGATGAAGGAGAGTACGAGGAGTATCCAGAAGATGTGCCGGACTTCTGAGGATGGCGTACCCCCAGTCGGTGCCCCTGTGGAGTGATGTCACGTCTACGTCTACGCTACCGTTGTAATAATGGGTCGTTGGCCGATGTGAAGAACAATCTCACGTGATGTAATAAGTTAATTAAACGTTGTTCGTGCTGTAATGATATACATTTTGTGGTATATGTGGATTTGGGACCCCCTGGGCCCACATATGCTTTACCTCGGTTTTATTCGTAAATCCGGGTGTTACAATTTGGTATCAGAGCCGAACTGACTGTAGGACGCTACCCTAGATAGACTGGACACCCCTTTTCCTAGGAGTAATTCCAAAATTTTATTGCTTTTTGTAATTTATAAAATTTCCAGTACTCCTCTGTCTTTCATAAAACTTTTTACCGTACCTAACTCTTATTTAAATTTGTAGATGGCACGGACCAAGCAGACCGCTCGCAAGAGCACACGGAGGACGTGCACCGACCCGCGCCGAGTACCTCCGTCTGTTCCGTCAGCAGAGGCAGGAGGCCGAGGAGGAGCCCGAGGAGCAGCAGCAGGCTGCAGGTGGAGACCCCAGCGACGACTCCGGAGACTCGTCCGACGACCACTCCTCCGACGACTCTTCCGACGACCACTCCAGCTCCGACTCCAGCGACTCGCACGACGACAGCGACGACAGTGGTTCGAGGACTCCCGAGTACCACGTCCAGGACGAGGATCCCACCTGGATCCGGAAGACCCGCACCACCGAGGAGGGCGACGACTTCTACCACCCCAAGCTCCTGAAGCTCGTCGACCTGCACTACGGGCCTCGTCGTACCACAGTGGAGTACCGCAGCCGGTCGTACACCCACCCAGAGCACACCGGCTACTGGGTCACGAAGGCGTTCGTGAAGACTTGGGACGAGGAGGACAAGACTTGGGTTGTTCGTGATGTCATCTGCGCTCTGAGCCCGACCCTCGCCCGCGAGTTCGGCGTGGAGGATGCAGCTAGGCAGGCTTGCCTTGTCTTCCGCGACAGGTTGTTTCCGACCATCCAGCAGGATGACGACCGCTACTTCCCTCGACGTCCGTACCTTGGACGATGGCTGTGATGTTGCACGGGTGCAGCAGCACGAGAGTGCTAGGTTGATTGCGACAGTACCCTTGGTGGTCGCTCTCAACACAGCCCTGGATCGTGCTATGATGGATCAGAGGACTCTATGGATTGAGACGGAGAGGTTGCAGCGTCGGATCGACTCCCTCGAGCGCCAGGTGCGACGTGGAGTCCAGCCGCAGGACACCCTGCCAGTCACCACAGCGAGGGACCCTGCTATCGTCATTCAGCGCAAGAGGCACCATCCGAGTTGCACCTGTACCCGCACGAGCTACGACCCATAGGAGCCTCATCCTAGATCAGGCCAGATCGACAGTTACGCGAGTTTGAGTCAGTGTCTTTTTGTCGAGTCTTGGATGAACCTTGAGTTTAATAACATGTTTTAATGCTTGTGTTGATGATCATGTAATGATTTGGATCTTTGCATGATTGAGATGAGTGTGGGGCATGTCCACACCATCTTAGTACTCTTAATGTGATAATAATAATAATAACGTTGGGTTCTATATCATCTTTTCTTGGATCAGTTTCTCGAGCAGTTTTTTTTGTTATCTATATCTCCGTCAGTGCTTAATCATACAATACAAAAGAGCTTATGAGGCCTATACATATGTTACAGATGGTTGACACCAGGAGAACCCCTGGAGCAGGAAACCCACCACCACCTCCTCCCAATGTGTCAATAGAACAACTCCTGGCTATGCAGACACAGCTCATGCAACAGATGACCAATGCCATCCAGAACAACCAGAATCATCCACCCCCACCTCCACCTCAAGTTAGAGATAAGCGAGGCGAGTTCATGAAGGGACATCCGCCTACCTTCGACCACTCCCCAGATCCACTTCAGGCGATGACTGGCTCCGGGCAGTTGGACGCCAGTTGGAGATCGCGCAATGCAACGACCGCGAGAAGGTCTTGTATGCATCGGGACAACTCCAAGGAGCAGCTCTTGATTGGTGGGAGACCTACCAACAAGCGCACCCCAACCCCAACCAGATCACGTGGCAAGAGTTTCGCGACAGTTTCCGCACGCATCATGTGCCGCGGGAACAGTACGTTTGAAGAGAAAGGAGTTCTTAGCTCTGAAGCAAGGAAGCTTGTCTGTTAGCGAGTATAAGGACAAGTTTACACAGCTCTCCCGCTATGCGCCTCGGGACATTGAAGAAGACCTTGATAAGCAGGAGCTTTTCATGGAAGGCTTGAATGATGGAATCCAGTATCAGCTACTCTCTCACACCTTCGCCAACTTTCAGCAGATGGTAGATAAGGCGTTGGTAATTGAAGGAAAGAGGCGTGATATGGACGCCAAGAAGAGAAAGTTTCAGAACCAGCAGTCCGGAAGCAGCAGCCGTCCGCGTTTTTCTACAGGGTACGGCAACCAGCAGAGGCAGTATGGGCAATCGGGCAATGACCAGCGCAACCAGAACCAGCAGAGGACTCCTCAGCAGACTCAACAAAATCAGAGTCGTGCACAGACCCCTCGCCAAGGACAGACTGGAGGAACACCAGTGAAGAACTCACCCAACACCCGGCCACTCCAACAAACAACAAGTGTTTCGTCTGTGGTGACGTTGGGCATCTCTCCTACCATTGTCCTAAGAAGACGGGACAAGGATCCCAAAGCAACCAGAAGCTCAACACACCACACGCCAAGCCGTCCAGGTCAGCAGAACTATGCTCGTGGCAGGGTGAACCATGTGACAACAGAGTCAGCTCAGGGCGCCCCAGATGTTGTGATCGGTACGTTTCCAGTTAACTCCCACTCTGCTTTAGTTTTGTTCGATTCCGGAGCATCGCATTCTTTTATATCTGCACACTTTGTGAAGAGGCATACACTACTCATGCATACCATGGACAAGGCCATGCTTGTTAGTTCACCAGGTGGTGAAATGAGAGCAAGCTTGTGCTGCCCAAAAGTTAAGGTTAACATAAGGGGGGTAGACTTTTTATCTGATCTGATGGTGTTAAACACATATGGGATCGATGTCATTCTGGGTATGGATTGGTTGACAAAGCATGATGCAGTCATTCACTGTGCATCAAGAACCGTACAGCTGAAAACTTCAGAGGGAGAAGTAATAGAGTGCAAGGCAGTGACACAACTCTTGAAGTATGCCAATGTGAATCAGATTAGGATCAACGACTGATGATATTCCAATAGTCAGAGAATTCCCGGATGTTTTTCCCGATGATCTGCCAGGTATGCCACCTGAACGTGAAATTGAATTTATAATAGATCTTTTACCTGGCACTGCACCAATAGCAAAAACCTTATAGAATGGGTGTTAATGAGTTAGAAGAGCTAAAGAAACAAATAAGAGAATTACAGGATAAGGGTTATGTTCGACCTAGTTCCTCACCTTGGGGAGCACCGGTGTTGTTCGTAGAGAAGAAAGATGGGACTCAAAGGATGTGCATAGATTACAGATCCTTGAATGAAGTGACCATAAAGAATAAGTATCCTTTGCCTCGGATTGATGACTTGTTTGATCAGTTGAGAGGAGCATGTGTTTTCTCAAGATAGATCTTCGATCTGGATATCACCAGTTGAGAATTCGAGCGTCAGACATACCAAAGACTGCTTTCACCACCCGTTATGGTTTGTATGAGTTCACAGTGATGTCTTTTGGTTTGACCAATGCACCGGCTTACTTCATGTACCTAATGAACAATGTATTCATGGAATATCTGGACAAGTTCATTGTGGTTTTTATAGATGACATTTTGGTGTATTCCAAGAAGGAAGAGGAACACGAGGAACATCTGAGGTTAGTGTTGCAAAAGCTCAGGGAGAATGAGTTATATGCTAAGTTGAGCAAGTGTGAGTTTTGGTTAAAGGAAGTATCCTTTCTTGGGCATGTTATCTCTAATGGTGGAGTAGCAGTGGACCCGAAGAAAGTTCAAGATGTGTTGAGTTGGAATCCACCCAAGGATGTCAGTGAGATTCGTAGTTTTCTGGGTATGGCCGGATACTACCGAAGATTCATAGAAGGGTTTTCCAAGCTTGCCAAGCCAATGACCGCTTTGCTAGAGAAAAATGCTAAGTTTGTCTGGTCAGAAAAATGTCAAGAAAATTTCGAGGAGTTAAAGAAGAGGTTGACAACCGCACCAGTGTTAGTTCTGCCAGATCTCACCAGAAGTTTCTCGATATACTGTGATGCATCCAGGCAAGGTTTGGGATGTGTTCTTATGCAAGATGGCAAGGTAGTGGCATATGCGTCACGGCAGCTAAGAAAGCATGAACTTAACTACCCGACTCATGATCTAGAACTGGCCGCAGTCGTGCATGCCTTGAAAATATGGAGACACTATCTGATAGGTCACAAGTGTGAGATTTACACTGATCATAAGAGCTTAAAGTATATCTTTACTCAGTCAGATCTGAATTTGAGGCAAAGAAGATGGTTGGAATTGATCAAGGATTATGATCTCGAAGTACACTATCATCCAGGAAAAGCAAATGTTGTGGCAGACGCTCTTAGTCGGAGAAGCTATGCGAATATGGTTAACACATCTCAGTTTCCGGCAAGTTAGCAGAGGATTTTGGGAAGTTGAACCTAGCAGTTGTTGCACACACCGTGGAGTTAGAAGTGGAACCTGTTCTTGAACAAGAAATTCGTAAAGGTCAGTTGAAGGATGAGGACATCATAGCCATTGCAGAACGCATAGTAGTTGGCAAATCACCTGGTTTCAGAATGGATGAACAAGGGACGGTGTGGCATGGTAAGAAAATTCGTGTGCCGGATATCAAGTCGGTCAAGGATATGATTCTTAGTGAAGCTCATAACTCGGCATACTCAATTCATCCAGGCAGTACAAAGATGTACCTAGATCTGAGAGAAAAGTATTGGTGGTATGGTATGAAAAGGGAAATAGCTGAATATGTTGCAGTCTGTGATACGTGTCAAAGAGTTAAAGCAGAACATCAAAGACCCGCAGGACTGCTTCAACCCATGAAAATTCCAGAATGGAAGTGGGAAGAAGTGGGAATGGATTTCATTGTGGGCTTACCCCGTACTCAGAAAGGTTATGATTCAATATGGGTTATAGTGGATCGGTTAACCAAAGTGGCACATTTCCTTCCTGTCAAAACCACTTACACCGGAGCTAAGCTAGCAGAGCTTTATATGGAGAGGATAGTATGTTTGCATGGAGTTCCTAAGAAGATCGTGTCTGATAGAGGAACTCAGTTTACATCTCAGTTTTGGCAGAAGTTACATGAATCACTGGGAACCAAGCTCAACTTCAGCTCAGCATATCATCCGCAGACTGATGGGCAGACAGAAAGAACGAATCAGATTCTCGAGGATATGTTACGAGCATGTGCACTTCAGTATGGAATCAGTTGGGACAAGAGTTTGGCTTATGCAGAGTTTTCGTATAACAACGGCTATCAGAAAAGTTTAAAGATGTCACCTTTTGAGGCACTATACGGAAGGCAGTGTCGAACTCCTTTGTTCTGGAAACAAACGGGTGAAAGTCAAGTTTTTGGACCAGAAGTTTTAAAAGAGGCAGAAAATCAAGTTCATATAATCAGGCAGAATCTGAAAATAGCTCAGTCAAGGCAGAAAAGTTATGCAGATAACAGAAGACGAAATTTAGAGTTTGAAATCGGGAATTATGTGTATCTAAAGGTATCACCTATGAGAGGAACCAAGAGGTTTCATGCCAAAGGCAAGTTAGCACCCAGATATGTGGGACCGTTCAGAATCTCAGATAGAAGAGGTGAAGTGGCTTATCAGCTTGAGTTGCCAGAAAGTCTTTCAGGGGTACATAATGTGTTTCATGTATCGCAGTTAAAGAAATGTTTGCGAGTACCTGAAGAACAGTTACCTTTGGAAGAATTGGACATCAAGGGAGATCTTACCTATGCAGAATATCCTATCAAAATCTTGGATACCGCAGAGAAAATTACTCGGAGCAAGATAATCAGGATGTGTAGGGTTCAGTGGAATCGGCACTCTGAGGACGAGGCCACTTGGGAAAGAGAAGAGGATCTAAGATCAGAGTATCCCAATCTTTTTCTATCTTTCGAATCTCGAGGACGAGATTCATCCTAAGGGGGGTAGGTTTGTGACACCCTGAAAAATCGCTTTTGAGAAAATAGAATTTAATATGAATTCATTTATTTGTTTCCATGAAACATAGAGCTTAAATAATAATTTTTGGTGAATTAATAAAGTTAGTTGGGGCGTAAAAACATTTTTGTTGCATTCATGCTGGGGCATAATATTTTGCTTGAGTGTAGGAATAGTGTTGAGTGGTTCAAATTCAAATTTGATTTGAATTTGGACAAGTTTTCAAAAGGTAAATAAAAGAAAAGGCTTTTCTTTTTCTATCCACCCCTCCCTCACTCTTTGGGCCCAGCCAGGCAAGCGGCCCAGTCCGCGTTGCCTTTCTCCCTCCCTCTTCCCACCTCTCTCCGCTCGGACTTTGGCCTGCCCAGCGGCCCAGCTAGCCCCGGCCCCCTCCCTCCCTCTCTCGCCTGCGCCCGCAGCGACGCGGCCCAGCCGGCCTGCTCCGCTCGCCCGCCTCGCCCACGCGCGCAGCGCCGCGCCGCTCCTCGCGCTGCCAGCCGGGCCCGCGTGTCAGCCGTCAGCCCGCGACTCTTCCCCTACCTCGCGACGGCCGAGCTCCCGCCGCCGCCCCGCGCTCCCCTCCCTCTCCCGTAACCGCCGCAATCAAGGCCACTCGGGCCTCCATCAAGTCCCGGTGGACTCTCCCGATTCCTCGCCCTCCACCCGAGCCCTATAAAGCTCGGCGAAGCCCTCGCCCTCTCCTCCCGACACCCCTCCCACACCCCGCTCTCCCCACTCTCTCTGCCCGCCGCCTGCAAGACGCCGTCGGCCGTCCTAACCTCCGTCGAGCACCCGAAGGTGACGCCGCGACCGCCCGTGTGGTTTGGTGCCCTTCTTTTTGGTGTTTGCGCAACCAGAGCTCACCCCCGAGCCTTTTTCCCTTTCGCAGGTCTCCCCGCCGCCGTTCGTCGCTGCGGTGAGTCCCTCCGCCGAAGCCGAGCCCGCAGTCGTGTTCGCCGTGGCCCCTGCTTCACTCCGGTGCTATCCGCGTGGCCAACCAGGGTCGGGAACGCCGGAACGGCGAGTTCCCGAGCCCCTCGCATGGCGCCGCCGCTCGCCGGCGTTCGCACCACCGCTCCCTCCCGCCGCCGCGCTCTCTCGCGAGCCGCCCTGCGCCGTCCGATCGGTGCGGACGGCCAGGATTAGAGCATATCCCGAAGGGGTATGCGCCGGGTTCACCGGCCCGTGCACCCGCGCCCTGCTCGCGGTCCACCGCCAGCTGGTGGACCCGCCCAATCTCATCACGCCGCGTGGCGTCGTGTCGGCGCCAGCGCGGCAGCCGCAGCCGCTTTTGCGAAAAAGCCCCCGAGCTTTCTGTTAATCAACCCGCAGTCCTGTCCAATTCAAAATACTTTCTTTTCAGTCCTGTTTTCTTTCGGTTTAGCCCCTGTAGTTTCCGTATATAGGACCCGCCGTCCATACCGCATAGAAAATCAGATTTTAATTGTTTTAATTCAAAATCAAGTTCGGTTTATTTACAGAAATGCCATTTGCACTTTGTTTTCAACATAACTTTTGATTTAGAACTCCGATTAGAGTGATTCTTGCGCTCACGTGTTCGTAGAAATGCGTAGAATAGTTTTTAGAAGCTTTTTATCTTATTTTAGTACTGATTGATGTACTGTGCTAATAAATATATATTTTTTTGTTTGCATGTAATGACTGTTTGGATGCTATGATTGGTAATTCTATATCGAGTCCAGACGGTGACGTGTTTGAGGAGCAGGCTTCGCAGGAGCAGTACCAGGACCAAGCGTGTGACCAAGGCAAGTACAACCCACGGTTTCCTTGTTACCTATTTAATGCAAGACCTAGTAAATCATTATGCATGTGTCTAATATGATGAACCATAGGATCATACTAGTTTCCTGAAACTTTATACCTTGAACCTATGGGAGGGTTTTGCACAATATGATTAGAAATGCTAAGCGCTATATAAATGCTAATTGTTTAATACTGATTAATGACTATGGAACAAATGTTAAAAGAGGCTTTTTAACCAGTTCAGGGCACTGGAGCCTGGTGTTGCTCAGTGACCCACCCCAGGGGCTATCTTTTAAAGCGACCACCCGGGAGATCCCGTGCAACCTTGGGTATTATATGGCTCTGATCTTAGTTGTGTAACTAGACTTTCTCTAGCTTGTAGTAGTTACCGAAAGGCGCTAGAGGGGGGAACCGGGTTAAAGAATGGCTTCCTTGCCTGTCAAGATGTGTACTGGTCGGCGGTCAGGTGTGCCATCTTGAAGGGGGCCTCCATTCGCCTGGAAGCCGAAACCTTGCGGCTACTACTTGTTAGGGTAGCTAGTGAAAGACTACGTAGTGAAACCCTGCCGTACTTCCATAGAGGAGGTAATGTGGGATTGGCTCTCCCCGGCATATGGGAATCACGGCCTAAGGTGAAAGTGTACAACCTCTGCAGAGTGTAAACCTGATATATCAGCCGTGCTCACGGATACGAGCGGCTCGGATCCTTTATAAGTGGTTCATGGTGGGGTATGTTGGTGGTTTGTGGCTTGCCTCTTGTTAACATAATTATGATCATACCATGTGGGACAACAGGGATCACATACTAGTAACGAAAGGATAGTATTAAAATATGTTTAAGATAAAATGCTAATCGCAGTCAACCCGGTCAACCTTTTGAGCCTTGCTTTACCCCGTAGTTGTACTTGCTGAGCATGGTGAGCTGACGCTTGTCGTTGGTTCACATAAAAATCCCGGATGGGTACCAGATGAAGGAGAGTACGAGGAGTATCCAGAAGATGTGCCGGACTTCTGAGGATGGCGTACCCCCAGTCGGTGCCCCTGTGGAGTGATGTCACGTCTACGCTACCGTTGTAATAATGGGTCGTTGGCCGATGTGAAGAACAATCTCACGTGATGTAATAAGTTAATTAAACGTTGTTCGTGCTGTAATGATATACATTTTGTGGTATATGTGGATTTGGGACCCCCTGGGCCCACATATGCTTTACCTCGGTTTTATTCGTAAATCCGGGTGTTACAGCGAGCGGCGGCTGCGGACGCGGGTTGAGTCGGCGGCGGCGCAGTGAAAATCTGACCAGATACGGTCAAGAGTTTTTTTACCGTGGCCTTTTATACTCGGGTCAAACCCGGTCGGTATTACCGCCCATAGGGGTCGGTACTATCGACGTCGGTACTACCGACCCTATGGCGGTACTACCGACCATTCATTTTCAGAGCGGACAGAGAGCTATTCTAGGAGAACCTTGTGTGGTATACTACACAAACTTCAATCATGTCCAGATTTCATACAAGCAGTACATAGCTATGGACATAAGTGAAGCATGCAAAATAGATTTTGAAATCACACACAAAATTTGACAAAACATTTGTCTAGATCTCTAGGTGAAAACAAATATGTGCAAAACATCAAGCCACGTTACGAGAATCAATAATATTTAGTTCACTCCTTAAAGCAAAAATCTTGACTCATCTAGAGGCTTTGTGAAGTTATCGGCTAATTGTTTTTCGGTGCTCACATGGCGTATGGAGATATCTCCTTTGGTTTCGTGGTCTCTCAAGAAATAGTGTCAGATGTCAATATGTTTTGTGCGAGAATGGTTTACAGGATTGTTTGCTAGCTTGACAGCACTCTCATTGTCACACAAAAGTGGAATCTTGTTTTCCTCACATCCGAAATCTTTTAGTGTTTGCTTCATCCAAAGTAGTTGAGCACAACAAGCGCCGGCCGTCACATACTCGGCTTCGGCGGTGGATAGGGCAACACTATTTTGTTTCTTGGAACTCCATGACACCAAGACATTCCAATAAATTGGCAAGTCCCGGTAGTGCTCTTTCGATCTACTTTGCAACCGGTATAGTCCGAATCGGAATAGCCAAGTAGATCAAAAGTGGAGCCCTTGGGATACCACAAGCCAAGATTAGGAGTGTGTACTAAGTACCGAAAGATTCTCTTAACAGCCATAATATGACATTCTTTCGGATTAGCTTGAAATCTTGCACACATGCACACGCTAAGCATAATATCAGGCCTAGATGCACAAAGGTAAAGCAATGAACCGATCATAGAGCGATATACCTTTTGGTCCACTGACTTACCATCCTCATTTAGATCAAGATGTCCATTGGTAGGCATGGGGTCTTGATGGGTTTGGCCTTGTCCATCTCAAACTTCTTTAGCATGTCTCTTGTGTACTCGTTTGACTGATGAACGTTCCATCCTTGAGTTGTTGATTTGGAATCCAAGGAAATACTTCAACTCACCCATCATGGACATCTCGAACCGTTTGGTCATGATCCTACTAAACTCCTCACAAAAAAGTCACATTAGTACTACCAAATATTATGTCATCGACATATATTTGGCACACAAAGATATCATTATCGACTTTGCGAGTAAATAAAGTAGCATCAGCCTTCCCTATCTCAAAACCCATTTTGAGTAGGAAGTCCTTAAGGCAATCATACCAAGCTCTAGGGGCTTGCTTGAGCCCATAGAGCGCCTTGTCGAGCTTGTAGACGTGGTTGGGAAACTTGAGATCTTCAAAACCCGGTGGTTGCTCCACGTATACCAGTTCGGAGAGGGGACCGTTGAGGAATGCACTTTTCACATCCATTTGGTATAGCTTGAAATCATGGTGAGTAGCAAAGGCAAGTAATATGCGAATTGACTCAAGCCTAGCTACGGGTGCATAGGTTTCCCCAAATCCAAACCTTTGATTTGAGTGAAACCTTGAGCCACCAACCGTGCTTTGTTCCTTGTTACCATGCCATGCTCGTCTTGTTTGTTGCGGAAGACCCATTTGGTTCCTATCACATTTTGCTTGGGCCTTTCCACCAAGGACCAGACTTCATTCTTGGTGAAGTTGTTCAGCTCTTCTTGCATAGCCATCACCCAGTCTGGATCATCAAGTGCTTCTTCCACCCTAAGAGGTTCCAAAGAGGAGACAAACAAGTAATGTTCACAAAAACTTGCTAAACGAGAACGTGTCGTTACCCCACGTCGTATGCTCCCCAGTATGTTGTCAACGGGATGATCCCGTTGAACTGTGTGATGAACTCTTGGATGTGGCACAAGTGATCTCCTTTGGATGGGTCCATCTTCATCATCTTCGTCATATGTGTGGATGTTCCCATCATCTCGTTGGTCTTCATGTTGAGCTTGTACTTGATCATCAAGTTGATGTTGCATTTGACCATCATTTGCACCTCCAACTATCGGAGTTGCGGAAGCTTCACCATGTACATTCGAATGCACATGATGGACATTTGAATCTTGTGGAGTGTACAACGGATCATCATCATCATCTTGAATCTCAATGGGTCTCACATCACCGGTTGCAAGCTTCTTGATTGCTTCAGATGGAGACATGTCATCACCTACAAGCTCATCATTGACTTGCTCCTTTGGGAGCCGTCGGATTCATCAAAAGTCACGTCTACCGTTAACTCAATAGTGCCGGTGGCATTATTGAATACGCAGTAGCCGTGTTCATTAGTACCATAACCAAGTAGAAAGTCTTCGTGTACCTAGGTGCAAACTTTGAACTTTTGGCCTCTCTGTTTAAGTATGAAACACTTGCAACCAAAAACTCGAAAGTAATGCACCTTTGGTTTGTTACCGGTTAGAAGCCCGTATGGTGTCTTGTCCCTTAGCTTGTGGAGGTAGAGGCGGTTGATAGCATGACACGCAGTGTTCATCGCCTCCGCCCAAAAGCCATGGGATGTCTTGTATTCATCCAACATAGATCTTGCGGCTTCAACAAGAGTTCTATTCTTCCTTTCCACAACCCCATTTTGTTGTGGGGTATATGGAACGGAGAACTCATGTTTGATTCCTTCTTCATCAAGATATTCTTCTATGTTGGTGTTCCTAAACTCGGTCCCATTGTCGCTTCTTACTTTCTTCATCTTGAGCTCAAACTCATTTGAGCCCTTCTAGCAAACTTCTTGAAGATGCTTGGGTCTCACTTTTATCTGCTAAAAAGAACACCCAAGTGAAAACGAGAAAAGTCATCAACAATAATGAAGCCATATTTGTTACCGCTGATGCTTTGGTAAGCAACGGGTCCGATGAGGTCCATATGTAGTAGCTCCAATGGTCTTATGGTTGACATGACATTCTTCATTGGATGCTTTGCTCCAACTTGCTTTCTGGCTTGGCATGCGCCAAACCAAGCACTTCTCCTTTTCCATTGTCACCAAACACAATGTTGTTGCATGAGTCGTTGCTTGGTTGGAAGGAGGTGAACATTTCTTTTGCCCCGGTCATATGATTGGTGCATCCACTATCCAACACCCAACTTGATCCACCGGAGCCATATTCCTACAAAACAAGATTATGTTCTTGATTTAGGTACCCAAGTGAGATTGGGTCCTTGGGGGTTAGTCACATAAACTTTTGGCACCCAAACATTTCTCATAATTTCCCTCTTCTTGAGGGCACCAACATACTTGACTACTATCTTGCCATTCTCTCCCAACAACACAAGTAATCACATGTATAACTTCTTGATATAGGCTTTTGTTGCTTGGGGACCTCCACTTGCTTCTCCTTGTTGATCTTACCATTAGCAAGTGGAGCCTTTGGGTTGGCTACCTTGTTGGCCTTGTTCATGAGAGATCAAAGAGAGGAACCCCTTTGTTAAAGTTAACAAAGGGTACCCCCTTGACCATTTTCCTTCCATTGGCCTTGCCACCATACCTATTGTAGCCAATCCCATCCTTGATGGATGGGTGTCTTGCGGTCTTGAGGATATCCTTTGGTTGTTCCATCTTGCACTTGCAACCATTCCTCAAGATCATGTTCAATCGTTGGATTTCTTTGCTCTTCTTCTCTAACTCAACAATGTTAGTTGCACAAGCATTGATATCAACTTTATAATATCTATTGCAACCTTTACTTATTGAAGCATTAGAGTTGTCGGAATCCTTAGGAGTAGTTGAAGAAGTACTACTCCAAAGAGTGTTGTAGCTTAGTTCAAGAGTTTGATATTTATCTTGAGAGCTTGTGAGGCTCTCTTGAACCAAGCTAATCTTACTCTTTAGATTAGCAATTGAGTCATTGCTCGTGGAACACTCCTTAGCCAACTTCTTGTTAGAGTCATTAGCTAAAGATAGTTTCACGGTCAATTTCTCAACCTTCAACTTCTCCTCGGCAAGAGAGGCTTCCAATGCAAGGTTCTTTTCTCTCTCTTGAGAGATCAAGTCCCCTTGCAAAACAAGACTCTCATTCCTACTTTCCAACTTACTAAGCAATTTTAATATTTTTGGTCCACCTTTCTTACCAAACTTTCTTATGATACTTAGTTCAAATTCATCCATGTCATCATCACTAAATTCATCACTAGAACAAGTAGGAGAGTGAGGTGATACCTTCTCATCCTTAGCCATGAAGCAAGAATGAGTGACATCATCCTCATCATCGGTGAGGTCCTCGAACAAGCGTGATGATGTGGTAGAGGTAGTCATGTTGAAGAGGGGGCTTGGAGAAGAAGTCTTGTGTATGGCGATGTTGGCTGCTCCCTTCTCTTTCTCCTTGCCCTTGCTCTTCTCTTCATCACTTGAGTCATCTTCGGAGAAGCATTCTTTACCAAGATGAGCTTCACCACCTCTTCTTCTTCTTTGCTTCTATCATCATTGTTGCTATATTTGTTCTTGTTCTCTTTTGTGGACAATCAACGATGAAATGATCGTCCGCACCACACTCATAACAATTTCTCTTCTTTGACCTCTTGAAGTATCCACCTTTGCCCTTCTTGTACCATTTTCTTCTTCATGAATCTTCGGAAGTTCTTCACAAGGAGAGCAATCTCATCATCGGAATCGTTTGATGAATCATGTTGGGCCTTGCTTCCTTCTTCTTGGTTTGCTTTGAGAGCAACCACCTTCTTGTTGCTTGCTTTTTGATCTTCTAGAGCTTCATCATCCAAGACTTCATGATGCTTTATTTTGGCAAGCATCTCATGAGGTCCCATGCTCTCATAGTTAGGTCTCTCCATGATGATTGATGCAAGTGTCTTGTTCTTCTTTCTATATGCTCTCAATAGCTTTCTTGCAGCTGAGTTGTCATCCCACTTTGTGTCTCCGAGAGCTCTAATCTTGTTGATCAATGTCATGAATCTATCAAACATTTGTTGAGTGGTCTCACCACTCTTGATCTTGAAGTTCTCGATCTTTCCTTGAAGAAGCTCTATGTTGCACGTCCTCACACTTGCATCACCCTCATATGATATCCTGAGAGTGTCCCAAATCTTCTTGGCAATCTCCATTCCATGTACCTTGTTGCTTTCTTCGGGCTTGAGGCATGATAGGATCAATGATGTGGCTTGAACATTTTGTTGGAACTCAATCACATCATTGTCGGTGAACTCTTCGCCTTCAACATGACTTGGTCCATTCTCAACGATCTCCCAAGCTCTTGCGGCAAGAAGATGTAGCTTCATCTTGTCTGCCAATCATTGTAGTTGATTCCATCGAAGGAGGGTGGTTTGGCCTAGATTGACGCTAGTCAATTGAATGACTTTGCCCATTTGGCTATAGTCATAAGACATGCTAGAGAGCTCCTTCTCCCTCTTGCCTTTCACTTCATCTTCCTTTTTCTTATCTTCTTTGGGCTGTGGAGGATTTTCTCCGCTTCCAGATGTTTCGCCTTTGTTGGCCAAAGCTTGCTCAAGCTTTCAATCTCATCGTTCATCTTTCATTTGATCTTCATGTTTCTTTGCTTGATCTTCTAGCAACTGAGTAGAGATCCTCTTGACAATGTCATCCACATGTTCTTGACTTAGGGTAGACATGATTACCTTACGCGGTGAAGTGCTAACATAAGGGTTAGGCTCTGATACCAATTGAAAGGATCTAATCAACCTAGAGGGGGGTGAATAGGTGATTTTTGACAATCTAAAACTTCACAAACTAGAAAATGTAGTTAGACAAAACAACCGGTGTTGCCGGTTTGTTTGGGTAGGTACTACTGGGTGTGATGGCACCGGTACTACCGACACAAACAAACAATGCACTACCGGGATCCTATGAAGGAACTACAAATCCAATGTAAGTGAGCTACGAATGTAATACAAGTATGAACCCCACTTCCCTAAGTATGATGTACAGCGATTCTAGCCTTACCAAGCCTTGGTTGCTTTCCACGGTGTGGATCGAGCCTTCTCAACCTAAGAAAGAGATAGGGAGAGGAAGAACACGAAGAACACAAGTAATATGCAAAGTAGAGACAACAACAAGCACACGGGACACGGTAATTTATCCCGAGGTTCGGCCAATCCACTAAGGAGTGCCTACGTCCTCGTTGTTGAGGTGACCACAAAGGTCGGAGTCTATTTCACCTCCTAGCCTCACTCAAGCAACCGCAAAGGCTACTAGAGTTTCTCCACTAGAAATCATAGGGTAATACAAACACTTCGGGGAGCCCTCACAAATGAATCAATACGGGCTACCACGAAGAACACCTAACGGCTAGAGCTCAAAGAGCTCAAGAGTAAAAGACACAAACAAAGCCGGCTAAATGGAAACCAAGTGCTCAAGTCGTAGATCGAAGCTTCCACTCTCTAATCTCACTTCCCTAGCTCAAATCTTGCAAGTAAGTGAATCTAGGAGCAAAGTTGGAGAGAGAGGGGAGGAGTCAATGCTTGGAGGCTCTTTTGTCTGAAGTTAGGTCGCAATAAGTGAGTGGAATGAGTGGGTAACCGTCCAAACGAGAAGAGAGGAGTTATTTATACTCCCTCAGTCCCGAGGCTGGTCGGTAGTACCGACCACCCATGGTCGGTAGTACCAACCAGTCACTAACGGTCGCACAGATCTGGATCTGACCTAAAGTCAACTACCGGCCTCAGGTCGGTGTGGCGGAACCGTCCTGATTATAAGAGCTCAAGTATTATCTTAGCCAAATTCGTCTGACTTCGACTGATACTTGAACCCATATAACCCCGGTAGTCCGGAAATCACGAAGGATTTCTAACACCATACATCATACAGGATCGCATTGTTCAAGGATCACATTCGTAAAGATACATCACACAGCGGAAATGAAACGAATTTAACATCAGAGTACGAATTTAAAACAGGTTATTACAACCGAATTTTAAAAGTGCGGAAGCTGAAATATTTGAAACACGACCACTACACATGTGGTCCAAATAAAACCTGTGTGATAAATCCACTCAACACGACTCACTCCTCCCTTTAAAGATAATATGCCACCAACAGTCTCAGGCCAGCAAAAGAAAAAGGAAGCTTCTGGACGACCCTGCCCTGGGCCTACTCCTCATCACCTTCCACCGGGTAGAGGGCAGTGCTTACAATAGCCAAAGTAGACCTGGCCATTGCAACAAACGGGATAAACCCTGAGTACGGGAATGTACTCAGCTAGACTTACCCGTCTAACCGAAAATAAAGACACCCAGGACATGGCAAGGCTGATATAAACAGTGGAGCTGGCTAACTTTATTGCAAAAGAGCTTAATTTAAAGGGGTTCATCATTTATTATATGAGCAGTATCCTTTTATACCTCTTCCTTCTTCTAGGTTTGCACCTAACTATTTCACACACACTTGAGTCTAGCAGACAAATAATATAACCATATTCAGATTGACTTTGTCCTCATTTAGTGAACGAACCTTAGATATCCCATGGAGTTGTATCGTGGGAAGCTCGCCATAGTTTCCCACTAACCGGGAGACGGCGACTCGAATCGAATTCCAAACCAGCTGTGAAAGAACCTTTAATACCACCCCACACTTTCCCCGTCGGGTCCATGCATTGGGCAAAAACCGCTCGCGCTTGTTCGTGGTGTAATCGCCGCGTTCAAGCACGGCACGCCCATACGGAGTCTGGCTATGGCCCTCACGCCAGATCGCAACTTCCGTACTAGAGGGCACGACACGGTTTGAACCGCCCGAACAGCTTCTAAACCGCTTTGGTGTCGATGATTACGTTGGCACCGACATATCCCTAAGTTAAAAGGGCGCGTTCAAAAATGAACGAGGGCAACATCGATACAAACCTACACGATCCAATGACGGACTGCCCCAAGTTTCCGAATTGTGCCCTGCCATCCCATTGACCGTATTTCACTACGACTCAGGTTCTTTTCCACGATAGCAAATATAGCCAACTGATCCGGTAAATACCATCGGGGTATTACGGAAACATCCTAACTACTACCTTTATTAAGCAGGCTAAGCAATTCTACATATAAAAAGTTAACAGGATAACAAGGTAGATAGTAATCAATAATCAAGGAATGGTATGCAGCAAGTAGGATTCATTCCAACTCCTAAACCTAATGCATCACAATATAAAAGGACTCAAGTAATTTAATTATAAAAACTGGGAGGCTTAGAATGCTCCGGGGCTTGCCTTGAGTGAAGACTGATGCCTCCTGAGAGGGGCACTCAGGTAAGTTAGGGTCGTGGATGGGGTCGACTTCCTCTCGCGCTGCTGTAGCTCCTGGATCTCCGGCTCGGCGTTTAACTCCTGCTCTGAATGGGGCTCCGGCGGGGTCGATCCTATTGCATGCGATGAATATATAATTAAATAAATGCGGTGCTAGATGAAGAAGACATGACAAAATATTTCTTGCAAACCAACAAAGCCAACTTGTTGAACCACTTTTGACATTGAGGTAAATACTTGTTTACTTCATAAAACAAAATCCATTTATTCACCTTTTTCTTATTTAAATTCAAAAGAAACTTAGGTTGAACTGCAAGTGCACTTTTCTGGACTCAGCAAAATCCACGAAAATTCCAGAAGGTAATCAACACTTGCTGGACTCCACTGAACAAATTTCAGCCAAAAATAAAATACAGAACTGCAGATATAAAAATGACAAGCAAACTGTCCAAACAGGTGCTTTGAACTAGCTCCTCACTCAAAAAGTGTCAAATAGCAGATTTCATAATTTTTCTGGCTTCTTCTACTCATACACATCCTACTGTAGAGAATTTGTGGCAGAGCATAAACATACAAGCCTACACAAAAATAACAAATCTAAGGCAGAAAAGAACACTTGAACTACAAACCTTACTGCAAAAAGGGTGCTAAACCTATTTTCATATTTTCCCAGATTCCATCTCACATTTCATATTTGTCAAGAAAGTCCCATAATCAGATCATCATATATTTTCTTACATGAATTTCTAAAGATAAACACAGACAAGCACAGTTGTAAAGCAACTTCCAATTTTTTTTTTATAACAGATCAGGTTTATTTTTTCTTAGACTCTTCATGGCATACAGAGGCTGCACAAATTTTTCCATATTTTATTTCAGCATATTAAAACACCTTAACACTTATTCTAAGAAATCAGCAAAAAGGGACTTTTAACTATAACAGAAAATTTTTCCATAAGAACAGTACTTCATATAATTTTCACAGGCACAAAACATAACAAAGAACCTATACAAATTTCCCAAATTAACTCCATCAGAAAAACACTTATTTTCATTTATCCAAACAAAAGCAGTAAACTGAAATAAATGAAAACAGTAAATAAACTGCTACCAAAAATACATCATATTTTTCCATGATAGATCTACTTATAAGCAATCTAATAAAACTGGAAGCACTTCATTTGGACTTATAATCGAGCTGTACAAAAATAACAAGCATTTCTGGAAATTAAAACTAAAAAGAAAACATTTGAAATCTCCCAACAGGCTACATGCACCCGGTCCATGGACCATAGAGAGGGCTGACGCGCGGGGCCCGGGGTGTCACGGACCCACCCGTCAGAGAGAGGAGGAGAGAAGGGGAAGGGTTGACCGGCGGTTCTCGCCGACCGGCGAGCTCGCCGGCGGTGAGATCAGGCCGATGAGCTCGTCTCGACGAGGTGCATCCGGTGAGGGGGTAGGGGTTTGGCTAGGGAACGGCCGGAAGCATGCCGCGCGACGAGCGGCGGGACAATGGTGGTGGCGGCGGTTGGAACGCGCGGCTACGCGTTTCCGGCGGGTCGCCGGTGAAATAGGTGGAGACATAAGCTTCTACGCCACCCTAGGGAAGCAAGACTGCGGGGTTGTTTGGCTCGGGAAGCTCGAGAGAAAGCTTGGTCACGTGAGCGGCCATGGCGGGCTGGTGGCGGTGTTCGGCGGGAGAAGAAGAGGTTGGGAGAGGGCGGTAGGGCGGTGGGGGGTAGCGTTGAAGTAGACGGTGTTCTCACCTTGCCGGGATCGGTGAAGCTCGAGGAGGAAGAAGGGCTTGGCGGAGGCTTGGTAGATGAGAACCGGGAAATTGCCCTTCCTTCGGCGGGACGACGACCGAAAGGGGGGAGGTGATGGTGACGGCGATGTAGAGCTCGGCCGGCGGTTCATTCGCGCGCACGCGTGTGCACGGCGTAAGGCGGGAGCGACGTTGCGGAAGGAATTGGACGGCGATGGAGGGTTGGGTGGGAGGAAGGAGAAGAAGGTTGGTGAGGCGGGTGGAGAGGCGAGGAGGAGCGGGGTGGCTTGGGTTAGAGGGAGCAGAAGAGGGGAGGGAGAAAGAGGGTGGAGCTGAGAGAGTGGGCAAGAGAGTTAGTGAGCCAGTGAGATTGAGGAAAGCGGGGAAAAGGGGGTGCGTACGGTTTTGGTAGACCCGGAGGAGAGAGCGGTAATGGCGGGCCAAGGAGAAGTGACGGGACATTTGATTCAAGAGGCGCGGCGTGGTCGGCGAAACGAGAAGCTAGGTTAAACAGGGAGCGAGGATTGGCCGGGCGAAGACCGTCGAGTGCTCTAGGGGGAAAAGGTCGGAGAGGGACGGGGAGGGGGCGAGAGAGGGATCTTTCCTATCAGAGGCGGGGAGCCACGCGGCAGGAAGGCCGGCGTTCGGCGGCGAGGAGGCGGTCGCGCGCGGCGCGGGCGCTGGCGCTGGCGCACGGGGGCGGCGCGCGGGGAGCTGGGCCGAAAGGCCAGATGGGGTGCGCGGGAGAAAAACGTTTTCATTTTTCTTTTTCCAAAAACTTTTAAACTTGTGAACATTCAAAACAGTTTTAAAAACTCCAAATGGTTTTGAACCAAAATATAAAAAGTTGCTCCAATAATTTTCTCTACAACTTTCATATAGGCACTTTTTTGAATAACCATTTTTATAGATTCTGCAAAAAATAAAGCAAAATTAAAGCATGAAACATTTTGTTAACCATTTTTTATTTGACAAAACTATTTTGAATGAGCCACACTTCAACATTGAAAAACAGCTACTCAAATTCTCCATTTATAGAATATTTGAAAAAGCAGAAATTTTTCAATTTAAAGCTCAAGTCCAATGGAAACCATTCAAAATACACGCGCCTCAACTTCCCGCTCAAAACGGGCCGGGAGATTTTGACCAGAGGTTTTTCTGTCGGCGGCGAGGTCGCCGGCGGTGAGGCTAGGCTAGATAGACTCGTCTCGACGAGGCGCATCCAGTGGTGGTGTTGGTTGGCCAACGCATGGCCGTAGCGTGCCGGCGGCGCACGGCGGCGGCGGCGACTCACGGCTATGCCGTTTCCGGCGGGTCGCCGGGGGGATTGGGGGAGGCAAAAGCTCAAGTGAACCCTAAGAGACAAAGCTATGGGGTTGGCGGCTCGGGTGGCTCCAGGGGAGCTTGACCACGTGAGCAGGCCGCGGCGGCGACCATGGCACTCGGCCGGGGGTATAGAGAGAGAGAGGGGAGCGGTAGAGTTAAGGCTAGTTGGTGTTCTCACATTGCCTTGGCTCGGTGAGGCTCGAGGACGAAGGAGAGGAGGCAGTGGCGCTCAGGTCAGGGAGGAACGGCGTCGCGGGCTCAGCGTAGGTGGCGATGGCGTCCGCGACGGCGCACTCAGGACTACGGCGTCAGCGAGGCTCGACCGGTGGCGCTAGCGCGAGAACCCGGCGTGCAACGGCGAGGCGGAGCAGTGTGCGGAAGGAATCGGAGGGGGTGGACGATGATGGTTGGAACGGCGGTGCGGCTCTCGGCGCCGAACGTGGCGAGCAGTGAGGTGCTCGGCGTGTTTGCGGGAGAGAGAGGGAAGGGAGCGAGGGCAGGAGCGAGTGAGGGGGCTTGTGAGCGCGGGTGAGAGAGGAGGGCGAAGGGTGCTCGGGTTTTGGCCGGGGCCTCGGCCGGCCGGTGGTGTGGCGGGGCCCGGTGAGGACGCGGCGCGAGCGGCGAGGCAAGCGTGGCAGGCGAGGCGAGCGCGGAGAGGGCGAGCGAGATCTTTGCGTGATCGCGGGAGAAGGATCGCGCGGAGAGTTTGCGGAGGCGGATTTGCTCAGGCATCGCCGGCCACGTGGCGCAGTCGCCGGCGTACGGCGCGGCCGTGGTCGGGGCTGGCGTGCGCGGCGCGCGCGAGCGGGCGCGGAGCTGGCCGACGCGCGTGCAAGGCGGTCCGAATGGCCGATGTAACACCCCCGGTGTTAAGCGTTAATTAAACTCTAAGTATGACGAATATTATGCATAATCATCTAGTGTCATGGCATATAAGCATATCATGTGTGATGATTTCCCATGTTTAATTATGTGTGTTGTATGAGTGTGTAAGTGTGTCACATGAAATAACAATCCCAAAACCATACTTAAGAACCTTTGGCTAATTCTAAAATGAATTCTCGGAAATAAATGGGGCAACTAAGACACTATTTGTCGGGTCAACTTTTGCTCTAACCAATAGTGAAGATAGACCAATAGGGTTATATGGTTCATGAGAATGTCCTTATAGTGGCTCTATGATAAAGACTAAAATCCAAGCTGAATCTGGGCATGGCCCTTAAAACAAAGTTGTAGAGACTAATGAATGGAACAATTTGGTATATAAAGTTAACACAGATTCTGCATAGAATTTGAATTAAATCAAATTTGCTTAAACCCTAGAATTTACCCTTGAACTACAACTTTCAAACCATTGAAAATCTGACCTTGGTCCTTTAATCAAGTTGTAGGGAATGCCATATGTGACAACTTTCATATTCACAGATTTTGATTTCTTCAGAAATTTCAATGTAATTTGAGAAATCATTTGGGGCAAATTTGAATTCAAACCCTAATTCAAAACTAGGCCGAATTGGAACACGATTCTTTAGAAAGTTTGTAGATCACAAAATTCTGAAAACTTTCATTCTTACAGATTTTGCACTTCAGTTCAAAATTTGGTCGCAATTCGAAAGGGGACAAACTGCACTGTAGCTACAGTCCATGGCGCTCTGCAGTTCACCACGCGGCCGTAGCGCGCGTCCGGCGTCGCCACGTCCCCGTCCACGCGTCTCTCGCTTCGTTTGCATGCGTAGCTCTCCGGCACACCTGTTTGGCAACTCCCGGCCTACAAATACCACTCCACCGCCGCGCTCTCCTCTTTCTTCTCCCTCTGTTCGCGCCGGCAGAGACAGCAGAGCTCCGCCGGTGAAATCCATCGACGACGAGCCCCAACTGCAGTCGCCAGCTCGTACATTAGTCCGCGCTGCTCCGAGCACCTCCCCGACCTGTACTTCGAGCCCTAGTCGCCTGCGTTGCTCAGTCCGAGCTCTTCTTCTCCAACTCCGGCCATCCGCACCGAGCTCGTGCTCGCGTCGCTGGGTAAGCCTGGTGCTCCTCAGGTCAAATCAAATGCGCCATCAGTTCCGCCTCACCTCACTGCCTCGCATCGGCTTGATACTCGGGTCTCTACCGCGAAGGGTTGTCCGGACCACCGTAGCCGAATCACCAGCCGCCGTCGCCATCGCCGCCGTCGTAGACAACCTTGATTCCGAGCTCCTCCGACTCAACCAGCCGCGTGCACGAGCCCTAGGTGAGCTTCCTGGAGCTTATGCTCCATCCGTTTGAACTCTACTGCGCAGACTCGGCTGGAACGCCGGCGCACCGCCAGCCATGGCGTGGCCGAGCCGCTATGGCCGCGGCCACCTTCTATCCGGTCGTCCCTAGCCCCGACCGAGCCCTTGGATGAGTTCGCCTTGCATCGAGGATCGCGTAGGTAGTCTCGGTTTGGTCCCTGGCTCGCCGCCGGCGAGTTGGGCCGGCGGTCAATGCCGCAGCGCACGGTCAGCGCCGCCGGGAGCGCCCACACCCGCGGTCTGCAAGTCCTGGTGAACCCCGAGCCTGACCCTCAAGTTCACGCCCCGCGCCGCGGTCAAGGCGAGGCCGAGCCTCGAGTTCGCGTCTCGCCCGAGGCCGAGCCTCGAGTTCGCGTCCCGCCCGAGGCCGAGCCTGACCCTCGCCGAGCCTCGAGTTCACGCCCCGCGCCGCGGTCAAGGCCGAGGCCGAGGCCGAGGCCGAAGCCGGACCCTCGGATTTCCGTCCGTCAGTGACGTTGGGCTGGTTTCGGCCCAGTAAGCATTAGGGTTTTGCCTTTTTCCTATTTTCGGAGATTGCCTAAATGTGCTGAAAATAGATAAAGGCATAGGTAAATAAATACAGCTCCAAAAATTGTGAAACAAATTTTGTTGTGTTCCTGATGAGGTGCTCTACACAGGAAAAATATGAAACTTGGTGTTTGGATAAATTTTGATGGTGCTTTAAATTGGTCATTTAATTAATAAATGCACTTTGAATAATTTTATAGGGATATTTAGTTGTCCAAAAATCATAAAAATATTTTTGCTGCTGTTTGTGTCATGTGATGAAGCTCCACAAAAATTTTGAGGTCATTTGGACAAAATAAAATTTCATCCTTAGTTTAAGCCTATTTAAATAATTAAATAATGTTTAAACCTTAATTCATTTCTGTAGGTCAAAATAATAATCCAAAAATTCTCAAATTTGTTTTGCAACCTTTATTTGCTGTAATCCACCATCACGAGAAGTTTGGACTCCATTTGACAAACTTTAGTTAAACCCAAATTTTTATATTTAATTATAAAATGGTAGTTAGTAGAGCCTAAGTTAACCAAATAGATGATGCTGATTTTGATTAGAACAAATACATGGTTAAGCTCTGATGATCAACTTAAACACTTTAATAACCTTTGTTAAGTATAGCACTTAGTCACTTAACCGCATAAAATAATAGTAAAAGCTTAAAACTAAATCACTTTACTAAATGGTCTCTATTACTTTACTAATTGGTCTCTATTAATTAAGCTACTTAAATGATGGTTAAAGATTTATGTTAGAGTTAACCTTGCTGTTCTAGTAATCTTTTGTTTCATGATTTTGTCATGCAAAGAATTGGTTGGTTATATATGACTATGGTTTTTGATTAAGAGACACACTTGATTCATTGGTGAATTGCATGGCTGCAGGATCAGTTTTGTGAGGGGTTGTTTCCACTATGTAAATCATGTTTTCTGTGATAGTGTTAAATACCAAAGTTGTAGCTAACTTCTATATCTAGTTTGTCCCAAAATTTCAAGATTTTAGGCCTGTTAGACTAAGAGTTATGGATTTTATAAGGTTCAGGTCAAATCTGTCCAGAATCTGGACAGGGATGTTTGCCCAAGTTGTACTTGACCTTTGTTATCTTGTGTTAACTTTTGTTACGCATTTGTTTGTCTTGCACCTTGGCATGCATTGCATCGTACTAAAGCATGCATCATTGTATACGTGTAGTTCATACGAGAGAGTCGATGGTCGTATTGAGCAAGCTTCGAAAGGTTGCGTTGAGCAAGCTTCACATCGATGTGGTCCAGTTGATCAAGCATCAGAAGGAGAACTTCGTCGGACAAGATTCTTCGGGAAGATTCGACTTCAAGTCTCTAAGGAACTAACTTCTGTGGGTCTTTCGGAGATCCTAGTCTTCTCTGCAACACAGGCAAGCCCCGGTGCATACGCCCACTCTCTGTTTTACAAATACTTTATTACATTGTAGTGATAAGACGATCTCAAATGCTTAGCAATGCTTAGACTTCGGTAGAAGTCGATCGATGGTTTCATCGTTCGCGAGATATAGGTTTTACCTTTTCTCTCTTCGACTCTGTCTATGGGTCGTGAGAACCCTAATATGATGATAAGTATTAAACTGAGACCGGGCGGGTAACTTGCACAGGAATGGAGTCCTGGTGTAGTGTTTCCGCCGTGTCGCCTAGGGCCGTCCGCTGTTGGCCCATTGGATCGAGAAACTATTTGTTAGTACTGGTCACATGCTACGGTAAGCCCTACTGTGGCTATGCTCTTACTGGAACGGCGCACCCGCGCACTGGGAGTGGAGAGATGGCGGGAGTAGCGTGTACCCACCCGCTCGGTCCCCTGTTGGACGGACTCAGCAAGGCCGAGGTAGGGCGGTGGTGTACTGTACTCCCGGGTGGCGCGGCTCCGGTCCGGTTTGAGCGAATCCACGGGACGGTTGATATATGCAAGTTCAGTCTTGCATATGTCGTGTGATAAGGAAGCCCAGCTGGGTAGATCAAGCGGTTCGAATCGTCGTTTGCTCCACGAGAAAAGGAGACTCGTCCTCGCACCCTCAGCGTAGTTTAATCAAGTGAAGATGATGGCAAGAAAAGTTTATCATGAGATGTGATGCTTAAACAAGTGTTTGATTTAGATAGGTGCAAAGTGGATACTGTTAATAACTTAATGCACCGCTAAAACTTGAAAAATAGGATGAACTAGTAGAATGCTTTTCTGCAAAGCTCTTCTCTTCTGCTAGCCCCACTACATCCCTTAAGCCAGCATGCCCTTGGAGTCTTTTTCTTAGTCGGGTAAGTCTTGTTGAGTACCCTCATGTACTCAGGGTTTGTTAATCCCCTGTTGCAGGTTTAGCTTGTGGTGTCAATCTGGATCATGTCCGTGGGCTCGATATGATCTGGTGGTTCTCTCTTCGACTTAGGTGCTCTACCTAAGTCAGGTTCTGTAGTGTTGATCTTTCCGCAGTCCAAGTAAATTTTATTTGAAATGTAACTTATTCATGTTTTGTAAAATTTTATCTTACCTTGCTTCCGCACTCCGATGTTAATTTTTGTATCAACTGTTGTAATGTTGTGGTTATTTCACTCGTATTGAGGATGATCCTGCAACTCGTGGATAATTCGGGGTTCTCTCGGGGACACCCGACAGATCTTTCCAGTAAAGTGGTACGCGTGCACAGTCATCAGAGCTCTTGGAGATGATGACGTGTGCAGGTGGGCCACATTACCGGGACATTCTGCCACAAGAATGGTATCAAAGCAGGATCCTCCTCGGAGGGGAATAGTTACAACATTACTTTTGAAAAACTTCAAAATGATTTCTTAATCTAAAAGTTTTGAATATAACAAACTAAAAATGCTCTTTCTCAATTCTTGCTGAAGAACCTTGTGGAGCTACTAGTGACTCCAACGGTAGACACGGGAAAGCTATTGTATAAAGTATAGCCCTATATCTAACTAACATATTGGAGGTAGAAAACTCCGGACATGAGAGGCCGTATAGGGCGAGCATACATGATATCATGCGTAATAATAAAATAATGTGGTAAACTTTCTCACCTAATTCTGAGAGCGCCTATGATCCCCTAATAGAAATCCGTCTCTAGATTCTGTTACCCTTATCTAAGTTCTGATCCTTGAGAACTTTGGATATCCTTATATATTCCACTACATAAAATTAGAATCACGGTAACCTCCTTGATTCCTCTTTGATGTGCGTGTCATGCCTAAATTGATACGTGCTATTTGTTTGATACTGTGAAAACAACGAATGGTGGTCGGAAGTTACTGAAATTGTGTCCTATGAAGGAACCATGGTCCGTGGACTGGATACAGGCGTCGAAACCTGGGGTCACCTATGGACGCATATGGTGTTACTGCTGGGCGCTCGCTAATATCCAGGTGATTGATCGTGATTCTTTCTAGTTCACTATTAATGTGCTTTCGTTTTTGATTCCCAAAACAGAGTTCAGAACCATATTCCATGTAATTTTCTTTAAATCCTTGTAATTATAACCAACCCAAGATTTGGTTATAACTTCCTCAATACAAGATGCGAGTTACAGAAGTTGTGCTCTATTGTGGTGCCATGATCGCGACCACGGTGCCGCGACGGAACCCGAAGAATCTTGTGTGACGGCCTACACAAGTTTCCGTTGGGCGCGCGCTGGTATCGAGGTCAACAGTCATGGTCCATTATAGCCCACGACCAATGTACACGCTCTCTCTTAATAATCCTCCTTCATACCTCCCAAATATCCACTACCTTGTTGAAACTATGTTTTGCCCACGGTTGTGATTCGAAAACCAACCCAACTGCTTTGTGAACTCCTTGTCTGTAAACCTTCTTGACACATTTCCTTTTCCATTACTAACCTCAGACTTTAGGTGCTTCTAAAATCTCCGGAAGAGATTTCTTTAAGGGGGGAGGAGTTGTAACACCCCCGGTGTTAAGCGTTAATTAAAACTCTAAGTATGACGAATATTATGCATAATCATCTAGTGTCATGGCATATAAGCATATCATGTGTGATGATTTCCCATGTTTAATTATGTGTGTTGTATGAGTGTGTAATGTGTGTCACATGAAATAACAATCCAAAAACCATACTTAAGAAACTTTGGCTAATTCTGAAATGAATTCTCGGAAATAAACTTGGGGCAACTAAGGCACTATTTGTCGGGTCAACTTTTGCTCTAACCAATAGTGAAGATAGACCAGTAGGGTTATATGGTTCATGAGAATAAGTCCTTATAGTGGCTCTATGATAAAGACTAAAATTCAAGCTGAATCTGGGCATCGCCCTTAAAACAAAGTTGTAGATACTAATGAATGGAACAACTTTGGTATATAAAGTTAACACAGATTCTGCATAGAATTGAATTAAATCAAATTTGCTTAAACCCTAGAATTTACCCTTGAACTACAACTTTCAAACCATTGAGAATCTGACCTTGGTCCTTTAATCAAAGTTGTAGGGAATGCCATATGTGACAACTTTCATATTCACAGATTTTGATGTTCTTCAGAAAATTTCAAAGTAATTTGAGAAATCAGTTTGGGGCAAATTTGAATTCAAACCTAATTCAAAAACTAAGCCGAATTGGAACACAATTCTTTAAGAAAGTTTGTAGATAACAAAATTCTGAACAACTTTCATTCTTACGGATTTTGCACTTCAGTTCAAAATTTGGTCGCAATTCGAAAGGAGACAAACTACACTGTAGCTACAGTCCATGGCGCTCTGCATGTTCACCACGCGGCCGCAGCGCGCGTCCGGCGTCGCCACGTCCCCGTCCACGCGTCTCTCGCTTCGTTTGCATGCGTCGCTCGCTGGCACACCTGTTTGGCAACTCCCGGCCTACAAATACCACTCCACCGCCGCGCTCTCCTCTTTCTTCTCCCTCTGTTCGCGCCGGCAGAGACAGCAGAGCTCCGTCGGTGAAATCCGTCGACGACGAGCCCCCACTGCAGTCGCCAGCTCGTACACCAGTCCGCCCTGCTCCCGAGCACCTCCACGACCTGTTACTTTGAGCCCTAGTCGCCTGCGTTGCTCAGTCCGAGCTCTTCTTCTCCAACTCCGGCCATCCGCACCCGAGCTCGTGCTCGCCGTCGCTGGGTAAGCCTGGTGCTCCTCAGGTCAAATCAAATGCGCCATCAGTTCCGCCTCACCTCACTGCCTCGCATCGGCTTGATACTCGGGTCTCTACCGCGCAGGGTTGGCCGGACCACCGTAGCCGAATCACCAGCCGCCGTCGCCATCGCCGCCGTCGTGGACAACCTTGATTCCGAGCTCCTCCGACTCAACCAGCGCACGCACGAGCCCTTGGTGAGCTTCCTGGAGCTTATGCTCCCATCCGTTTGAACTCTACTGTGCTGACTCGGCCGAACGCCGGCGCACCGCCAGCCATGGCGTGGCCGAGCCGCTATGGCCGCGGCCACCTTCTCTCCGGTCATCCCTAGCCCCGACCGAGCCCTTGGATGAGTTCGCCTTGCATCGAGGATCGCGTAGGTAGTCTCGGTTTGGTCCCTGGCCTCGCCGCCGGCGAGTTGGGCCGACGGTCAACGCCGCAGCGCACGGTCAGCGCCGCCGGGAGCGCCACCCCGCGGTCCGCAAGTCCTGGTGAACCCCGAGCCTGACCCTCGAGTTCACGACCCGCGCCGCGGTCAAGGCCGAGGCCGAGCCTCGAGTTCGCGTCCCGCCCGAGGCCGAGCCTGACCCTCGAGCCGAGCCTCGAGTTCACGCCCCGCGCCGCGGTCAAGGCCGAGGCCGAGGCCGAGGCCGAAGCCTGACCCTCGGATTCCCGTCCGTCAGTGACGTTGGGCTGGTTTCGGCCCAGTAAGCATTAGGGTTTTGCCTTTTTCCTATTTTCGGAGATTGCCTAAATGTGC
This sequence comes from Coix lacryma-jobi var. lacryma-jobi, assembly GCA_009763385.1. NCBI lineage: Eukaryota > Viridiplantae > Streptophyta > Magnoliopsida > Poales > Poaceae > Coix > Coix lacryma-jobi. The sequence goes on from CM019825.1 coordinate 80,929,328, forward strand.
TGAAAATAGATAAAGGCATAGGTAAATAAATACAGCTCCAAAAATTGTGAAACAAATTTTGTTGTGTTCCTGATGAGGTGCTCTACACAGGAAAAATATGAAACTTGGTGTTTGGATAAATTTTGATGGTGCTTTAAATTGGTCATTTAATTAATAAATGCACTTTGAATAATTTTTATAGGGATATTTAGTTGTCCAAAAATCATAAAAATATTTTTGCTGCTGTTTGTGTCATGTGATGAAGCTCCACAAAAATTTTGAGGTCATTTGGACAAAATAAAATTTCATCCTTAGTTTAAGCCTTTAATAATTAAATAATGTTTAAACCTTAATTCATTTCTGTAGGTCAAAATAATAATCCAAAAATTCTCAAATTTGTTTTGCAACCTTTATTTGCTGTAATCCACCATCACGAGAAGTTTGGACTCCATTTGACAAACTTTAGTTAAACCCAATTTTTATATTTAATTATAAAATGGTAGTTAGTAGAGCCTAAGTTAACCAAATAGATGATGCTGATTTTGATTAGAACAAATACATGGTTAAGCTCTGATGATCAACTTAAACACTTTAATAACCTTTGTTAAGTATAGCACTTAGTCACTTAACCGCATAAAATAATAGTAAAAGCTTAAAACTAAATCACTTTACTAAATGGTCTCTATTACTTTACTAATTGGTCTCTATTAATTAAGCTACTTAAATGATGGTTAAAGATTTATGTTAGAGTTAACCTTGCTGTTCTAGTAATCTTTTGTTTCATGATTTTGTCATGCAAAGAATTGGTTGGTTATATATGACTATGGTTTTTGATTAAGAGACACACTTGATCTCATTGGTGAATTGCATGGCTGCAGGATCAGTTTTGTTGAGGGGTTGTTTCCACTATGTAAATCATGTTTTCTGTGATAGTGTTAAATACCAAAGTTGTAGCTAACTTCAATATCTAGTTGTCCCAAAATTTCATGATTTTAGGCCTGTTAGACTAAGAGTTATGGATTTTATAAGGTTCAGGTCAAATCTGTCCAGAATCTGGACAGGGATGTTTGCCCAAGTTGTACTTGACCTTTGTTATCTTGTGTTAACTTTTGTTACCCATTTGTTTGTCTTGCACCTTGGCATGCATTGCATCATACTAAAGCAAGCATCATTGTATACGTGTAGTTCATACGAGAGAGTCGATGGTCGTGTTGAGCAAGCTTCGAAAGGTTGCGTTGAGCAAGCTTCAGATCGATGTGGTCCAGTTGATCAAGCATCAGAAGGAGAACTTCGTCGGACAAGATTCTTCGGGAAGATTCGACTTCAAGTCTCTAAGGAACTAACTTCTGTGGGTCTTTCGGAGATCCTAGTCTTCTCTGCAACACAGGCAAGCCCCGGTGCATACGCCCACTCTCTGTTTACAAATACTTTATTACATTGTAGGTCTTGTGGAATGTGCATTAAGTAAGTAGGAGTTGAACGAAACCGTTGCTGCATGAATACCTTGATTCCAGATAATCCCCTGATGATATCCTATCAGTAGTGATAAGACGATCACAAATGCTTAGCAATGCTTAGACTTCGGTAGAAGTCGATCGATGGTTTCATCGTTCGTGAGATATAGGTTTTACCTTTTCTCTCTTCGACTCTGTCTATGGGTCGTGAGAACCCTAATATGATGATAAGTATTAAACTGAGACCGGGCGGGTAACTTGCAAGGAATGGAGTCCTGGTGTAGTGTTTCCGCCTGTGTTGCCTAGGGCCCGTCCGCTGTTGGCCCGTTGGATCGAGAACTATTTGTTAGTACTGGTCACATGCTACGGTAAGCCCTACTGTGGCTATGCTCTTACTGGAACGGCGCACCCGCGCACTGGGAGTGGAGAGATGGCGGGAGTAGCGTGTACCCACCCTGCTCGGTCCCGTGTTGGACGAACTCAGCAAGGCCGAGGTAGGGCGGTGGTGTACTGTACTCCCGGGTGGCGCGGCTCTGGTCCGGTTTGAGCGGATCCACGGGACGGTTGATATATGCAAGTTCAGTCTTCCATATGTCGTGTGATAAGGAAGCCCCAACTGGGTAGATCAAGCGGTTCGAATCGTCGTTTGCTCCACGAGAAAAGGAGACTCATCCTCGCACCCTCAGCGTAGTTTAATCAAGTGAAGATGATGGCAAGAAAAGTTTATCATGAGATGTGATGCTTAAACAAGTGTTTGATTTAGATAGGTGCAAAGTGGATACTGTTTAATAACTTAATGCACCGCTAAAACTTGAAAAATAGGATGAACTAGTAGAATGCTTTTCTGCAAAGCTCTTCTCTTCTGCTAGCCCCACTACATCCCTTAAGCCAGCATGCCCTTGGAGTCTTTTTCTTAGTCGGGTAAGTCTTGTTGAGTACCCTCATGTACTCAGGGTTTGTTAATCCCCTGTTGCAGGTTTTAGCTTGTGGTGTCAATCTGGATCATGTCCGTGGGCTCGATATGATCTGGTGGTTCTCTCTTCGACTTAGGTGCTCTACCTAAGTCAGGTTCTGTAGTGTTGATCTTCTTCCGCAGTCCAAGTAATTTTATTTGAAATGTAACTTATTCATGTTTTGTAAAATTTTATCTTACCTTGCTTCCGCACTCCGATGTTAATTTTTGTATCAACTGTTGTAATGTTGTGGTTATTTCACTCGTATTGAGGATGATCCTGTAACTCGTGGATAATTTGGGGTTCTTTCGGGGACACCCGACAGATCTTTCCAGTAAAGTGGTACGCGTGCACAGTCATCAGAGCTCTGGGAGATGATGACGTGTGCAGGTGGGCCACATTACCGGGACGTTCTGCCACAGCCGAGCGGGAGCAGCGCGGCGCTGCGCGGCGAGCGTGCGCGGGAGCAGGCAGGCGCAGGCCTGCGCGGGCACGAGGTGGGCCGGAAAAAGGCGAATGGGCCAAAAGTGGAGCGCGGAGAAAAATTCGTTTCCCTTTTTCTTTTCCAAATATTTTCAAAGTTTGATCAATCAAAAACAGTTTCAAAAACTCCAAACCAGGCTTTGACCCAAATATAAAAGTTGCTCCAAATAATTTTCTCTACAACTTTCATATAGGACACTTTTTCTGAATACCTTTTAAATCCTCCACATGAATAAAGCCAATTTTGAAATATAAACCATTTTGTTTGACTTATTTTTATTTGACAAACTATTTTGAACTAGGTCAAAACTCCAACATGAAAAGCACTCTACTCAAGATTCTCTATTTTATAAAACTATTTGCCAAAACAGAAATCCATTTAAATCATCGAGTCAAATAGAAATCCAAAATCCAACATTTAAACAAAGATAAAAGCACTCTTATGCACATGAAATGATGCAATGCATTTCTTATGCTTCTTTAGTAGCTAATTGCAGTGCCTAATGCTGTGCTTGACACTACGGTGTCACATTTCTCACCTCCCCACGGCTCACGAGATTTGGGCGACCCTCATGCGCTTCCATGAGGGAACCACTCAAGTCAAATCCCGTCTCTACGAGTCGCACAAGCGGGAGTATGAGAACTTTCGAAACATGCCTGGCGAGAGCATAGAAAGTTTATTCGCTCGCTTTCAGGTGATTGTCAACAGGATGAGGGCGGACAAGGAGCTGTTGCCTTTCGACGATCATGAGAGGGCTTTGAAGCTTTTGCATACTCTCGATCGGTCGGTGTGGGACTCAAAGGTTCAGGCGATCATCGAATCACCTAACTATGAGACTCTCACATGCGACGAGCTCTTTAGTAAGCTCAAGTCCAGTGAGATTGACGCCATGACGAGGGCTTCTTATGAGAATCCTTCTGGCCCATCGATGGCTTTGCTTTCTGGCTCTTCTGCTAACCCTCTGGAGGATTTGCAATTTCTTCTCTTCTTTCTGTCACAGAGGAGCAGCTTGAGTTCTTGGGGGATGATGAGTTGGCTTTGCTCGCCAACCGGTTCTCGCGGTTTCACAACAACCGCATGAACCGTCGCCGCGGAGGAGGACGCTCTGGATTCTTTGAGTGCGGCGACCCCAACCACTTCATCGCCAACTGTCCCAAGAAGAACAAGCAAGCTTTTGGGAAGGGCGATCATGGGCACAAGTACGACTTCGGCAAGCGCAAGGAGAAGTACGTCCCCGCGAAGCACAAGAGGAAGGGCGGCTTCAACAAGAAGTACATCAAGAAGAAGTACTTGGAGAAGGCCGAGGCTGAGCAGCGTGCTTTCTTCGCCACGCTCAGCGACGTTGACGACTCGGATGATACTCCACTTCTTCAAGCGACGACGAGTTCGAGAAGAAGAAGAAGATCGAGGACAAGCCAGCTGGAGGAGATCCCTCGGAACGACGACGACGACGACCCCTGCCATGTATCTCAGACCCCGACGAGCTTTCTGCTAAGGTCGAGAAACTTTACTGCCGCCCTTCTTAGTCAAGATAAGCTGCTTAGGCGTGCTGCTAGAGAGCGGAAGGAGTTTAGGCAGAAATGGGAGGATACAGTGAAGGAGCTTGAGTTTGCAAGGTCCACCATAGTTGTCTCCGAGGAGAGTGAGTGCGAGATGTGCACCAAGCACATGACTGACCTTCTCACTTTGAGAGGTAAGTATGCTGCTTTGGTTGGAGAGGTGGATGAGCTTCGGGCTAGACCTGTGTTGCTTGCAAGTCTTGTGCAGGCTTGCAATCCGAGTTGGCAGAGAAGAATGCCAAGATTGAGTCGCTTGAGCAGGCCAGCTCGGGTAGCACTTGTGTGTCTAGGTGCGCTTTGTGTGAGGGTTTGGAGATGGAGATTGCGAATGTGAAGCATGACAAGATGCAAACCGAGGAAGAAAACACATACCTTCGGACCATCTTGTCATGGGTGTGTTGTGGTGAGCCGCAACTTGGGATGATGATCTCTAAATTCAAGTGTGCAGCTGGAGGCCCAGGTGTAGGTTTTGCTCCGGGTGCTGAGTGACGGATAAGGATGTCAGAGATATCATCAGAAGATGATTACTCCGACTAATCCTGGATGACACGGGAGATCTGAAGACTTGATACGAAGCGTAGTACTTGGATTAGGATTCTCACTAGAACTTAGTCGAGTTCTTAAAGTAAGTCTTGTAATTAGATGAGGACTCCTCTGTTGTAACCGACTAGGACTCGGTCTGCGCTATGCTTCACCCGGATATATAAGTTGAAGCAGGCGCAGGCTCCAGACAATTTAATCATAATCATACACAAGGCACACGCCTTACTGGACGTAAGGTATTACGCTATTTAGCGGCCTGAACCAGTATAAATCGTTGTCCATGTGTACTCGCCGGGTCCTACGAACGCTGATCCCCACCGAACAAATCATCTGAGATTACTCAAGATGAGTTGCCGGTTAACAAACACCGACAGCTGGCGCGCCAGGTAGGGGCTTTCGGCGATTCGACGACCAAGAGCCCGGCGAACCACGACAACATGTTCTCGGCGGGATCAATTTTCATTTTTGGCTCATGGATATGCATCGCGGATGATCAAGGAAAGCTACATCGACAACTTCACACTGATCTGAAAGCGCAAGCCACACCAAAGATGAGTGATCTCACTCAGATCCTAGCAAACCTTGCTATCCAAGATCCGCAAGATTCTGGAGACCAACCGGAAGCACCCGACTCCTACTCGAACTCTAATTCTGAGAATGAAAAGGACTCGGAGACCAAACATGGCATCACCTACGGACTGTGGAACTCGGCTGAAAACTTCCAAGACCTGATCGACGCAAAATTCATAGTGTCAACAGATACCTTTGACCGAAGCTCAACAAGGACTCGTTTTCAGCTCTACCAAGGAGGGTAACATTGTCCATTGGCCAATACAGCCAGCTCCGGCTAGGCTGGTTGGCACAATTGACCAGCAACTTCCATATCAACATGGACATCAGCTCCCCTTTGAGGAACACGACACCTCAACAGAACTAATCTCCAACACTTCTACATTGGAGTCGGTTACGCCAGGTTCAATAAACCAGGGCTACACCCGTGAAGTTTTCATGGCGGGGCATCAGTCATCTCTACGATCGCCAACCCCTCCAGATGTCTTCCAGGATGATGAATCTCTGAGTATGATATCTGAAAATGACCCAGAAGGACCCGGAGTAACCGAGTCAATAAAGGCTCAGAGAATCAGAAGGAAACAAGCTAAAGAAGCTCGCAGAAGGCGCGCAAATCACCGCAAGGAAGCCGTAGATCGCTACAATGTACGACTCGAAGAATATAATACTCGGAGGCGCCTAGAAGAGGACGCGGAAAATCATGCTCGCGCCCAACGTGATCAGGAGCATCAATCACAAAACGATCACAATCGCCGACGAGCTGATTGCTCCCGCAACCTCGAGCCTGAGTTTATGAGAGTCGCTGGTCACAAGGTTTTCCATACACCCTACCAGAATATTATGGCCCTAGCTACAAAGATAGGAGCCAAGGACAACCGCACCCCCGATGAAGAGCGACGATTGATCATGCTTCAGACAACTGCGCTACAACTCCGGGGACGGAACCTTGAGTCTCTAGCTGATGAACAAGCGTCATCCCATCCAAGCCAGAGGCAACCTCTTTAGGAGCGACTCGGCCGGGTTTTAGCAAGGAGTCGTCTGGGCCACCGAGTACCTGATCAAGCTGAAGGAGGAGTCGAATCTTCATACCAAGAAGTCGCAATTGCAGCATCTGATGCAGTCGATCGTTTCCCTTACTTTTCCCAGAGGCTACGAGCAGTCCCGTTTCCACGAAAATTCAAACCCAGGAACTACTCAAAGTACGATGGGAAGACAGAACCTAAACAGTGGCTCAGGCTGTACGCTCAAGCAGTTGAGTTAGCAGGAGGAAGCAACGACGTCAAAGCACTCTTTCTCCCAATGGCTTTAGAGACAATGCCACTCGCTTGGTTCGACAGGCTTAAGCCCGAGTCCATTGACTCCTGGGAACAACTCCATCGTATCTTCATAGAGAACTTTGCGGGTGTCCCCGAGAGATCAGATCTTCGGACTAAGCTCAGAACTTGTAAGCAACAGAAAAATGAGTCAATACGGGAGTATTATAGGCCCTTCTCAAAGATTCGCTCCACAGTATCTGACATTACAGACAGAGAAGTAATTGACCTTTTTGGCAATGGAATTTGCGAAAGGTACGATTACAAAGATTTCATCAAGCAGGACCCGACCACCACTGACGAGTTCCATCGGGCCATAAATTCCATGATAGCAACAGAAGAACGCACTCAGGAACGCTTCCCCGAGAGGAACACACAGGGCGTCGAGGGAACAATCAGAGAGGCAACCAGGCACCACAGCAAAACACCCGTAAGAGAACAGGAGACAATATTGTTGCTGCCATGGAGACTCAGAAGAAGGGGAATAAGCCATCCACCTTTGATGACTTACTCGACGGACCGTGCCCTTTCCATCTGTTAACAGCAGATTTTCACACGAACAAAGATATGGCAAGTGGGCCCAGCCAGCAGAGAAGAAAGGATTCGGCAAGCAATCGGGCGACTATTTGGTCCTCAGGGTCTCGGTGAATGCCTGTGCGGTCGGCTATTTCACAAAGCGGTGGCTCCATTCGGGAGATGGGTGATGCAAATAAAGCCGGCTTGCACGAGAAGACACGTGACAATGAAGGACACCGAAGAGATTAGGAATAGGATTTGTATCTTTCCATATTTTATTATGTAAATCATAATCGTCTAGGACTCGTATTTTGTTCGGGGTATAAATATAAAACCTCAACCATTGTAAAATTGTTCACAACCATACCAATACAAACCAGCCCCGTGCCACCTTTGAGTCCTTAGTCGTGTCGTCAAGTTCTTCGAGCGGAATCATCGATCCATCGACCTTGTAAGTCCCGGCAACCTTGTTATCATGTCTAGTATCATGCAGTGGATTTAGATATGATGCAAGTAGTCTCGTTCGTTAAGCTTAGTATCAGGCGGCGGATTTAAGCTTATGATGGGAGGTTTTTGCTTGTGCCTTGTATCGTGCGGCAGATTAAGTCATGAGTAAAAATAGTTATCGGCTCTATTAGATTTGGCAGATCTAATAGATTCATTAAGTTATCATGTGTTATGTGTTTTATTATTTAATTCTTGTAACACTCTTTTGCCCAATCTAGATTGATCTTTGTTCGGCCTTGTTTCACAAGCTCGCTTGTGTTTTGTTAACCATAAGATCATGACGGCCGGATCAACTTTCAATCTAGATTGTCACATGTTGTGGGTTCATGCATGTCAATCACGGTTAAGCTTTGATGGAACTCGGTATCGTGCGGCAGATACATGTTTTAGATTGGTTTGATCATGCTTGTTTGTATGTTCCTTCTTCATGGACCCAACTCGGCTAGTTTGCCGATCTTGGTTAAGCTTACCTGAGTAATGAGTATGTATAGATCTGTTCAGATATATGCATGCTTTTAGCTTCTTATAATTAGATTGTATCATGCGGTGGATTAATCTAATTATAAGGAGTGGTGTAGATTTGTAGCAAGTGGTATCATGCGGTGGATTAGCTTCGCTCAAGTTTACGCTTGACGGGTTTATGAAGACTAGACGTGCAGCAAACTAGTTGGATTAGCCTATGCATGTTTGGTTTAAATAGATTTATATTTACAAGTTACCTGTTTCTTTTATTACATGCGTTCGGGTTATCATGTTTTCATGCTTTTATACTTGCCGAATGACTTTATAAAATCTATTTTGACAGACAGCTTCTATAGTTGTGTGCCGTCGTGATTGGCTTTCAAAGCCGTACATATGGAACTGTCTGGTCTCACCCGGCATGTTCCAGAGGTATTCTCACATTTTTATCCCTTGTTGGTTTTCAGGTCAAACCGACTGGCGCGTCTCCGGATTCAACATACTCCGGGCACCCGATGGAAGCTAGCTTTTCGGCTTGCTGTGTGTGAGGCATGGCGAACCAGGTTTTGTGCCAACACACTTTTTGGCACGCCCGGTGGGACAACTCTGTTTCAAGATGCCTGAGATCAACAACGATCAGAATCTGGATGTGACCATGGATGACTTGCCGCCAGATTTGAAAAGTTTAGTACAAGAGACTTGTGATAAACTTCAGCGCAAGTGCCTAATGACTTTTTCCAAGAACAAGAGCGCAAGGTCTTCCAGAAGCAACTGTTCCCAAGGATTCTTCCTCACCACCAATCCGAGCTATCCGACAGTACTGAAGAGGAAGCTATTCAGAAGATGACCGGAATAATGTACAAAGCTGTATCGGAAGCCATGACCAATCACCAGTCAGCCTTCTTGAATACCTTTCGTGCCGTCATGGTTAGTACTTTCGGTCCAGCAATGGATAAATGCTTTGAAGAAGCCGCTGGTCCGATGCAGGGACCACTGTTGTTCCCAGTACCTCAACGTCGAAGGATTGCCGAAGGTGGCGGAGCTGGCACAAGCACAGGTGGGATAGTCCCTCATGAGACGCAACAACCTCCCACAACTTATGGCCAGGTCACTTTTGGCACAACAGGGAATGTCCCGCAATCTAGTTCCAGAGTGTCTCCTGCAGCGAACAGGATACAAAGGAATATGTTTGGAGATGGGTATCAGGAGTTCGTTGATTATAGCGCAATTAATGCTCTTCCAAATCCAGGCTACAAGAGTTCAGCAGGGCTACATCCTGGGGGGCAAGCACAAGCAGCTCCTGATTCAAGTGTTGACCTCATCATGCATAGGATGGCTGATATGATGCAGAATCAATTCGGCCTAAAGCCAAATAATCCGTCGTATGCTTACAAGTCCCCTTACCCAGAGTGGTACAATCGGGAAGCACTTCCTCCAAGAGTAAAGCCTCCTACTGATTTTACCAAGTTTTTGGGTCAAGATGACACCAGCACCATAGAACACATCAACCAATACTTGATGCAACTTGGACAGACATCTACAGATGAAGCTTGGAGGGTTCGGTACTTCCCGTTATCATTGACAGGGCCAGCCTTCTCGTGGTTCACTTCTTTGCCAGCAAATTCTATCAATACATGGGCAGAACTGGAACAGAAATTCCACTCGTATTTCTTTACGGGCACCAGTGAGAAGAAGTTGGTCGACCTCATGAGTCTAAGGATGAAACCTGGCGAGACACCACAAGAATATTTGCGCAGGTTTAGGGAGACCAAAAACCTTTGCTATTCCTTGAATATACCAGATGATCAATTGCCGGGGATAGCCATAGCTGGCTTGTTGCCGAGTATCAAGGAGAAGCTATTCGACATGGAATTTGATGACCTCGGGCATTTATCACAACGGTTGGCAACGATGAGTAGTCAAGCCCAAGGGTTTAGGAGGAATAACCAATTCCGAAAGGGTGATGTGGCTGCCGAGATGTATCAAGCTTTCCTAGAAGAAGCAGCTAAGTATGATGATGAAGATGAAGTAGCTGCAGCCGAGATAGTCTGGGCTAAAGAGCCAACTCAAGTCAACCAGCGATGGCTGAGGCAACAAAAAGGTACTTATGACTTTGATGTTTCCAAGTCAGATAAATTGTTTGAGTACTTATTGAAGGAAGGACGCATCAAGTTGCCGAAAGGTCATCCTATGCTACACCCTGAAGGGGTCAAGGACAAGAAGTATTGTGGTTTTCATAAAACCAAATCCCACTCCATAAACGATTGCCGAGTGTTCAGAGTGCGAATTCAGAAAGCTATCCAGGACGAACATCTGAGGTTTGATGGAAAGATGAAAGTAGATGGTAGCCCTTTTGTGCAGAATACTGTGTCCTTCTCTGTTAATATGCTTAATGCAACTGACCCCAAAGGGAAAAACAAGATGAAAGTGTTAACCTCTAATAGAGCGAGAGAAGCTGGTACTGTTGACCCAGATCAGCAAATTACAAATGAGGAATTTCGGCAACGAGTTCATTTTCAAAATAGTCGAATTGAGAAGGACGAAGCTTCCAGGCCGAGGGTCACGACGCGCATTCTGTTGAATAAATGGCATGAGGAACAAGAGCGATACCAAAAGCAGAGGTTTCATGAAGAACAGAAGTTCCTAGAGAAACAACAGAGGTATAAAGAAGAGATATACCGAGAGGAACAAGAGCATATAAGAGAACAAGAGCAATCACACTGGGAATGCTGATTTTTCAAGTATTTTTGGAACGAAGGCTTGAAGCTGCCTGCTAAAAACAACTGCCCTGAATGTAGTGATCAGTATTCCGAGTATAGCCAGTCTCGAGTCAACCGCCGTTCAGTCCATGAAAGGCTTGGGGCACGAATCCCTGAGGACGATTGGCGCTTAAAAATAAATAATTCCGAGAATCGGTAGGGAAGAAGATTTGCCGATCGAAGTTGGGCTCGCACAGGAGAAAGAGTATCGCGAGTATGTCTGGCAGAAAGGACAGTGGTGCCACCAGGATTGAGGAAAAGCCAAAAGAGGAGAGTGCAGCGCCTAAGGAACAGAGAGTTAGCGCAAGCAGGCACCAAGACAAAACAAATTTGGCGTCCTAAAAGAAGAGCGGATGGAGGTAATCGTTCGGCTGATGCATGCATGGCATTCTTTCTCCCATCAGAGTTCATAGCTCCCGAAGATCAAGATATCCAAGACAAAGTGTATTCAGATTTTGATGAAGATGAATTTCAAGACTTGTTGGCTCATCTCGTCTTGGCTCAACGGGCAGTATTTGATAAGCCAGTTAAGCATCGACACTTGAAGCCATTACATATGAGGGGGTATGTCAATGGCAAGCCATTAACCAAGATGTTCATTGATGGAAGAGTTGCTATAAATATCATGCCATATACAACCTTCAGAAAATTGGGATGACAAGTGAGGATTTATTGAAGATTGACATAGTGTTGAGGGACTTTGCTGGTAATTTTTCTGATACTCGAGGAGCAGTCCATGTTCAGTTGACGATAGGGTCTAAAACCTTGATCACTACCTTCTTCGTCATTGATGGCAAGGGGCATACAGTTTTGCTATTAGGAAGGGATTGGATACATGCAAATTGCTGTGTACCGTCAACCATGCACCAATTCCTCATCCAGTGGATCGGAGATGACATCGAAATTGTCCATGCTGATGATTTGGTAAGTATTGCTAATGCAGAGCCCATCTACTGGGAATATGGTTGTGTCGAGTTCTTCTCTGGAAGAGCTTGGGAACCAGGTCCTGTGAATGTTTTCGACAAGGACCAACAGCCGATTCGAACAATCGGCTCTCAGGGCAATTTTGAATAATAATCCAACTGATGGTGATGGAGAAAAGTCGAGACAAGTTTCGGTCGGCTGAAAAGGAATAAAGTGTTGGTGAATGAAGTCGAAATAGGAAATGTGAGTGGTGTGAGATGTGTTTGTTGAAAAAAAATTGATGAATTTTGAAAGGTATTGTATATTCTCCAAACGAAGTCGAAGATTGAAATTGATGAACTTTTGAAAGGATGATTTCCCATTACCAAGCTCGAAGAAGATTGAGATTCACATAAGGTGATGTACAAGAACTTTTGATGAAATGAAGAATATATGAAGGCACTTCCACAACTTGGTGATCATTTCAAGTTGTACGTGGCGGCCGATAACCTTGCAATAGGATCGGCCCTTATTTTAAGTTTAAAGGAAAAAGACGAGTAATAGTTTACCTTAGCCGAAAAGTGTTAAACCCAGGGACGAGTATTCGAATGTAAAGAAATTTTTGTTTATATATGTTGCTACGAGTTGAAGCTTCGACATTACTTGTTAAAAAGCCAAATGCGTGGTAATTGTATGTGAGGCAGATTTAGGAATATTTGTATAAAGCCAATGTAAAAACATCGCCTTTAGCCAAAAAAATGTTTCAAGAAGTTTAAGTTATAGCCGATATTATTTATATCGTTTAGCACAAGAATATTCATGACCCTGGTAACCTGACATTTTTTCGAGCTGGCAGGTTTATCGGGGAAAGAGAAAGGTGAAGTGCAGCAAGTAAGAAGCCGAGTGACATGACACATCAAAAACGAGATCTAGTCGGCTAAAATGACGTCATGCGTTCGGGAAACGCTCTCCTGAAGAAATGTTGCAGTCAAGGAAAGAGTCACTGAGGAATCGAGAGATGCAGATAGACATTATTCAGAGGGGAACAAGTTGTTTTATGTTACAAGCTTCATTCACAGATTTATCCTAATACAAACTACCCTTGAAATAATTGTTCACAATGGATTGCGGGTCAGTAATCTCGGCAATAGCAGCGGCATGGTTATCATAGATCTCAAGGTCTTCAAATTCATCCGGATCCCCGCCTGCAAAGCCAACTTGTAGGAAGGAGTAATCTTCTTTGGTCCAAGAACTCATTGCTGATAGCCCGAGGAAACCCCGACATGCACACCTTGGATGACGGCCTAATCTATGCGACCATCCACGGCGTCAAGACGGGCTTCGGCTGAGTCCCCATGAGCATTCACCTTGAGGGCAATTTTGTTCGCTGCTATTTTCAAATGGTCATTCTCTGCAGAAAGGGCTAGCAAAAGAAGGGATGCATCAAGCAAGGCAAGCTCAACCAGAAGAAGAGGACCAAGGCTCTGCTAACCTGTGATGATGCTGCAGAGTTGCTTCCGTTTGTCTGCCCATTCAGCTTCCTCGATACTATGCTTCTTGGATGCATTTTCCAGTTCCTTCCAGGCCTTATCCCTTTCCTCGCGGTACCGAAGAGCGTCCAAATGGGTATGCTGGAATGAATCATCAAACTCAGAATCTGGTGGCTTAGGGAAAGGATTGAAAGAAACTATTGGGGCTACCGTTTCTGGAGGAAGAACCCAAGCTCGGCTGGAGGAGGATCCTGCTCTAGAGAGGAAGCGGACAGTGAATCAGAGATAGACAAGCAAGAAAGCTACCGCAAGGGGCAGGGAATGCATTTTTACCCATAACGCCGGTGAGTTGATGCTCGGCTTCCTCCTACTTCGTCTCCAACGTAATGCCTGTCGTGGTCACCATTGCCTGCCATGGATGGAAACACAAGCAGAAGATTTTCTCTCTACCTTGAGCCGAAGCTGAGAAGTGGAAGTTTTTGCGAGTCAAACTATTTGGCCGAAGTCAAGAGTGGCAGCTTGTGTAAGGTCATAGTTCGCACACTGAAGGACCAAGCATTGGATTAGGATTTTCACAGCTTAATGGGCCGTTATTGGACCAGGCCGGATTTTTTGACGATTGGAGGTGGTCATAACTCTAGAATCGGGAAGCCGATGGGATTTGGCTAAAAGTTGTTCAGTTTCGACTGGTTACTCGAAAACTCATATTACCGATTGGCACTGAGAGCAAAGAGCGAAAGACGAAAAGTTCCTTGAGGAAGACTACCTTGATGTCATCATGGATCGAAAAGCTAAGAGAAAACCGGAACTTTGGATCTAAAATAACCGATTACAACAATTGTCTGCAAGGCAAAGGTGACTGGTATAATTGTGATAGCTGATGTGATACACATCGCCATCAAAGAAAAAATAGAAGTCGGTGACTACTGCACAAAATAGAACACACATTTGATCTCGAAGGATCAATCGCAGATTGATTTCAGGAGGACGAACAGAGGAACTTCTTATTTACAAAAAAAAGGAACAAGTTACAGTGGAGAATCAGTTCGTCCATTCTATCCAACTCCTAATCGGGAGATCAAAGTCGAAGGAATCAGCCAGATCTGTTCCAGCTTCATTCATATCATCGATAGAGTGAGCCACCCTGTATTCTAGCCCTTGCTCGCAGACATCAAAATTGCGGTAATCGGCGCCAGAGTGAATCCGTACCGCGTGGAAAGCAAGCGCTGCGCCGTATCCCATACCAGCTCTAGAGATGTCAGGGATGGCTCGGTTGACCTCGTTCACCCGCCTCAGGGCTGTCGTACCCGTTACATTAGCCGTGACGGCAAGGTTAGCAACAGCGGCTTCGAGAGAATGAAGCTTAGCCTCCAGGGCTAAAAAGGAGGAAGAGTCGGTAAAAGCAGGGAGGGAGAATAAAAAAATGAAAAGATGCTTACCGGCCGCCTCCTTGAGTGACATCACGCTCTTGAGAGACTCGGGTAATCTCCCGATCCTTCCTCTCCAGATTAAATTGAAGATCTGCGACCTTCTGAGTCAGGACCTCAGGAAGGTCATCACCGGTCCTCCTAATGGAAGTGATAAAGTAAGAACGGCTGCTTCATTTTGAAACAAAAGAAAAGGAAGAAAAAGACAACCTCCTCTTAGAGGTGCCGGAAGCTCCGAACTCAGAGCTATGGCAGCTCGCCTCGTAAGACATCTTCTAGTTGATTAAGAGATAACAGGAGAAAAGAGGGTTTTCTGGTTTTGAGAACGAAGCAGGGGAGTTCGAAAAACACAAGCCAAAACGGAGTGAAAAGGGACTTTAAAGAATCCCAAAGGTGCATCGGGAGATGGATCGGCAATACCGCAATTATGGCGTGTGAACGTGGATGTTTCCGGAGATTCCACGTCAATATGCAAGGAAAAAGAATTTTGGAATAAATATTTATCCCAGAATTAGGGGGCATATGTTAACAACAGATTTTCACACGAACAAGGATATGGCAAGTGGGCCCAGCCAGCAGAGAAGAAAGGATTCGGCAAGCAATCGGGCGACTTTGGTCCTCAGGGTCTCGGTGAATGCCTGTGCGGTCGGCTATTTTACCAAGCGGTGGCTCCATTCGGGAGATGGGTGTTGCAAATAAAGTCGGCTTGCACGAGAAGACACGTGACAATGAAGGACGCCGAAGAGATTAGGAATAGGATTTGTATCTTTCCATATTTTATTATGTAAATCGTAATCGTCTAGGACTCGTATTTCGTCCAGGGTATAAATATAAACCCTCGACCATTGTAAAATTGTTCACAACCATACCAATACAAACCAGCCCCGTGCCACCTTCGAGTCCTTAGTCGTGTCGTCGAGTTCTTCGAGAGGAATCATCGATCCATCGACCTCCGTAAGTCCCGGTAACCTTGTTATCATGTCTAGTATCATGCAGTGGATTTAGATATGAAGCAAGTAGTCTCGTTCGTTGAGCTTAGTATCGTGCGGCGGATTTAAGCTTATGACGGGAGGTTTTTGCTTGTGCCTTGTATCGTGCGGCAGATTAAGTCATGAGTAAAAATAGTTATCGGCTCTATTAGATTTGGCAGATCTAATAGATTCATTAAGTTATCATGTGTTATGTGTTTTATTATTTATTCTTGTAACACTCTTTTGCCCAATCTAGATTGATCTTTGTTCGGCCTTGTTTCACAGGCTCGCTTGTGTTTTGTTAACCATAAGATCATGACGGCCGGATCAACTTTCAATCTAGATTGTCACATGTTGTGGGTTCATGCATGTCAATCACGGTTAAGCTTTGATGGAACTGGTATCGTGCGACAGATACATGTTTTAGATGGGTTTGATCATGCTGTTTGTATGTTCCTTCTTCATGGACCCCAACTCGGCTAGTTTGTCGATCTTGGTTAAGCTTACCTGAGTAATGAGTATATATAGATCTGTTCAGATATATGCATGCTTTTAGCTTCTTATAATTAGATTATATCATGCGGTGGATTAATCTAATTATAAGGAGTGGTGTAGATTTGTAGCAAGTGGTATCATGCAGTGGATTAGCTTCGCTCAAGTTTACGCTTGATGGGTTTATGAAGACTAGACGTGCGGCAGACTAGTTGGATTAGCCTATGCATGTTTTGTTTAAATAGATTTATATTTACAAGTTACCTGTTTCTTTTATTACATATGCGTTCGGCAATCAACATGTTTACATGCTTTCTTTTATACTTGCCGAATGACTTCATAAAATCTGTTTTGACAGACAGCTTCTATAGCTGTGTGCCGTCGTGATTGGCTTTCAAAGCCGTACATATGGAACTGTCTGGTCTCACCCGGCATGTTCCAGAGGTATTCTCACGTTTTTATCCCTTGTTGGTTTTCAGGTCAAACCGACTGGCTCGTCTCCGAATTCACATACTCCGGGCACCCGATTGAAGCTAGCTTTTCGCTTGCTGTGTGTGAGGCGCGGCGAACCAGATTTTGCGCCAACACCATCCTAAAGGAGGACATCAGACTAGGCATTGTCGACAGCTCAAGGAGAGAGGCTTAAACTCTGATCAATAAAAAAACAAAAAGACAAAGGGAAAAAGCAGCCGGAGACCCTCAACAGGACGCTGGCGGTTTCCAGCACCCAAAGGGACCATCAACGTCATATTTGGGGGAGTAACTACCAGCGATAATAAAAGACTCCAGAAGCTTTTGAAAGGATCAAGATGCCCAAGAGGGGGGGTGAATTGGGCTTTCTAAAACTTCTTGCGATAATAAGACCTATCAAGCCCCAATAACCCCTTAGAGCCTAGAGGTGGTTTGATCAAGAATCAATTGCACAAAAGACTATCGCTAAACCATTTCTACTCTAGCATGGCAATTCAACTTATGAAAGAGCAACAAGTAAAAGCGGAATTGAATTGCTCAAAGGTAAATGCGTAGAGAAGAGAGTAGAGATGACACGACGATCTTTTTGCCGAGGTATCGAGGTGTCGGCACACCCCCCTAGTCCTCGTTGGAGCACCCGCGCAAGGGTATCGCTCCCCCTTGATCCGCGCAAGGATCAAGTGCTCACTACGAGCTGATTCTTCGCCACTCCCGGCCGCGTGAATCGCTCGCTACCGGTCACAACTTGGCTTGGGTCATCCACAAAGCCTCCAGATGATCACCAAGCTCTCCGATCGCCACCAAGCCGTCTAGGTGATGCCGATCACCAAGAGTAACAAGCTAGAACTCTCACTTGACCAAGACAAGGCCAAAGAGATGGATGGATGCACACTTGCTACTCAATTCTCACTAGGAGGTGTCTAATTCTCACAATTAGCAATCACTTAACCTCACTAGGGCTCTTGCACTCACTCACACTCACAAGGTGTTTCTCAGCTGATGGAAGTGGCAAGAACACTCAAATGTATGGAGGCAAGGAAGTATATATACCCCTCAACCCTCAACCCGGCCATCCAAAATCAGCACAAGACAGGTATTTTGCGGGGGCATCGGACGCGCCGATGCCAGGCATCGGACGCTCCGATGACCTCGTCCAACGGTCTACTGTACCTTCTTGTCAGACATGATTATGGAGCATCGGACGCTGGAGCGTCCGATGCCCCTGCATCGGACGCGTCCGATGCCGAAAAGACCTCTATGGAACCTCTCTGCATGGCCATCAGACGCTGGCCCTCAGCGTCCGATGCCGGCGTCCGATGCTCTGCACAGTTCACTCCCAAGTGAACAGTGACACCAGACGATCCGATGTGGTACCATCGGAGCCTCCGATGCCACGCACCAGACCAAACCCTAGGTCGGTGTGGGCATTGGAGCCTCCGATGCCCACTGATCCAGCATCCGATGCCCATACCAAGGGCAAGATCAACTCGGATCGCGACGCGGTCTTAACGACTTTTGTTCCTCTCGACATAAGGCATCTCTCTAAGCTACCTAGGGCTATGAAATAACAAGTGTGCACCACACCTACTTCAATAGACTCATCTAGGTCAAGCTACTGATTCACCCCCCCTCTTTATAGTACGGCCAAAGGAAAAAAACAACCTAAGACTACCTAAGTGTCCTTCAACACAATGCGACACTTAGCCTAGCCTACCACCGTCTTCGTCGTCCGTCCTTTGAAAACCGAAACGATTTCCATCGCCAGGGGACATGAACTCCATATGCCCGTATCATCGCCGTTACCATGACCTAACTCATCTCTGTTTCTGCAAAACACACGTTAGTCACAGTAATCTTGTGTTTCATCCAATCACCGAAACCACTAGGGGCCAAGATGCGTTCAATCTCCCCCTTTTTGGTGATTGATGACAACATGAGATCGAGTATAGAGAGAAGAGGTTTTTAAATCATGACATGTATGAACTTGCAATAAATAAGAGAAAATGATTACGGGCAAGTTCAAAACATGTCATGCCATCATCCTGCACTCAACAAGTTAGAGTGAATAGCAAGTGCAGGAGTAAAGAGCTCTTATACATAAACAAGTGAGAATTGAGCACAAGTAAAGAGCGAAGCGAAATGACATGTCATATATAAAATCATAGTGAGCACAAACATGTCATGAGATCCATAGCATAAGTATATAACATAAATATGCACAAAAGATGCGATAAGTAAAGAGCGTATGTGAATATAACACATCAAAAGACACAAAGCCCTCTCACAACACTCCCCCTATCGCTATACTCGGCCACTCTCCCCCTTTGGCATCAAACGCCAAACTAAGCGTCGGAGGGCGGAGGTGGTGCAGACGAGTCAGGTGCCGTCTCCGGAGTCCTCTGCGTGAACTCAAACTGCTGAAGTAGGGCCTCAGAGTCGGAGGACGAGTCGCCGGGAGCCTGCTGACCCTCTGTAGCTGGACGCTGTGGAGAAGCGGTCTGGGACGGGTCCGGCACTGACTGCTCTGTCTGCTCGATCTGCTCTGACGCTGTCATTGGCGCAGTCTCAGTCTGTGTAGTCGTGTCAGCCTGAGGCTCGGAGTGCGGAAGCTCTGGGATAGCTGACAACTTAGGCTACACGGACGTGGTCGTCTTGGACTGGACTGGCTCTGTCTGCTCTGAAGACGCGACTGAGCTCGGAAGAGTCTCTGTGGTGGAGGTCACAGGAGCCGTCGACGTCTGAACCGGAATCGGAAGATCTGGAGTGGGAAATCCGGTGAGCTCGCTGAACGTGGCCGACAGGTCGCGAGTGACAGAGGTCGTCGTAGCGAAGAGCGACTCTTTCGGCCTGGGAGTGAACCCTGTCCATAGCGGACTGAAGAGCGGGGCCCCGCCTGGAGTAGTAAAACTCGTGAACTGCGAGGAGCTGGGGCACGAAAGCTGCTGGTGCTGCTGACCAAACTGCGGCTGAGGAAGGACAGGTGGCTGCCACTGAAGCTGCTGCTGTGGGGGAGGCTGCTGCCACTGCCACTGGGGAGGTCCACTCGCCAGCCTCTCCATGAAGCTCAAGGTCTGCTGCTATAGAGCCATCATCTGGCGCTGAAGAGCATCAGACCGCTCCTGTGCCTGCTGCTGAGCGAGGGCCTGCTGCTGGGCTAACCGCTGCTGCTCCTGGGCAAGCCTCTGGACGTCCTGGGTGACAGTCCTCTGCTGCTCCTCCATCCGGGCCAGAATAGCGAGTAGAGCTGGGTCGGAGGAAGTAGTACCGCTGGACCCTGCCTGGTGGTCGTGAGCACGCGGCTGGTAGCGAGGCGGGAGCTGGTAGTCCTCATCTGAGCTGTCTGTGGGATCCGAGGCCACGTGGGGGTCACCTCCCTCGAGATCGGCAAGCTCCTGCTCCGCGAGCGCCTGAACGCCTCGTCCTGCTGCTGAGCTGACTCTGGCACCTCAGGTCTCTGACGTGTGCTAGTCTGTGCCTGCTGCTCTGGCTTCTGCGGTCCCCCGACCGTATCCCAACAACTGGCTCATGTTATACTCGGGGAAGACGGTCGCTGACCCGGTGAGGGACTGACTGAGGCGAGTACCTGTAGTGGCAGCTACCTTCCAAAGAATGTAGGAGATCCAGTGCGCGTACGGTAGCTGCCTGGGGCCTTAATGCCCTCTGCCACTGTGTCCTCTATCTCACACAAGATGACGTCCCAGACGTCGAACTCCTGCTGCCTGACCATATATGAGCCATAATGCCATAGCTAGCAGCCGTGAAGTCCCTCTCCGAAGCCGACCCGAGGAAGTAAAGTCCGCCGTAGGATCACGTTGAGGATCCGAGCCGTAGGGTGAGATCCCTCGGAGTGCGGCTCGAACCCTCACCGAACGGTTCTGTGAAGCATGGACGGACCAAATCGGTCGAAGGCTGGGCGCCACCGTGAGGGCGACGGGGTGGCTCTGTCCGGTCATAACACAAGTCATGGATCCGGGTCTGGGAGCGTGTCAATCCAAACCAATCCCGGATCTCGGACGAGAACAGTCTATAGTGGTCCCCCTCAAGTGCAAACTCAATAGTCTCTCGGTCGGGGTGCACCCATAGCGAAGCGTAAAACTGAAATACCCAGTCCTCAATATAGGAACCAGACCGCCCCAGTAGGTCTGCCAGACCAGGTAGGTAGGTGAGTGAGGGGCGAATCTGCTCTCTCCGGCTGCGCCTACAACTGCCTCAAGTGAGCAAACACGCTGGGGCCACAAAGAGATCCTAGCGTTCCTGTATCCCTGGTAGAAGTCCTCCTGCAGCACTGTATAGAAGGACGGACCAGCCTGCTCCTGTCGCTCCCTGGGAAACCACTGCTCCACTGGCACAAGTCGAAGGGTCTGGATCTGGGAGCAAGTGGCGCCCCTGACGTCTAGTCGCGGTATCGGCGGAGGTGCACGCCGCGACGGAGGACGGGCTCCCCGCAGAGGGACGTCGGGCCGGGTGGCACCGCAGTCCTGCGACGAGTACCGTCGTCGTGAACCTCTCAGAAACCTCCTCCCTGCCTCTGCCTCTGGAGCCTCTGCCTCAGGTGCTCTGCGTCCTCGGCCTCTGCCTGGCCCGCCGGCTCTCGCTCTGCCCGGCGGGACTCGTCCGCGCCGCAGCCATGACGTGCCGTCGCGAACCGTGGTGACCTCAACCTCCTCTGCCCCGCTGCTCAGGCTCAACCTCGGGAGCTCGACGCGCCGACGACGCGTGGATCGTCCGTGGTGCAGACCGTGGTGATGCTCGCTGGATAGCCGGTGACTCGACGCATCCTCCTAAGATCTGTCCAAGCGGTCCTGGAGCTTCTGCTCCATCGCTCTGCACGCTCGGCGGCGTCTGCCACTGCCTGAGCCTGACTGCCTCTCGCTCCTGACGAGTGCGCTTCCGGCGGCTCACGATAAGCTTAACTTCCTTCCTAGGCCGCTGACCGGAAGGGGGACGACGGGGAGGAAGTCTCCTCCATGGCCACCACCGACGTTCTTGTAGGTGGCATAGCTGACAAGATCTGCGGATACATGGGTGTATGCCGAGTCTCTGTGTGATGAGTGATTGTCAACGGAGATGATGCGCATGTTCTTTGGCTTGTGTTGTGCAGGTGTCGAGCACGGAGACAGTGATCGATGGCGGGTGAAGGTCAAGTTGCGACGTGCCGTGCCGACGGACCGGGCGCGATGAAGGATGGGCGTGCCGTGCGGCGGACGTGCCATGCCGATGTATCGGACGGTGAAGGGCGGACGTGGACTTGGACTGATGGACTGGAGGCCGGAGGATCAGCTGTGGTGGCTGGCAGCCTGCGCGACAGCGACAAGCGGAGAAGTGCGATCATGTCGGTGGAAGGGGTGCACAGGCGGTGCATCCCCTCTACGACGTCGGTTTGTTGGTAGAGCCAGGGAAAAACCAACGGTGGACGGGTTTCCAGGTTTGGGCCTCAAAACCTGGGTGCTGGGTTTCCAGGTTGAGCCACAAAACCTGGGCGCGACGGTTTCCAGGTTGAGCCTCAAAACCTGGGCGTGGGCCGGTTTCCGAGTTTGGGCCTCAAAACTCGGGCGCGGACGGTTTCCGAGTTTGGCCACAAAACTCGGGCTGGAGGCTGGTTTCCCGGTTTGGGCCTCAAAACCGGGGGCTGATGGAAAAGGCTGGTTTCCCGGTTTGGCCCACAAAACCGGGGGTGCAGAGTGGTGGCGGCACGTGGCGGCGATCTGAAGGTTGCGTGGAGGCGACGCGGAAGACCGTGCGGGCGTGGCCGTCGGATCTACCTACCACCAGCGGGTGGACCAGATTAGCCTTAGGGTTTTCCTGGCCCGCTCTGTAATTAGAGTAGAGAGGGGTAGAGTAGGAAATAGACTTAGGCTAGGTTAGTATAAGTAGTCCAGGGGAGACACCCTCCTCCCCATCTCAGTTTTAGCTATTTCAGTTAGTGCCTTCATTTGCTAGGTTTTCCACTCTCCCATCCCCTGCTTTAGCTAGTTGAGATCCGCAGAGAGACTCCACTCTGTGTACTGTTGATTTGAGGAAGTGAGGCCGTATCCTCACCTTGGAGCACAGATCGATGACTTGATTCGTGTCTTTGATTCGGTTCGTGGCTGTGATTTCCGTTTTCTTCTGTGTTCTTCGCGGAATCCTTTTTCACCACGATTTTCCCGTCGCTTGATCTCTTTGCTCGGTTCATCTTTTGCAAATTCCGTTTGAACCAAGTTGTTCTAGATCGTGAGGCACTTCTTTCCACCGAAGGAATCATCCTCTAACCTCACGGTCTAGGAGATCAATCGATTTTTAGTTTCGGGTCACTTTTTCTCCTTCTCCCCCGAATTTCTTCGATTCACCGATTTGGAGATAGGTTCGAGCCATGATCTCTTAGAGATAGCTCACTATACTCCTTGTGACTTGTGACTCCACTCACCAAGTTTGATCCCTAGAGGATTCGTTTTGGGTGAGTTTGAGTCGAATCGGTGGAAGAACAGAGGGCTGTCGGGGTGACCGGACGCTAGGTCACGAGGTGACCGGACGCTCAGCGTGTGAGTCCGGTCGTTGAATGCTTTCGCTGTGTTTGGTTTTTATACTGACGGACGGACGCACTCTGACCGACGCTGTACAATCGACCGGACGCTCCCTTCAGTGAGTCCGGTCAGAAACAGAGAGGTTCCAGAAACGTTTTTTTGTGACCGGACGCGTCCGGTGCCTGGTGACCGGACGCTCTGTGAGTCCGATCGCTTTTCGGTGTTTTTTTTTGCTCGACCGGACGCTGGGTGTTGGAACTGACCGGACTTGCCGGAGTTACTGTTCCCGTGCCTGTTTCTTGTGATCGGACGCTCAGTGAACGACCGGACGCTTAGCTCCGTTCGTCTGGTCGCGAACAGAGAGCTCCAGAGCTGATTTCTGACGACCGGACGCGTCCGGTCCCAGCTGACCGGACGCAGGCAGAGTCCGGTCGATCCAGTGTTTCGCGCGTTTCGTTCGCGGTTCGTTCGTTCTTGATTGGATTTCGAGTTTCGTCTTTTGCGTTGGCTTCTAGGGTTGTCTAGTGTCCCGCTGTGCTTCTGGAAGCATCCACCCTACATCTAGGGTCGTGGACATTAGCAAGCTCTAGGGTTCGCTTTTGGGGTTGAGTTTGGGACAGTGGCATCTAGTTTCCGAAAGGAAATTTTGAAGCTCCCATTCACCCCCCCTCTGGTCGCTTTCAGGTAGCTTCTCGGTCCTTCAATTGGTATCGGAGCAGGTTAAGGATCTTCCACCTTAGCCGGTTCCAGATCCACCGAAGGCGACATGGATCGCGGCGTGGGCAAACCGCCGTTTTTCGATGGGACGAACTATGCGTATTGGAAGATACGTATGTCGGCCTATCTGCAGATTTGGGCGCTTCTATCTGGGATATTTGCAACTCCCCTGATTACGTGGTCTTGGCTGCTCGTGTGTCTCAGCAGCAGATCGATGAGCACGATGCCAAGCCGAGCCCGTAATGCTCTTTTCTCTTGTTTGAGCATGGGTGAGTTTGATCGTGTTTCTCACCTCTCTACGGCTCGGGAGATCTGGGACACCCTCATGCGTTTTCATGAGGGCACCTCTCAAGTCAAAACCCGACTCTACGAGTCGTTCAAGCGAGAGTATGAGAACTTTAGACATCAACCTGGCGAGAGCATAGAAAGTTTATTCGCTCGCTCGCTTTCAGGTGATTGTCAACAGGATGAGGGCTAACAGAGAGCAGTTGCCATTTGACGATCATGAGCGTGCTTTGAAGCTTTTGCACACTCTTGACCGTTCGGTGTGGGACTCCAAGGTTCAGGCAATCATCGAATCGCCGAACTATGAGACCCTCACCTGCGACGAGCTCTTCAGTAAGCTCAAGTCCAAGTGAGATTGATGCTATGGCGAGGGCTTCTTTTGAAAATCCTTCTCGCCCGTCCATGGCTTTGGTTTCCGGCTCTTCCTCTAACCCCTCAGCTGGCTTTGCGCTTTCTTTCTCTCTTTTCTTTTCTGTGACAGAGGACCAGCTGGAGTCTTTGGGAGACGACGAGTTGGCTTTGCTTGCCAACCGGTTCTCGCGGTTCCACAACAACCGCATGAACCGTCGTCGAGGAGGAGGACGCACGGATGCTACGAGTGCGGCGACCCCCCACCACTTCATCGCCAACTGCCCCAAGAAGAACAAGCACTTGGGCAAGGGCGAACATGGGCGCAAGCGCGACTCCAAGTACAAGGAGAAGCACGTCCCCCCAAGGCACAAGAAACGGGGCGGCTTCGACAAAGAGTACATCAAGAAGAAGTACTTGGAGAAGCAGCAAGCTGAGCAGCGCGCGTTCTTCGCCACGCTCAGCGACGTCGACGGCTCGGATGACGACTCCGCTGCTCGAGCGATGACGAGTCCGAGAAGAAGAGCTGGAGGACAAGCTCAACGGCCTCTGCTTCTTCGCCGACGACGACGGCTTCTGCACCATGGCGCTGGGCGATGAGGTCGACGGCGAGCCGAGCGTACCCCTCGGAACGACGACGACGACGACACCTCCCAGGTATCTCTCACCTACGACGAGCTTTCCTCCGAGGTTGAGAAGTTGACTGCTGCCCTCCTTAGCCAAGATAAGTTGCTTAGGCGTGCCGCTAGAGAGCGCAAGGAGTTTAGGCAGAAGTGGGAGGACACGGTGAAGGAGCTTGAGTTCGCTCGGTCCACCGTGGTAGTGTCGGAGGAGGCGGAGTGCGAGTCGTGCACCGCGCACATGACTGACCTTCTCACTCTGAGAGGTAAGTATGCTGCGTTGGTTGGAGAGGTGGATGAGCTCCGTGCTAGGCCGCAGCTGTTGGGTGCGTGCAAGACTTGTCCTGTCTTGCAATCTGAGTTGGCAGAGAAGAATGCCAAGCTTGAGTCTTTAGAGAAGGCCAGCTCAGATAGCACTTGTGTCACGAGGTGTGCTTTGTGTGAGGGCCTGGAGATGGAGATTGCCAATGTGAAGCATGGCAAGATGCAAACCGAGGAAGAAAACACATACCTTCGGTCCATCTTGTCATGGGTCTCCAGTAGTGAGCCGCAGCTCGGGATGATGATCTCCCAATTCAAGCGCGAGCTGTTGGTGCCCCTGGTGTAGGTTTTGCTCAGAGTGTTGATCTCTCAGCCTTTGGGAAGATTGGAGAGTCTAGTGGTCTGAACCCATGTGAGAAGCCCAATTCCACCACTACTCCCAACTTGCCAAGCTTCCACTCAAAGAGCCAGCCAAGCCTATCACCCAAGATGGTGTGGTTGAGGAACCCCCGAGAGTTCCTCCCAAGAACCCAGTTTGGGCACCCAAGCCAAACCACCTCAAGAACAAGCTTGATGCTATGCCACCCATCCGAGAGAGTGTTGCCACAGAAGGGGCAAAGTGAGCCACACCACAGCCCTGGTCACCAACAACCCCCTTTGCGTGCGGTGAGGTACCAGTGTGATTTCTGTGGGAGGGATGGTCACTTGAGCGAGTTCTGCTTTAGGCGCAAGAGAGAGGCGCGCAGGGCTCGGGAGATGGAGAACCCGGACATGTACCATCCAGCTCATGGTGGACATGTACCGAAGGCCCAGGGGAGAGCTGCTAGGTCCGGACGTCAGGGTCCCAGGCCTAGGCAGGAGATGAGAGCCCCGAGGAGGGAGACTAGGCCTAGAGGTCCAGCACCTCAGTTTGTTAGGCCTAGGCAGGAGAAGCTCCGAGGAGAGACGCTAGAGCAGTTGAGCCCCAGGCTCCTAGGCGTAAACCTCGTAGAGAGCGTGCCCGACGGGGTCCTGCTTTTGCAGGTAACGGACCCCGTGGCGGAGGCTTTGTTGAGCGCTTTCCCCCACCGCAGTTTGGGTATCGCGGTGAGCGCTTCTTCCCCAGCGGACCACGTTTTCTCAGCGTGGTGATCGCTTCCCTCGTAGACGTGCTAGGAATGGTTTTTTCTGCTAACCGTTCTTTTGAGCAGCCGGCCCAACACTGGTATTACCCTTATTTCACTAACCCCAGTGTTGGACCGTATGCTCACCCTATGTCTTTCTATTGATGTAGGTAAGACGGTTGGAGGACGTTTGGTTGGTGGATTCCGGTTGTTCGAGGCACATGACCGGAAACACCAAGTGGTTCTCCAGCCTTAGCCCGGTCGCCGGAAAGGAGTACATAACCTTCGGCGACAATAGTAAGGGTAAGGTATTGTCCGTTGGTGCGGTGCGGGTTAATGAGCACTTTGTGTTGCGCGATGTTGCTCTTGTTTCTAACCTGCATTTTAACTTGCTTTCTGTTTCGCAACTTTTTGATGATGACTATGAGATTCGTTTCAAACCGAACCTTAGTCGCATCTTAGATCCTCAGGGCGATCTTGTATGTCTGATTTCGCCCTTTGGGAAAGTCTTTCGTGCGAATTTCTCGAAGTCGTTTGGATCTTCTCGCTGTCTTTTGGCTAGTCCTTCTTCTTCCGATCTTTGGAAGTGGCATAGGAGGCTCGGTCACTTAAGCTTCGACTTGCTTGCAAGACTTAGCTCACTTGGCCTAATCCGAGGATTGCCCAAGCTTTCGATGGAGAAGGATCTAGTTTGCCATTCTTGCAGACATGGGAAGATGGTTGCTGCTCCCCACCATCCGGTGACTAAGGTCATGACCTCGCACCCCGGAGAGCTTTTACATATGGACCTTGTTGGTCCGGCTCGGGTGAGCTCGGTTGGTGGCAAGTGGTATGTTTTGGTTGTTGTTGACGACTTTTCGAGATATTCGTGGGTCTTCTTTTTAGCTGAGAAGACCGAGACTTTCTCATTTGCTCGCAATCTGATTTTGCGTCTTCAGAACGAGTTCCCTTTGAACTCGATGCGAGCTATTAGAAGTGATAATGGTTCCGAGTTTAAAAATTCGGATTTTGAGAAGTTTTGTAACCGCCTTGGTTTGGAGCATCAGTTTTCTTCCCCCTATACACCACCCCCCAAAATGGTGTTGTAGAGAGGAAGAATCGGACCCTTGTTGAGATGGCCAGGACGATGCTTGATGAGCATAGGACTCCTAGGCGCTTTTGGGCCGAAGCTATGAACACTGCATGCTACATTTCGAATCGCATTTTTCTGAGAGCGTTTTTGAAGAAGACCTCTTATGAGTTGCGTTTTGGTCGCCAGCCCAAGGTGAGTTATTTTAGAGTCTTTGGTTGCCACTGTTTTATATTGAAAAAAGGCAACCTGGACAAGTTTGAGTCTCGTTCTTCTGACGGTGTGTTTTTGGGTTATGGCACTCACACTCGAGCTTATCGTGTACTTTAACCTTGACACTAACCGAGTCATGGAGACATCAGATGTCACCTTCGACGAGACTCTTGTTTGTCCCTCTCTCTCGTTTTGAGCGTGCAGGTGATCATGAGGTTGGAGAGCCTCTTTTCGATGACGAGGACGAGGGTGCTGAAGGTATAGATGATCCAGCACCCCCTCCACCTGCCGTGCCGCAAGGAGCGGCCTCGACGACGACTCACGGCCCCGACACTTCTTCTTCTTCCTGGGGGCCGTGGGATCCTCCACCTCGCGCGGTACCTTTTGTACCCGGGGTGGAACCAGCTGCTGTTGAGGGGGAGGTCACTTCTACGGAGGCGCCACGACACATCCAGCGCCAGCACCCCCCTGAACAGATGATCGGCGACATCGACGAGCGAGTTACTCGCTCCAGGTCACAGCACATCTCGCACTTTGCTCATTCTGCTTTGTTGCGTCTTTTGAGCCCCGAGATGTTGGACACGCATTGACGGATCCGGATTGGGTCAATGCCATGCATGAGGAGCTAGAGAACTTTGAGCGAAATCGGTTTGGGTTCTAGTGCCACCACCTCCTGACTGTAAACCTATTGGGACAAAATGGGTATTTAAAAACAAGCAAGGAGAGGAGGGCCACATTGTGAGAAACAAGGCCCGGCTTGTAGCGAAGGGTTATAGTCAGAAGGAGGGGATAGATTATGAGGAGACCTTCGCTCCTGTAGCTCGTTTGGAGGCTATTAGGATACTCTTGGCTTATGCTGCATCCATGGGTTTCAAACTTTTTCAAATGGATGTCAAGAGTGCCTTCTTAAACGGCTACATTGAGGAGGAGGTCTATGTCCAGCAACCCCCCGGTTTTGAAAATCCCAAGTTTCCAAACCATGTCTTTAAACTCCACAAAGCTTTGTATGGTTTGAAACAAGCCCCTAGAGCCTGGTATGAGAGATTAAAACCTTTTTGCTAGCTAAGGGTTTTAAAATGGGATGTGTTGATAAAACGCTCTTTCTCCTCAAGCAAGGCAAAGATACTCTCTTGGTCCAAATTTACGTGGATGATATCATTTTCGGTGGTTCTTCTCACGCTTTGGTTGCCAAGTTTGCAGATACTATGAGCAGGGAGTTCGAGATGAGCATGATGGGCGAGCTGACTTTCTTTCTCGGGTTGCAAATTAAGCAATCCCGAGAGGGGACGTTTGTGCACCAGGGCAAGTACACGAGGGACTTGCTGAAGCGGTTCGACATGGGTGAGGCCAAGCCTCTTCCGACGCCCATGTCGACGACGACTGCCCTGGATGCCGACACGGATGGAGAAGCAGTGGACCAGAAGGAGTACCGCAGCATGATTGGATCGCTGCTCTACCTGACGGCGACACGGCCGGACATTCAGTTCGCCGTGTGCTTGTGCGCGCGCTTTCAGGCTTCGCCACGCACTTCTCACCGTCAGGCGGTGAAGCGCATCTTCAGGTACCTTCGTTTCACGCCTGAGTTCGGGATTTGGTATTCTGCTTCCTCCACCCTCTCTCGCTTTGGTTATTCCGATGCCGATTTTGCTGGTTGTCGCATTGAGCGCAAGTCCACTTCTGGGACTTGCCAGTTTATTGGATCTTCTCTTGTATCGTGGTCTTCTCGCAAGCAGTCTAGTGTCGCTCAGTCTACCACGGAGGCTGAATATGTTGCTGCGGCTAGCTGCTGTTCCCAGTTACTCTGGATGATGGCCACTTTGCGTGATTTTGGTTTGAGCTTTACTCGAGTTCCTTTGCTTTGTGACAGCACGAGTGCCATTAGCGTTGCTAAGAACCCCGTGCTTCACTCGAAAACCAAACACATTGATGTGCGCTTTCATTTCTTGCGAGACCACCAGGAGAAGGGTGATATCGACCTTCGCCATGTCGATACTCATCACCAATTGGCTGATATTTTCACCAAGCCTTTAGACGAATCAACCTTTAATAGGTTGAGGGGTGAGCTTGGTGTGTGTTTCCCCTTTTAGATGGGGGAAGCATTTTGAGATGTACAGACTGACTCTTTTATTTTGAGGCTCTTTTCTTTTGAGTTTCTTGAGTCTTTCCAATTGGTATCTTCTTTCTTTCTTTCAGTTTTGTGTCGGGCATACGCATTTACATTCTGAGCTTCATGTCTATATTCACTAGAATGTAATTATGCTCTTGTTAGTATTGCTCCGATACTTATGATGATGCTTGTAGCTTATGCTCTTTGATCACTGTTACATGTTATGAGCGAGCTATTTTTGGAATGGTGAATTATGCCTAATATATAAATCTGAAAATGTTCACCATTGAGATATGCAACTAGCATGTGTAGGGTGTGTTGAGTCCATTCCTGCTTTTCATATATGCTAGGTTGCTATGTCTCTAGTTCTGAGTCATTCACTTGCTTGGTTGTTCATAACTTGCTTAAAATCTGAACCAAGTATTGTTGAATTGAAAAGATCGAGATGGGATTGCTTGTCAACACCTCATGGTATTGAGACTGTTTCTCATTGCACTTTGAGTTAAACTTGAGCCATGTAGTGTATGACCGAAACCGTTGCTTTAAGCTTCTGATTGCTTCGGCATAGGCTTCGCACGGTTGAAAAGTTAGGCAATGACAAGCTTTCAACCTCTCGCAATCACATGCCAAAAATGAACTTGTTCTTTCTTTACCGCTGCAACTCCGATATGAATTTGAAATCACAAGTATATGCTTCATTCCTATGCATGATGATTGAACTTTGCTAGGGGTAGTTCACCTTGTATATATGCTTAGCACTTGTTTGGATTCCTTCTATACATGTCTAGTGCTATTTTGATGGTGACTATCCTTTTGGCTTAAAACTGCTCACATGCTCTCATGCTTATGCTTCATATTTCGTATAAGTGATCAGTTTGAGCCTTTGCTATTTGAGTGCTTAATTGAGATGTTGGAGCTATACTGATTAGAGCATCTTTGCACTCTTTTGACTATATACTTGAAGCTCCTAACTTGCATTTTGACTTCATATGCATTTTGGAAGGAGATCTTGTGTTCAGGGGGAGTTTATGTGAAGGGAGTTGCTTCTCCGATACCTTTTGGCCTTGATAAGTGCATTTTCAACTAGGGGGAGAAATTTATGCAAATCATATGCTCCTGTGTTGATCAACTAAGGGGAGAATCATTTGTCCTAGTTGCTTGCATTTGTCGAGGGGGAGTTTGCTAGTTGTGTTGAGCCGTTGCCTCTGTCTTGAGGGACTAGCAAACGTTCCTAGCTTTTCATGAGCTTTCATAAGCTTTTTCATTTGGCTTTCAATTGGTATCGTCTGGTGTGCTTTCCCATTTGGTTTGGGTTGATTTCCAATTGGTTCGGAGTGATTTTCTTGCTAGTTGTGTTGAGCCTCTGTGCCTCTATCTTGAGGGACTAGCATTTTGCTTCTGTTGTCCTCCGATCTTCAATTGGTATCTGCTAGCGGTGTTGAGCCTGTTCTACCTCTTCTTGAGGGCTAGCTTTGCTTTGCTTGGTTGCGTCGAGCCGTTGCCCATGTTTTGGGGACCAAGTTTTCGCTTCATCCACTTGACCTTCTTTGGCTTTTGTTAGGCTTTTGGGTCATTTGGTTGGGTTTTCTCTTCCCACTCCTCTCCTACCTCTTCTTCTTCTTATTCATGATTTGTTGTGGTTGACAATGCACTCATCAAGGGGGAGATTGCGGATACATGGGTGTATGCCGAGTCTCTGTGTGATGAGTGATTGTCAACGGAGATGATGCGCATGTTCTTTGGCTTGTGTTGTGCAGGTGTCGAGCACGGAGACAGTGATCGATGGCGGGTGAAGGTCAAGTTGCGACGTGCCGTGCCGACGGACCGGCGCGATGAAGGATGGGCGTGCCGTGCGGCGGACGTGCCATGCCGATGTATCGGACGGTGAAGGGCGGACGTGGACTTGGACTGATGGACTGGAGGCCGGAGGATCAGCTGTGGTGGCTGGCAGCCTGCGACAGCGACAAGCGGAGAAGTGCGATCATGTCGGTGGAAGGGGTGCACAGGCGGTGCATCCCCTCTACGACGCCGGTTTGTTGGTAGAGCCCGGGAAAAACCAACGGTGGACGGTTTCCAGGTTTGGGCCTCAAAACCTGGGTGCTGGGTTTCCAGGTTGAGCCACAAAACCTGGGCGCGACGGTTTCCAGGTTGAGCCTCAAAACCTGGGCGTGGGCCGGTTTCCGAGTTTGGGCCTCAAAACTCGGGCGCTGACGGTTTCCGTTTGGCCCACAAAACTCGGGCTGGAGGCTGGTTTCCCGGTTTGGGCCTCAAAACCGGGGGCTGATGGAAAAGGCTGGTTTCCCGGTTTGGGCCACAAAACCGGGGGTGCAGAGTGGTGGCGGCACGTGGCGGCGATCTGAAGGTTGCGTGGAGGCGACGCGGAAGACCGTGCGGGCGTGGCCGTCGGATCTACCTACCACCAGCAGGTGGACCAGATTAGCCTTAGGGTTTTCCTGGCCGCTCTGTAATTAGAGTAGAGAGGGGTAGAGTAGGAAATAGACTTAGGCTAGGTTAGTATAAGTAGTCCAGGGGAGACACCCTCCTCCCCCATCTCAGTTTAGCTATTTCAGTTAGTTGCCTCATTTGCTAGGGTTTCCACTCTCCCATCCCCTGCTTTAGCTAGTTGAGATCCGCAGAGAGACTCCACTCTGTGTACTGTTGATTCGAGGAAGTGAGGCCGTATCCTCACCTTGGAGCCAGATCGATGACTTGATTCGTGTCCTGATTCGGTTCGTGGCTGTGATTTCCGTTTTCTTTGTGTTCTTCGCGGAATCCTTTTTCCACGATTTTCCCCCCGTCGCTTGATCTTTTGCTCGGTTCATCTTTTGCAATCCGTTTGAACAAGTTGTTCTAGATCGTGAGGCACTTCTTTCCACCGAAGGAATCATCCTCTAACCTCACGGTCTAGGAGATCGATCGATTTTTAGTTTCGGGTCACTTTTTCTCCTTTCTCCTTCCCCCGAATTTCTTCGATTCACCGATTTGGAGATAGGTTCGAGCCATGATCTCTTAGAGATAGCTCACTATACTCCTTGTGACTCCACTCACCAAGTTTGATCCCTAGAGGATTCGTTTTGGGTGAGTTTGAGTCGAATCGGTGGAAGAACAGAGGGCTGTCGGGGTGACCGGACGCTAGGTCACGAGGTGACCGACGCTCAGCGTGTGAGTCCGGTCGTTGAATGTTTTCGCTGTTTTGTTTTTTTTATACTGCCGCGACCGGACGCACTCTGCCGGACGCTCTGTAAATCGACCAAACGCTCCTTTCAGTGATCGGTCAGAAACAGAGTTCAGAAATGTTTTTTTTTTTCTGTGACCGGACGCGTCCGGTGCCTGGTTACAGGACCGCGCTGGTGAGTCCATCGCTTTCGGTGTTTTGTTTTGCTCGACGGACGCTGGGTGTTTTGGAACTGACCGGACTTGCCGGGAGTTACTGTTCCCGTGCCTTGTTTCTTGTGATCGGACGCTCAGTGAACGACCGGACGCTTGAGCTCGTGCGTCCGGTCGCGAACAGAGAGCTCCCCGAGCTGATTTCTGACGACCGGACGCGTCCGGTCCCAGCTGACCGGACGCAGGCAGAGTCCGGTCGATCCAGTTTCGCGCCGTTTCGTTCGCGGTTCGTTCGTTCTTGATTGACTCGAGTTTCGTCTTTGCGTTGGATTCTAGGGTTGTCTAGTGTCCCGCTGTGCTTCGTGGAAGCATCCACCCTACATCTAGGGTCGTGGACATTAGCAAGCTCTAGGGTCGCTTTTGGGGTTGAGTTGGGGACAGTGGCATCTAGTTTCCGAAAGGAAATTTTGAAGCTCCCATTCACCCCCCCCCCTCTGGTCGCTTTCGGGTAGCTTCTCGGTCCTTCAAGATCAGGAACCTGGGATGCCTCTGAAAAAGCAACTGACGCTGAGAAGAAATGACAACCAGCTGAGAAGCAACCCATGACTCAAACTCCCCTTGACACGTTGAAACGCTGCCGCTGTCACTCGCGAGGCTTGGCCTCGATCCTTACCCGCGGGCTTGGCCCGGGTTAACTGACACTGCCCAGCTGCCACTGACAACGGACACGGACTCGCTGCATAGAGATGAGGGATATACATAAGCATATAGAGCTAGAGGTAAGCGAGACCTATGGAAGCAAAGCAATGTGATAAGAGAGAGAATGGCTGTGCCTACCTGACAAGCCGACGAATGACCCAAGAAGGAGGAGAGCACTGACGTCCTAGGGTCCACACGTCACACCGGGAGGACTGCAAGAGAGTGGAGGTGAAAGGGTTAAAACAGGGGAGAACAAGCAGTAGGCATTTGAACGAGCACCTGGTGGACAAGGGTATGGAGGGGGAGGGAGGGTGGTGCGGTGGCTCACTGGACGGGACGGCCGACCGAGAGAACGCCGGAGAGGAGAGGAGACGCGAGGAAGGCGGTCTCGGTGTGAAGAGGCCCGGAACAGCGGCGAGCTCCGGCGTAGGTGGAGGAGACGCGCCGGCGGATCCTGACGAGGGCGCGCGCGCGGGGGCGAGGAGAGATGGCGGTCCAGCGAGGAGAGAAGCACGGGCGCCGCGGAGGAGATGGCGGTCCGGCGAGAGAAGAGCAAGGGCGCCGCGGAGGTTGAGCGGCCGGCGGCGAAGGCTCGGGCGAGGGTGGGTGGCCGGCGGTGAGTAGGGCACGGGCTCGGCGGCAGATCGTGGGTGAGAGCGACGGCGTGACTGGATGAGGAAGATGACACGTGGGACCATCCGTCAGTAGAAGAACTGAACGCGCCGCTTAAAGAAGCATCGGACGCGCCGATGATAACGCATCGGAAGCTCCAAAACCGCCGAGATCACATCGGAAGCTTCCGGCCCTCAGCATCGGACGCTGGGGAGCGTCCGATGGACCATCGGAGGATCCGATGCTGACACATCGGACGCTCCTCCGCTACTGTTTCAGCCGGGGCTGCCTACAGTGCAGGCATCGGATGCTGGACCAGCGTTCGATGTAGAGTCCGATGCTCTATTTGAGCAGTTCGAGATC
Source organism: Coix lacryma-jobi var. lacryma-jobi (assembly GCA_009763385.1). Lineage (NCBI taxonomy): Eukaryota > Viridiplantae > Streptophyta > Magnoliopsida > Poales > Poaceae > Coix > Coix lacryma-jobi. The sequence continues at coordinate 80,964,405 of CM019825.1, forward strand.
TCCGTTGCGGCTCCCTTTCCCAACAAGTTCCAACTCAAAGAAGAAGCAAATAAACCACTAGTTGGAACCTAGTATGAGCATCCTCGCATAAACCCTCTATTTTATAAATATTTTGCCATAGGCTTCATATCATTTTTAGGTAAAATAGGCGATAAATCCCGAGGAGACAACATGTGGCCACCAAAACTAGGGGTCTCAACCATAAGGAGCCTCAAATGCTCCCCTAGCGGTGGACGAACACAACGGTTGCTCAAAACCTAACCAAAAAGAACCGACAAAGCAACAAACATGCATATGCAATGCAATACGGAATTTGAATCTAGGTTGCTTGTCAAGTTTGCTCATGGGTAAGCTTCTTCACATGCTTTTTAGGGCGGTTATCTTAACCATGTCTGACAAGCCTATATGCATAGCGGAATTTAAACATGGCATATGATACAATGCAATGCAAAGACAACCTCCTTTCACCTTTTGACAAAGTTACTTAGATCAAGCACATTAAGCTCACTTCGCAATCTACAAAGACTGTTTTCATCTAGGGGTTTTGTGAAGATATCCGCCAATTGATCTTCGGTTCTAACTCCCTCTAAGTATATGTCTTTCTTGGAAACATGGTCTCTAAGAAAGTGATGGCGAATATCTATGTGCTTTGTGCGAGAGTGTTGAACAGGGTTGTTAGCAAGCTTAACCGCGCTCTCATTGTCACACAACAAAGGTACCCTTTCTAGAACTACACCATAGTCTAAAAGGTTTGTTTCATGTAAAGGATTTGTGCACAACAAGCACCCGCGGCTATGTATTCCGCCTCGGCGGTAGACAAGGCCACACTATTTTGCTTCTTTGAACTCCAAGACACTAGTGATCTCCCAAGCAAATGGCACCCTCCGGATGTGCTTTTTCTATCTACTTTGCAACCCGCGTAATCCGAATCGGAATACCCAACGGTTGGAAGTTAGCTCCTTTGGGATACCAAAGGCCAAAGCTTGGGGTGTGCTTTAGGTACCTAAGGATTCTCTTCACTGCTATGAGATGTGATTCCCTAGGATCGGCTTGAAAACGAGCACACATGCAACACTAAACATGATGTCAGGCCTAGATGCGGTCAAATATAACAAACTACCAATCATAGAACGGTAGAGAGTTTGATCAACCGGGTTACCTCCCACATCTAGGTCGAGGTGTCCGTTGGTTGGCATTGGAGTCTTGATAGGCTTGCAATCATCCAAGTTGAAGCGCTGAGGAGGTCTTTTGTGTACTTCTCTTGAGTATAAAAGTCCCCTCCTTCAATTGCTTGATTTGAAAGCCTAGGAAGAATGTGAGCTCGCCAATCATAGACATCTCGAACTCCTTCGACATCAAATCACCAAATTCCTTGCAATAGGCTTCATTTGTTGACCCGAAGATGATATCATCGACGTAGACTTGACAAATGAAGATCTCTCCATCAAGCTTCTTGGTGAATAGTGTGGTGTCAACCTTCCCAATGGTGAAGCCCTTCTCAATGAGAAAGTCCCGGAGGCGCTCGTACCACGCTCTAGGGGCTTGCTTGAGCCCATATGGCGCCTTGGACAACCTATAAACATGATTAGGATATCTAGGGTCTTCAAACCCGGGAGGTTGATCAACATAGACTAGTTCATTTATGAAGCCATTTAAAAATGCACTTTTCACATCCATTTGATATAATTAATGTCATGATGTGATGCATATGCAAGGAGGATATGAATGGCTTCGAGTCTTGCAACCGGTGCAGAGGTCTCTCCAAAATCCAAGCCTTCAACTTGAGAGAACCCCTTTGCCACTAGCCTTGCCTTGTTTCTAACAACCGTGCCTTGATCATCTTGCTTGTTCCTAAACATCCATTTTGTTCCAATGACTCTTGCGCCTTTTGGTCGCTCTTCAAGTGTCCAAACTTGGTTGCGGGTGAAGTTGTTTAATTCTTCATGCATGGCATTCACCCAATCCGGATCACCTAGAGCTTCATCTACAATGGTAGGCTCAATAAGAGAAACAAAGGAGTGATGTTCCATAAATAAAGCAAGTTTTTGAGAGCGGGTCATTACACCCCTTGTCGGACTCCCTATGATGAGATCTTGAGGATGAGCTTGTAGTAGAGGAGTAGTCCTTCGATCAACCACTTGAGGGGCCGCTTGTGGAGCACCAACATCTTGAGCTTGTGCCACCATTTGATCATGTGAGACATGAGTATCTTCATTTGGATCCCTTCCATCTTTGTCATCATCAAGTGGTACATCGGATGAGGATGGCTTGTCAATGACTTGCACATCATCATCATCATCTTTAGGCTTGATGGCTCCAACCGGCATGTTCTTCATTGCTTCCCTCAATGGTTCATCACCTACATCATCAAGATTTCATGCTCTCCTTGAGAGCCATTAGATTCATCGAATTCCACATCATATGTTTCTTCTACCATCCCGGTGGCATGGTTGAATACTCGATATGCTTTGGACTTCAATGAGTAACCAACAAGAAAACCAATATCACATCGGCGTTGAAACTTCCCTAGGTGTTGGCGCTTCTTGTAGATGTAGCATTTGCACCCAAACAATCTAAAGAAGGATACATCCGGCTTCTTGTTGTTGAGTAGCTCATAGGGGGTCTTGCCAAGGAGACGATGGGGGAACAACCGATTCGATGCATAGCAAGCGGTGTTGATTGCTTCCGCCCAAAATCTTTCTGGTGTAGTGTACTCATCTAACATAGTCCTTGCTAGAGTGATTAGTGTTCGGTTCTTCCTCTCAACTACCCCATTTGTTGTGTGTGGTGTGTAGGTTGCGGAGACTTCATGCTTGATCCAACTTCATCACAATATTGCTCAATGTGGGTGTTGTCAAACTCTCTTCCATTGTCACTTCTTATCTTCTTGATCTTCAAGTCAAACTCATTTTGGGCTCTCTTGGCAACTTCTTGAATGAAGGGGTTGCCTCGGATTTGTCATGAAGAAAGAATACCCAAGTGTATCTAGAGTAGTCATCAACAATCACTAGGCAATAGAGATTTCCACCCAAGCTAGCATATGTTGTTGGTCCAAAATAGATCCATGTGAAGTAGCTCTAACTCTCTTGATGTTGACACAAAGGCTTTGGTTGGATGTGTATTAGCAACTTGCTTGCCGGCTTGACATGCACTACACAATTTGTCCTTCTCAAATTTGACATCCTTCAAGCCCCTAACCAAATCCTTCTTCAATAGCTTATTGACAGTGTTCATTCCAACATGTGCTAATCTTCTATGCCATAGCCAACCAAGTGATTGCTTAGTGAACAAGCATGTCTTCAAGTTGGCATCTCGAGGTGAAATCAACTAGATAGAGATTGTTGTATCTAAAGCCTTTGAATATCACTTGTGTATCATCTTTCTTGGTTCAACCACTTCCTTGTCGTGTGAACAAACATTGAAAGCCAAGATCACATAGTTGCCCAACGGATAGCAAGTTGAAGCTCAAAGATGCAACTATAGCACATTGGAGATGGTATGATCATTTGATATAGCCACTTTGCCCAACCTTTGACATTACCCTTTGAATTGTCACCAAATGTTATCTTTTCTTGGTCATCAACATTCTCTTCTAGTGAGGTGAACATCCGGGGATCGCCGGTCATATGTTGAGTGCAACCACTATCAATTACCCAATGTGATCCACCGGTCTTGTAGTTCACCTTCCGGTCACCCTTGGCCATAAGGCATAGGTGTGTAGATGATGATGGCGATGGTGGTGGTGGTGGTGTAGAGGAGCCAATGACTAGAGCGGCCACCTTCTCCTTCTCATCATCACTATCTTCATTTGATGAGCCACCGGAGGAGTCAATGTCGGTGAGCCAATCACCAACAATGTAAGCCTTCCCACCTTTCTTGTGGTATTGCTTCTTCTTGCCATCGTTCTTCTTGTATGACTTGTCATTCTTCTTCTCATCTTCGCTTGATGAGTCATACTTCTTGCTCTTGTTCTTGTTCTTGTAGCTATCTTTCTTGGGCTTGGTGCATTGATGGGCAAGATGGCCAAGCTCACCGCAATTGTAGCAATCCATTTCAGAGATTGGCCTCCTCTTGCTACTTGTGAAGAACTTCTTCTTTCTTGAGTCAAAGTTGACTCCATTCTTGTGAAGCTTCTTCAACATCTTGGTGGTCCTTCTCACCATGAGAGCAATGTTGGAATCATCTTCATCATCGCTTGTGCTCTCATGATGTACCTCAATAGCCTTGGACTTGCCCTTCTTGTCATGGCTTGCTTTGAAGGCCAAGTCCTTCTTGTCGGTGGAAGAGCCACCACTTGGTGTGATGTGCATGTACATCTCATGCGCATGATCTTTCCCAAGATTTGAGTTGTTTGGGTGTAGCGGTGGAAAGATCACCTTGATGTAGCAACGTCACGACGTGTGTCCATACTTCTCAATTGGAAGGACACAAAGAATCTTCCTCACAACATCGGATGGTTGCATTTGTGTGAGGCCAAGTCCATTTAGCTCTTCTACAAGAACATTCAACCGCGAGTACATTTCATTTGCACTTTCATTAGCATGCATATCAAAAGAGTGAAGTTTTTGCATAACTAAATGATAGCGTTCCTCACGCTCACTCTTGGTTCCCTCATGGAGCGCACAAATGTTTTCCCATAGATCATGGGCATTTTTGTGTGTTCGAACATGGTTGAACACATCTTTGCAAATGCCTCTAAAAAGAATGTTTTGGCCTTTGCATTCCATTTATCATTTTCCTCCTCATTAGGAGTAAGGCTTGTGCCTTCCTTGGGCTTGGCAAAGCCGGTTATGGCGGCATCACGGCATTTCACATCAACTGCTTCTAGATATGACTCCATACGGATTTTCCAATATGGAAAGTCGTCACCCTCAAACAGGGAGGTGGTCCATCACCTCCGAACATCTTAACTCTAGGCGGTTAAGCCTAAATCGAGAGCACGAGCTCCGATACAATTGAAAGGATCAAGATGCCCAAGAGGGGGGGTGAATTGGGCTTTTCTAAAACTTCTTGGGATAATAAAACCTATCAAGCCCCAATTAACCCCTTAGAGCCTAGAGGTGGTTTGACAAGAATCAATTGCACAAAAGACTATCGCTAAACCATTTATACTCTAGCATGGCAATTCGACTTATGAAGAGCAACAAGTAAAAGCGGAATTGAATTGCTCAAAGGTAAATGCGTAGAGAAGAGAGTAGAGATGACACGACGATCTTTTTGCCGAGGTATCGAGGTGTCGGCACACCCCCTAGTCCTCGTTGGAGCACCCGCGCAAGGGTATCGCTCCCCTTGATCCGCGCAAGGATCAAGTGCTCACTACGAGCTGATTCTTCGCCACTCTGGGCCGGTGAATCGCTCGCTACCGGTCACAACTTGGCTTGGATCATCCACAAAGCCTCTGGATGATCACCAAGCTCTCCGATCGCCACCAAGCCGTCTAGGTGATGCCGATCACCAAGAGTAACAAGCTAGAGAACTCTCACTTGACCAAGACAAGGCCAAAGAGATGGATGGATGCACACTGCTACTCAATTCTCACTAGGAGGTGTCTAATTCTCACAATTAGCAATCACTTAACCTCACTAGGGCTCTTGCACTCACTCACACTCACAAGGTGTTTCTCAGCTGATGGAAGTGGCAAGAACACTCAAATGTATGGAGGAAAGGAAGTATATATACCCCTCAACCGGCCATCCAAAATCAGCACAAGACAGGTATTTTGCGGGGGCATCGGACGCTCCGATGACCTCGTCCAACGGTCTACTGTTACCTTCTTGTCAGACATGATTATGGAGCATCGGACGCTGGGGAGCGTCGATGCCCCTGCATCGGACGCGTCCGATGCCGAAAAGACCTCTCTGGAACCTCTCTGCATGGCCATCGGACGCTGGCCCTCAGCGTCCGATGCCGGCGTCCGATGCTCTGCACAGTTCACTCCCAAGTGAACAGTGACACCGGACGATCCGATGTGGTACCATCGGAGCCTCCGATGCCATGCACCAGACCAAAACCTAGGTCGGTGTGGGTATCGGAGCCTCCGATGCCCACTGATCCAGCATCCGATGCCCATACCAAGGGCAAGATCAACTCGGATCGCGACGCGGTCTTAACGACTTTTGTTCCTTCTCGACATAAGGCATCTCTCTGAGCTACCTAGGGCTATGAAATAACAAGTGTGCACCACACTACTTCAATAGACTCATCTAGGTCAAGCTACTGATTCACACCCCTCTTTATAGTACGGCCAAAGGAAAAAACAAAGACCTAAGACTACCTAAGTGTCCTTCAACACAATGCGACACTTAGCCTAGCCTACCACCGTCTTCGTCGTCCGTCCTTTGAAAACCGAAACGATTTCCATCGCCAGGGGACATGAACTCCATATGCCCGTATCGTCGCCGTTACCGTGACCTAACTCATCTCTTGTTTCTGCAAAACACACACGTTAGTCACAGTAATCTTGTGTTTCATCCAATCACCGAAACCACTAGGGGCCAAGATGCGTTCAGCTTCCCTACGAGAGATCATGTCTACAGAACCAGCAACTCCCAAATATCTTGACTGGTCTGAGCACCCAATTAATTTCTCCCGAGCGGACCAATGGACCAGCGTCTCCAAAGTAGGGCATTACCCGCTAGTCCTGGATCCTACAGTCGTCGGGTTACATTGGGCAGAGTACTCATTGACGGAGGGGCAGGACTTAACGTCATCTTTGCAAGCACCCTACGCAAGAAAACTAGATCTCGCAACCAGCTCACACCATCAAGTGTCCCCTTCTACGGCATAGTACCCGGAAAGGCGGCTATACCACTGAAGAAGAATCAAACTACCGTCACTTTTGGAACTCAAATCAATTACCGGACTGAGTACATCAGTTTTGAGTTAGCCGACTCGAATCATCGTACCACGCCATATTTGGACGACCAGCCATCGCCAAGTTTATGGAAGTGCCTCATTTACCTGTACCTTCTGCTGAAGAGTCGGGTCCTAAGGGAATCCTAACCTTCAGGGGTGACTTGAAGCGATCATTCGATTGTGACATAGAGGCTGTTCAAATCGCTGAAAAAGCTCAACTCGCTCAGATGGTACATAATACCAAGCCTGGAGATTCAGAAATCCCAACCAAGAAGGCGGGTACTATCCAACCATCAGCAGAGTCTCACCAAAAACCATTGACCTGGAAACCGGTGATCCCTCCAAGACAACGGTTATTAGTACTCACCTATCTGAAGAATAGGAACTCGCGCTCACCAAGTTCCTTAGAGCAAACAAAGATATATTTGCTTGGAAACCGGCTGATATGCCAGGAGTCCCAAGGAATTTGGCTGAGCACGAATTGGAATTAAAAGAGGGTTCTAGACCTATCAAGCAAAGACTACGCCGGTTCTTACCAGAGAAAAAAAGAGGCGATCAAGAAGGAAATAGCAAAATACTCGTAGCCGGATTCATCAGAGAAATCCTCCACCCGAGTGGTTAGCCAACCAGTGCTAGTCAAGAAGAAGAATTCTGCCGAGTGGCAAATGTGTGTCGACTACATAACCTCAACAAACACTGTCCAAAGGATCCTTTCGGATTACCGAGGATAGATCAAATAGTTGATGCCACCGCAGGCTCCGCTCTATTATCCTTTCTGGATTGCTACTCTGGGTACCACCAGATTGCTCTCAAAAGAAGAAGATCAACCCAAGAATCGTTTATAACTCCCTTTGGTGTGCCTACTGTTATAAAAGCCATGTCCTTTGGGCTGAAGAATGCAGGGGCACTTATCAACGAGCTATCCAACATGCTTGGGTGACACCAAATTGGCCGCAATGCAGAAGCTTATGTGATGATGTGGTCATAAAGACAAAGGATCCGACTACTCTCATATCAGACCTAGGAGGTAAACTTTCAACCGACTGTGCGCATATCCATGGAGACTCAATCCCACAAAATGCGTTTTCGGAGGACCCTCAGGACAGTTACTCGGATTTCTTGTTAGCCATTGGGGCATCAGGCTAGTCAAAAGCAGATCACAGCTATCATCAACATGAAGCCCCCTACCTCAGTCAGGGATGTTCAGAAGCTCACCGGGGCACATGCCGCGCTAACCGCTTTATCTCATGGCTGGGAGAAAAGGGACTCCCTTCTTCAAATTACTCAAGGCCAGCGATAAATTTCAGTGGACGGAAGAAGCGAACAGGGCCTTTGAACAACTCAACGGATACCTTTACCCAATTCACCTATACTCACGCCACCAGAACACAGGGAGCCGATAATGCTTTATATCGCAGCTACCACACACGTTGTAGCACAACGATCGTAGTGGAGCGTAAGTAAGGATGACAAGCACATCTACCACACCCAGCGACCAGTATACTACATCAGTGAGGTAACTCCGAATTCAAAGGCCAGATACCCACAAGTACCGAAATTACTCTATGCCCTACTTATATCTTCAAGAAAGCTACGACATTACTTCGAAGCCCATGAGATCACAGTGTTACGAATTTTTCTTTGGGAGAAATCCTCCACAATCTTGGACGCTACTGGAAGAATTTCCAAGTGGGCAGTCGAATTGGGGCACTAACATCAAGTTCACTCCCAGGAAAGCAATCAAGTCACAAGCTCTAGCTGATTTTTGTCACCGAATGGACAGAAATACAGCAGATCCAAGACAATGCTATTCCCGATCAATGGAAGATGTACTTTGATGGGTCCCTAAAACTCGGAGAAGCAGGAGGCCGGAGGAGTACTACTTGTATCACCCGCCGGAGAGAGCTCAAGTACGTTCTGCAGATATTGTGGCCTGCTACCAACAATGAAGCCAAAATATGAAGCGCTACTCCACGACTCAAGGTAGCAGTCGCATTGGGCATCAAGCGACTCCTAGTCTACGGGACTCTTCTGTGGTAATTTACCAAGTCAACAAAGACTGGGATTGTACCAAGGAAACAAATGAATGCCTATTGCGCGAAAGTCTGTAAGCCTAGAAAAACAATTTCTGGGTGGAACTCATTCATTTACATGGGATCACAATGTAGCAGCAGATGTCCTAGCTAAATAGGGTAGTCTGACAGGGCTATGGTCCAGTGGTATCTCGTTCATGAGTTATTCCAGCCATCAATTCAAGAGAAGGAAGAGGTTGACCCAACCACCATCTGCTCAGGTTCTAGCTCTAGCACCCGACTGGACACAAGTTTTCATCGAAACTTCAAGAGCATTAAACTGCCAAGTGGCAAAATAGTTGCAGAGCAAGTCACCAGACGTAGCAAAAACTATGTTCTAGTCGGGGACGGCTATATCGATGTGGAGCTTCGTCAGGAGTCCTCCTCAAGTGCATCTCACCAGAAGAGGGCAGAGAAAATCCTAAATGAAGTCCACTCCGGGTGCTGTGGCAACCATGCAGCATCAAGGACACTAGTCAGAAAAATCTTCAAATCAGGGTACTATTGGCCCTCAGCCTTGAAAGATGCAGAAGACCTAGTCCGCCGCTGTCAGTCATGCCAGTTCTTTGCCAAATAGCAGCATGTACCTGCACATGAATTGATTTGTATTCCTCCATCATGGCCTTTCTCATGTTGGGGACTCGACATGGTGGGTCCTCTTAAGCGCGCTCCAGGCGGATTCGAGTACATCTACGTCGCAATCGACAAATTCACCAAGTGGATTGAGTACATGCCATTGGCAAGTTCAACGCATCCAAGTCAATACAATTCATGCAGAGCATCTTTCATCGTTTTGGGATGCCACATAGAGTTATCACTGACCTCGGGTCCCCTTTCATGGCTATTGAGTTCAAGTCATGGGTCAGCAACTGTGGAATCAAGATAGACTACGCATCAGTAGCCCATCCACAATCCAACGGCCAAGTTGAATGAGCAAATGCCCTAATTCTTGCTGGATTAAAACCAAGGCTATTTGACCTTCTAAAAGATCACGGTGGAAAGTAGGTCAAGGAGCTGCCTAAGGTAGTCTGGGGGCTACGGACACAACAAAGTCGGGCAACAGGACAAACTCCTTTCTTCTTGGTATACGGCACTGAAGCAATCCTCCCGGCTGACTTAATCTGGAGCTCCCCGCGAACAAACCAGTACAATGAAGGCGAAGTTGATGATACTAGGCGGCTAGAAGTCGACAGCCTTGAAGAATCCCGATTAAACGCACTCTTTCAGTCAGCAAGATACCTTCAAGGGATGAGGCGCTACTATGACAATAACGTCCATCACCGCACCTTCCAAGTAGGTGACCTGGTCCTGAAGAAAATTCAGAATACCACAGGACGCCACAAGCTCATGAGTCCATGTGAAGGACCCTACATAGTATCTAAAGTAACAAGACCCGGGTCATTTGAGCTAGTCACTGAAGATGGTTCTCCCTTGCCAAATTCATGGAATATTGAGCATCTAAAGAAATTCCATACCTAAGGACTATGCTACAAATCTGGCTCAGGGCAAATGTACTCATCTTACAAATATTAATAAAGTTTGAAGTTCATCAGCAACAAAGAGCTTTATACTTTCTTTTTTATGCTTTATCACAACTATTTAGTCGGACGAAGCCCATCAATCATACAATAAGCTTTAGCTATTGTATCTCACCGACTAATATATAATATTACTCGGATAACTTGGTTCAACAGAAACCACACTCGAGTTACGAGCTTCGAGCTCAATACAACTCAAAAGATAGTACGGTCTAATACCCGGCTATCAGCGTATAGCGAATATGGTGTCTACAAAGGTAGACACTAGTTCCTATAAGGTATAACAAGGTCGGGTAGTACTCACCCTGTTATATATTCACTGGACAGAGGTCCACCCACTTTCACGCTCAAGATGCGAGTACCAAGAGGATATGATTCACCCAGAAGGAACCATTATCACGGTCCTACAAGAGGTGCCTAATCAATATTATCCCTTGAACAAGGGTGCTAAGAGTAGTACTCGGGCAAGACCAAGTTCTCTACACGATTGCTAGAGAAACGAAGTCACACGACCTAAACTAAAGTGCTAGAGAGCACTCGGATAGACTCGTCTAATAAGACGCCTGGTCACACATCCACATCAAATAGAAACAACCCATTGACAAGAAATTTCTTGCAATGTCGAGTTGATTATATAAGAAATTCACAAGATTCAAAGGCAGCTAATACTTTGATTCTTTATATTTGATACTAATTGTTTTCAGGGAATACAAGCGACGGCTAAACGATCAAGGAGGCTAAACTACTCTACAAGATCTAAAATTTGCGAGTACTCCTCCGCCGCGGTCTTCACCTCCTCTTGCATCGCCGCAAGATCCTCATCGCCTCTGCCTTCAGGAAGCGTCATAAGAGCTGACAAGTCGAACGATGGCAGATGAAGTCGCAGTGTCACCATCAGACCCTACACCACTGAAGTCGACATATCTTTGATATACTGAGCCAGCCGCCCAGGTGCAGCCTTGGCCCGATCAATCAAAGATTCCTCGACTCCTTCAGGGCACGGAATCATATCCAGGATAGGCTCAACGGCACGCTCCAACACCTTCAAGGAAGCCTACGAAGACTCGAGGGCCTCCCACGACTCCTTCGTCGATTTCAATGCCTGCAGGAGGTCCCGGTTAGCACCCTCACGCATCAATTTGGCTTCTTGGAGAGTACTTTGTGCATTAGCATATACCTCTTCAAGCTCCGCTTGCTTTCGGTTGAACGCGCTTTGCCACCCAGAAGCCAGCTTGTTTGCATCTGAAGGCGCATCAATCGGTTAACGCGTCATTAGTTTTCAAGGAGCAGAAGACTTGGAGCAGTATTTTCAACTTACCATCCAGTTGCTTCTTGGAAGTTTTCTTTAGCTCCTTCATCTTCTGCTCCAAGGAGGCCTCTTTGGCTATCAAGGCAATCTCTCGGTTATTGGCAGCATCACGCTCTTCAACAACACCCTTAAGGCTGTCTTGTAACTCAAAGATGCGGCTGCGCAAAAGCTGAGTGGCTATCTTTTGGCTGATTTGGTCTTGAGTGATGTAGTCTCGGAGCTTCTGATTCTCACGGGACATCTCCTGCCGGATCCGAGTGATCTGGTCCTTGACCTTCACATCAAAGCCCTACACAAGAAACAATACTGTCAGCATTCAAACGAGACTATAATATACGAAGAGGACTTCCAAAGATTTACCTCGATAAATTGTCGAAGTGCTTTGACAGGTGCTGCGACTTGATCGCTCAACTCTTTCAGCCGGGTGAGGTCTTGGTCATACCCCATAACATCGAGCGTCGCTCCTTGACGCGAGGACTCGGGGGCATCAGCGGACCCTCCCTGCAGACGAGTGGAAGCTTCAACTTGGACGTCAGCCAAGATCATCTCCAGAGTTGGTTCATGCGGCTATCGAGTGCGGAAAAACCACTCATTGATTACTCGGTCAAACTCCAATCGTGCAGGAGAACGAAAGATAGAAAATGGCACACCAACCTGAGGCAAAGGGAGAACATCCGCTTCAGGTGCTGCATCGATTTGAGACCTGGATGGAGAGGAGCCGGGCAGTGGATCTACCTGGCTACAGGTTGGTGGAACGCTGGACTGATTAAAAGTTGGCGGAATGCTGGATTCCTCCTTGTTCAGCGTCTCTGACTCCTCTACCGCCTGGGGCTCTAGGACGGTACTTGAGCCTGCAGCAGCCAACTTCATTTTTCGACAACGGACAAGTATTTATGTTAGTTCCAGAAATATGTGAGCACTCTAAAAGTAAAGTTCTGTAACTTACTTTACGAGCTTCATTGGCCGCGGCAACTTCAAGAGAGGCTTCTTCAGTAGCGGGTCTGGAGCCGGAGCTTCTTCAGGGACCGCACCACTTGAAGCCCCTTGAGTTGTTTTAGCATCTGGTACATAGACATATATAAGACAAGTGTTTATCAAAATCCAAATACAGAAGGACTACAAAGTACTCAGGTTTCCCCTTACCAGGAGCACCCAGATTACAGTGCTTTTCAGCCAACTCTTGTGATAAAAGAATTTTTCGACAAGCACGGCGATTACCAGTGCGAGCCTTCTTAGGGACAGGTCCTCCGACTTCTTCCTATGGAGTTGGCGACCTCTTCCGGCTACTCTCAGCTTCCGGGTCTATAAGCATGACATCAAAGTCAGTTGAATCTGTGTCAAGCCAGTCAAGATCTTCAGGAGAGCTTGGTTTGTTGGGAAGGTCCTCACTTTGGATAGGACCCCCCAGAACTATGCCTCCGCCTTCTTCAGTCGCCGGAGGCATGGGAGGGCAATCATTGTGTTAACACCAGATTTTCGCACGCATGAGGATATGACAAGTGGGCCCGACCAGCAGAGAGGAAAGGATTCGGCAAGCAATCAGACGGTTATTTGGTCCTCAGGATTTCGGTGAATGCCTGTGCGGTCGGCTATCTTGCAGAAAGGTGATTCCATTCGGGAGATGAATGTCGCAGATAAAGCCGGCTTGCATGAGAAGGCACCTGGCAATGAAAGATGCCGAGAAGATTAAGAATAGATTTTGTATCTTTCCATTTTTTATAAATCGTAATCGTCTAGGACTCGTATTTCGTTCGGGGTATAAATATAAACCCTCGACCATTGTAAAATTGTTCACAACCATATCAATACAAACCGGCCCCGTGCCATCTTCGAGTCCCTAAGTCATGTCGTCGAGTTCTTCGAGAGGAACCATCGATCCGTCGACCTCCGTAAGTACCGGCAACCTTGTTATCATGTCTAGTATCATGCGGTGGATTTAGATATGATGCAAGTAGTCTCGTATGTTAAGCTTAGTATCGTGCGGCGGATTTAAGCTTATGACGGGAAGTTTTTGCTTATGCCTTGTATCGTGCGGCGGACTAAGACATGAGTAAAAATAGTTATCGGCTCTATTAGATTTGGCAGATCTAATAGATTCTTTAAGTTATCATGTGTTATATGTTTTATTTATTTAATTCCTGTAACACTCTTTTGCGCAATCTAGATTGATCTCTATTCGGCCTTGTTTCACAAGTTTGCTTGTGCTTTGCTAATCATAAGATCATGATGGCCGGATCAGTTTTCAATCTAGGTTGTTACATGTTGTGGGTTCATGCATGTCAATCATGTTTATGCTTTGATAGAACTAGGTTTCGTGCGGCAGATGCAGGTTTTAGATTAGTTTGATCATGCTTGCTTGTATTTTCCTTCCTCATGGACCCCAATTCGGCTAGTTTGCCGATTTTGGTTAAGCTTACACGAGTAACAAGTTCTTATAGATCTGTTCAGATATATGCATGCTTTTAGCTTGTTATAATTAGATTGTATCATGCGGTGGCTTAATCTAATTATAAGGAGTGGCATAGACTTATAGCAAGTGGTATCATGCGGTGGATTAGCTTCTCTTGAGTTTGTGCCTGACGGGTTTATGAAGACTACACGTGCGGCAGATTAGTTGGAATAGCCTATGCATGTCTTGTTTGAATAGATCTACCTTTGCATAGATCTATCTTTGCAAGTTGCCTGTTTATAATATCTTTAATTCGTTCAAGCATGTCTTTCTTTTCCATTCGGCAGTTAACATGCTTCACATACTCTGTTCTCGTACTTGACGAATGGCTTTGTAAACATGCTCTGACAGACAGCTTCTATAGTTGTGTGTCGTCGCGATTGGCTTTCAAAGCCGTATATATGGAACTGTCTGGTTTTACCCAGCATGTTCTAGAGGTATTCTCACGTTTTTGTCCCTTGTTGGTTTTCAGGTCAAACCGACTGGCACGTCTCCAGATTTAGCACACTCCGGGCACCCGATTGAAGCTAGCCTCGTTCGGCTTGCTGTGTGTCTTGGCGCAAGGTGTCACCTTTTGCGTCAACACATTTTTTGGCACGCCTGGTGGGACCAGACACTTCGTTTCGAGATGCCTGAGATCAGCGATGATCAAATTCTGGATGTGATCATGGATGACTTGCCGCCAGAGTTGAAAAGCTTAGTACAACAGGCCTATGATGAATTCCAGCACAGTTGCTTGGCGTGTTTCTCCAAGAACAAGAGCGGCAAGGTCTTCCGGAAGCAGGAATTCCCAAAGATCATTCCTCACCACCAACTTGATATCCCCAATGAAGAAGAAGCTATTCGGAAGATGACTGAAATAATGCATAAGGTTGTATCAGAAGCCGTGACCAATCATCAGTCGGCTTTCTTGAACAATTTTCGCGCTATCATGGTCAATACTTTCAGTCCAGCCGTGGATAAATGCTTTGAAGAAGTTGTTGGCCCGATGCAGGGACCGTTGCTGTTTCAAGTACCTCAACGTCGAAAGATTGCCGAAGACGGTGGAGCTGGTACGAGCATAGGGGGGATGGTTACTCATGAGACACAACAGCCACCCGCAACCTATGGCCAGCTCGCATTCGGCACGACAGGAAATGTCCCGCAATCTGCTTGTAAAGTGTCTCCTGCAGCAAACAGAATACAGAAGAATATGTTTGGAGATGGATATCATGAGTTCATTGATTATAGCTCAATTAATGCTCTTCCAAATCTAGGCTATAAGAGTTCGGCAGGGCTACATCCTGGGGTGTAGGCACAAGCAGCTCCTGATTCGAATGTTGACCTCATCATGCATAAGATGGCTAATATGATGCAAAATCAATTCGGCCTGAAACCTAAGAATCAGACTTACACGTACAAGCCCCCTTATCCGGAGTGGTACAATCGGGTAGCTCTTCCTCCAAGGGTGAAGCCTCCTACTGATTTCACCAAGTTTTCAGGCCAGGATGACACCAGTACTATAGAGCACATCGGCCGCTACTTGATGCAACTCAGAGAAGCATCTACAGATGAGGCTTGGAGGATTCGGTATTTTCTGTTGTCGTTGACAGGACCAGCCTTCTCGTGGTTTTCTTCTCTGCCAGCAAATTCTATCAATACAAGGACAGAGCTAGAGCAGAAATTCCACTTGTATTTCTTTACGGGTACCAGCGAGAAAAAGTTGGTCGATCTCATGAGCCTAAGGATGAAACCTGGCGAGACGCCACAAGAATATCTGCGCCGATTCAGGGAAACCAAGAATCTTTGTTATTCTCTGAATTTGCCGGATGATCAACTGCCGGAGATAGCCATAGCTAGCATGTTGCCGGGTATCAAAGAGAGACTATTCGACATGGAGTTTGATGACCTTGGGCAGTTATCACAAAGGTTGGCAACAATGAGTAATCAAGCCCATGGATTCAAGAGGAATAACCAGTTCTAGAAGGGTGATGTGGCTGCCAAGATGTATCAGGCTTTCCTAGAAGAAGCAACTGAGTACAGTGATGAAGACGAGATAGCTGCAGCCGAGATAGTCTGGGATAAAGAGCCAACTCAAGTCAACCAGCAATGGCTGAGGCAGTAGAAAGGTACTTATGACTTTGATGTTTCCAAGTCAGACAAATTATTTGAGTACTTGTTGAAGGAAGGACGCATCAAGTTGCCGGAAGGTCATCCTATGCTGCATCCTGAAGGGGTCAAGGACAAGAAGTATTGTGGTTTTCACAATACTAGATCCCACTCCATAAACGACTGCCGAGTGTTCAGAGTGCGGATCCAGAAGGCTATCCAGGATGGGCATCTGAGGTTTGATGGAAAGATGAAAATTGATGGTAGCCCTTTTGGACAGAATATTGTGTCCTTCTCTGTTAATATGATCAATGCAGCCGATCCCAGGGATAAGAGCAAAATGAAAGTGTTAACCTCTGATAGAGCGAGAGAAGCTGGTGCCGTTGACCCTAATCGGCAGATTACAAAGAGAGAGCTTCAGCAGAGGGTTCGGTTCCAAAATAGCCGAACTGAGACGGGTGAAACTTCCAGACCCAGGGTCACGACGCACATCTTGTTAAATAAATGGCGTCGGGAACAGGAACGGTACCAGAAGAAGAGGCTTTATGAAGAATGGAAGTTCCTGGAGAAACAACGAAGGTACGAAGAAGAGATGTACCAGGAAGAACGAGAAGATACGAGGGGGCAGGAACAGTCTCCTTGGGAATGCTCGTTCTTCCAGTATTGTTGGAACGAAGGCTTGAAGCTGCCTGTTAAAAACAACTGCCCCGAGTGCAGTAATCATTACTCCGAGTATAGGCAGTCTTGAGTCAACCGCCGATCTGTCCATGAAAGGCTTGGGGCACGAGTCCCTGAGGACGATCGGCGCGTAAAAATAAATAGTTCCGAAGATCGACAGGAAAGAGGATTTGCCGATCAAAGTTGGGCTCGCGCTGGAGAAGAAGAGTACTGCGAGTATGTTTGGCAGAGAGGACAATGGTGTCCACCAGGATTGAGGAAAAGCCAGAAAAGGAGGGTGCAGCGCCTAAGAAATAGAGAGTTAGAACAAGCAAATGCCAAAGCGAAGCGGGTTTGGCGCCCCAAAGAAAAGCCGAATGGTGGTGATCGTTCGGCTGACGCATGCATGGCTTTCTTTCTTCCATCAGAATTTATAGCTCCCGAAGAACAGGATGTCCAAGATGAGGTGTATTCAGATTTTGATGAAGGTGAATTCCAAGAGTTGTTGGCTCATCTTGTCTTGGCTCAAAGTGCAGTATTCGATAAACCAGCTAAGCATCGACACCTGAAGCCATTGTATATGAGAGGCTATGTTAATGGCAAGCCATTAACTAAGATGTTCATTGATGGAGGGGCTGCCATAAATATCATGCCATATACCACCTTCAGAAAACTTGGGATGGTGAGTGAAGACTTGTTGAAGACCGACATGGTGTTGAGAGACTTTGCTGGTAATTCTTCCGATACTCGAGGAGCAGTCCATGTTGAGTTGACGATCGGGACTAAGACCTTGATCACTACCTTTTTTTGTCATTGATGGCAAGGGGGCATACAGTTTGCTATTGGGAAGAGATTGGATACATGCAAACTGCTGTGTGGCGTCAACTATGCATCAGTTCCTCATCTAGTGGATCGGAGATAACATTGAAATTATCCATGCTTATGATACGGTGACTGTTGCTAATAAAGAACCCATCTACTAGGAATATGATGGCGTAGAATGCTTTTCTGGAAGAGCTTGGGAAGCAGGTCCTGTAAACGTTTTCAACGAGGACCAACAGCCAATTCAGACGATCGGCTCTCAGAGCAATTTTTGAATAGATAATCCATTTGATGGTAATGGAGAAAGGTTGAGGCCAAGTTTCGTGTCGGCTGACAAGGAATAAAGTGCTGATAATGAAGCCGAAATAGGACCAATGTATGCAAGTCTGGGTCCCGAGCATGTTTTGAAGTTAACGAACTTTTGAGAGGATTCTGCTTATTTCTCCATTGCCGAAGCTAAGGGAAGAACAAGAGTTCGCGTAAAGTGACGTACAACAGAGGGTCTTGGAAAGTATGAAGGCACTTCCACAACTTGGTAATTATTTCAAGTTGTACGTGGCGGCCGATAGCCTTGCAATAGGATCGACCCTTATTTTAAAATTTAAAGAAAAAAGATGAGTAGCAGATTGCCTTAGCCGAAAATGTTAGACCGAAAAAGGGGTATTCGGCTGTGATAAATTTTTGTTCATGGGTGTTGCTTGTCAGTTGAAGCTTCGGCACTACTTGTTAAAAGCCGAATGCATGAAAATTATGTAACTTGAGGAATACTTATATGCAGCCGATGTAAAGCATCGCCTTTAGCAGAAAAATATTCCAAGAATTCAAGTCATAGCCGATATTATTTGTATCGCCTTTAGTACAAGGATATTCATGACCCTGGTGACCCTAGCGTTTTCAAGTACGCAGGTTTATCGGGGAAAGAGAAAGGTGAAGTGCAGTAAGTGCAATGCCGGGTGACATGACATATCGGAGGTCTCAAGGTCTTCGAATTCATCCGAATTCCCGCTTGCGAAGCCAACCGGTAGGAGGGAGTAATCTTCTTTGGTCCAGGAGCTCATTGCCGCTAGCCCGAAGGAGACCCCAGCGTGCACACCTTGGATGACGGCCTGATCAGTACGACCATCCACGGCATCAAGACGAGCCTCGGCTGAGTCTCCATGAGCATTCACCTTGAGGGCCACTCTGTTTGTTGCTGCTTTCAAGCGATCATTCTCTGCAGATAAGGCTGACAAGGAAAAGGGTATATTAGGCGGAGGCAAACTCAATCAGGAGAAGGGGAAGGACCAAGACTCTGCTAACCTTTGATTATACTGCAGAATTTATTTCGTTGGTTTACCCATTCAGCTTTCTCAATATCGTGCTTCTTGGATACATCTTCCAGTTCCTTCTAGGATTTGTCCTTTTCCACATGGTACCGAAGAGCATCCAGATGGGTCTGTTGAAATAAATCGTCAGATTCAGAATCTGGTGGCTTGAGGAAAAGGTTGAAAGAGGGTATTAGAGCTACCGTTTCTGGAAGAGGAACCCAAGTTTGGCTAGGGGAAAATTCCGCTCTGAAAGGAAAAATGAGCAGTAAATCGGAGGTGGACAAACAAGAAAAGCTACCGCAAGGGGGCAAGGTTTTTACCCATGGCGCCGGTGAGTTAGTGCTCGGTTTCTTCCTACTTCAACTCCAATGGGATGTCTGCTTTGGTTGTTTTTGCTTGCCATTGATGAAAAACACAGACAAAAGATTTTTTATGGTTTGAGCTGACCGAGAGCTGGAAAAGTCTACAAGTCGAACTATTTGGCTGAAGCATGAAGTGGCAGCTTGTATAGAGTCATATTTATAGAACTTCGGCTTATGCACTGGAAGGCCAAGCATCAAGGTAGGGTTTGTCACAGTTTATGGGCTGATATTGGGCCAGGCCGGATTTTTGACAATTGGAAGAAGTCATGACTCCAGAATCGGAAAGCCGATAGGGTTCAACTAAAGGATTGCTCAGTTTCGGCTAATTATTTAGAAGCTTATATTACCAATTGACGCTAAGAGCAAAAAGCGGAAAAAATAGGGAAGTCTCTTAAAAAAAAGAAGAAATGCTACTCTAGTGTCGCCATGGATCAGAAAAGTAAGAGGAAAACTGAAAACTTTGGATCTAAGGTAATCAATTACGGTGGTTACTTGCAGGATGCGGAAGATTATTGTGATTATCGACAATAGCCGATGTAATGTGTATCGCCGCTAGAAGTAAAAACAAATTAGTGGTTGATACACGAAATA
Organism: Coix lacryma-jobi var. lacryma-jobi; assembly: GCA_009763385.1. Taxonomy (NCBI): domain Eukaryota; kingdom Viridiplantae; phylum Streptophyta; class Magnoliopsida; order Poales; family Poaceae; genus Coix; species Coix lacryma-jobi. Next base: position 80,984,455 of record CM019825.1, read on the forward strand.
GAACACGCATTTGATCTCAAAGGACCAATCACAGATTGATTTCAGAAGGGCGAATAGAGGGACTTCTTATTTACAAAATAAGTTATAGTGGAGAATTAGTTCATCCATTCTATCCTATTTCTAATCGGGAGATCGAAGTCGAAGGAATCAGCCAGATCTGTTCCAGCTTCTTTCATATCATCGATAGAATGAGCCACCCTGTGTTCTAGCCCTCGCTCACAGACGTCGAAATTACGGTAATCGGCTCCAGAGTGAATCCGTACCGCGTTGAAGGCGAGTGTTGCGCCATATCCCATACCGGCTCTAGAAATGTCGGGGAGAGCTCGGTTGACTTCGTTTACCCGCCTCAGGGCTGTCGTACCCGGTACGTTGGCCGTGACGGCGAGGTTAGCAATAGCTGCTTCGAGAGAATGAAGCTTGGTCTCCAGAGCTAAAAAGGGAGGAAGAATCAGTGAAAACAGAAAGGAAAAATAAAAAGAAAGATGATAAAAGGATGCATACCGGTAGCCCGTTCCCGAGCGACGTCATGCTCTCGAGAGATTCGGGTGATCTCCCGATCCTTCCTCTTCGAATCAAATTGAAGATCCGCAATCTTTTGAATTAGGACCTCGAGGAGGTCGTCTCTGGCTCTCCTAATGAAAATGGTGAGGTAAGAACAACTGCTTTGTTTTGAAACGACAGAAAGAAAAAGAACAACCTCCTTTTGGACGTGCTAGAAGCACCAAGCTCAGAACTATGGTGACTCGCTGCGGAAGACATCCTCCAGAGTGAGATATGACAAGAGAAAAGAGGGTTTTTGAGTCTAAGCAGAGGAGTCCAGAGTGCATAAGTCAAAACAGGGCGAAAGAGGGTTATAAAGAATCCCAGAAGGCGCATCGGGAGATGAGTCGGCGGGTATAGCAATTATAGTGTATGAAGGCGAACGCTTCCGGAGGTTCCACGTTAGAAAGGAATTTTGGAATAAATATTTATCCCAAAATTAGAGGGCATGTGTTAACACCAGATTTTCGCATGCATGAGGATATGACAAGTGGGCCCGACCAGCAGAGAGGAAAGGATTCGACAAGCAATCAGACGGTTATTTGGTCCTCAGGATTTCGGTGAATGCTTGTGCGGTCGGCTATCTTGCAGAAAGGTGATTCCATTCGGGAGATGAATGTCGTAGATAAAGCCGGCTTGCATGAGAAGGCACTTGGCAATGAAAGATGCCGAGGAGATTAGGAATAGATTTTGTATCTTTCCATTTTTTATAAATCGTAATCGTCTAGGACTCGTATTTCGTTCGGGGTATAAATATAAACCCTCGACCATTGTAAAATTGTTCACAACCATATCAATACAAACCGGCCCCATGCCATCTTCGAGTCCCTAAGTCGTGTCATCGAGTTCTTCGAGAGGAACCATCGATCCGTCGACCTCCGTAAGTACCGGCAACCTTGTTATCATGTCTAGTATCATGCGGTGGATTTAGATATGATGCAAGTAGTCTCGTATGTTAAGCTTAGTATCGTGCGGCGGATTTAAGCTTATGACGGGAAGTTTTTGCTTATGCCTTGTATCGTGCGGCGGACTAAGACATGAGTAAAAATAGTTATCGGCTCTATTAGATTTGGCAGATCTAATAGATTCTTTAAGTTATCATGTGTTATATGTTTTATTTATTTAATTCCTGTAACACTCTTTTGCCCAATCTAGATTGATCTCTATTCGGCCTTGTTTCACAAGTTTGCTTGTGCTTTGCTAATCATAAGATCATGATGGCCGGATCAGTTTTCAATCTAGGTTGTTACATGTTGTGGGTTCATGCATGTCAATCATGTTTATGCTTTGATAAAACTAGGTGTCATGCGGCAGATGCAGGTTTTAGATTAGTTTGATCATGCCTGCTTGTATTTTCCTTCCTCGTGGACCCCAATTCGGCTAGTTTGCCGATTTTGGTTAAGCTTACACGAGTAACAAGTTCTTATAGATCTGTTCAGATATATGCATGCTTTTAGCTTGTTCTAATTAGATTGTATCATGCGGTGGATTAATCTAATTATAAGGAGTGGCATAGACTTATAGCAAGTGGTATCATGCGGTGGATTAGCTTCACTTGAGTTTGTGCCTGACGGGTTTATGAAGACTAAACGTGCGGCAGATTAGTTGGAATAGCCTATGCATGTCTTGTTTGAATAGATCTATCTTTGCAAGTTGCCTGTTTATAATATCTTTAATTCGTTCAAGCATGTCTTTCTTTTCCATTTGGCAGTTAACATGCGTCACATACTCTGTTCTCGTACTTGCCGAATGGATTTGTAAACATGCTTTGATAGACAGCTTCTATAGCTGTGTGCCATCGTGATTGGCTTTCAAAGCCGTACATATGGAACTGTCTGGTTTTACCCAGCATGTTCCAGAGGTATTCTCACGTTTTTGTCCCTTGTTGGTTTTCAGGTCAAACCGACTGGCACGTCTCCGGATTCAGCACACTCCGGGCACCCGATTGAAGCTAGCCTCGTTCGGCTTGCTGTGTGTCTTGGCACAAGGTGTCACCTTTTGCGTCAACACATTGTTATCTCTCCCCTGGCCCTACAAGAGAAGAGCATTCAGTTAAATCAAAAGGATATCTTTTTAGAACCTCGAAGACACGACAGATCAACTATTTACCTGAGGAGGAGGATTAATGGCGGAGAATGTTGTCATCAACGGAACTAGGCGTTCATGGCTTTTGAGCAGCCGGTTCACCATCCATAAGATTTCAAAATCAGACAACTGCTCGATGTCATGATGCCCCGGGTCATTCTTACCCAGGTATTCAAATCCAAAATTCGCCCGCTGTTGAAGAGGATGGATACGGCGTGCGATGAAATCTTGGACTATGGTAAAACCGGTCAGTCCGCTGAGTTTCAAGCTGTCTATCATATCAATGAGAGGCCGGATAGCCTCTACCTCGGTGGTGACACGGTCCTTCCATTCACGGCACTTTTGTGGCGGCCATCCATCATGACGACGGAGAGCTGGCGGTGGGTTGGCCATATAAAACCACCCGGTAGCCCAGTCTCGGACAGAATCCGACAACTCAACAGTTATATACTGATTAGCTACCTCCAATCTAAGTTGGATACTAGCCCTTCCGACTGGACATCAACACCAGCGATACATCCTCTCCGACACAACCTATAGCTGGTCCTCTTACTCGTGCTCGTGCTCGTCAACTTAATCATCAAGTGAGTTCCATGATAAGCTCTTGTCCATCTTGTTTAGACAATGGAAACGCGTGCACTCTTGTTTTGATTAGGAACCGAGGAGAAGACCGAAAGGGAGAAGGACTCGCGCTAGCTGGATTCGGACTGCAGCAAAGCACCAACTTGTGACCGCCACCACGGTTGCATACGGATTCGGATTCAGGCGCTTCAGGACTTGTTGGAAAGCTTATCAAGTTTACTTTCATATGAATCAAGTCCCACGTCAATATCTGTTCGGCAGCAGCGGCAATGATCCAATTACCGTCGACAGGTCTTGCTGTCCAGGGTGCTGCGTCACCTCATTTTGGGCTTATGGCCCATGTATCAAGTTGGGTCCATTAGGGACACGTCCTAGGGTTGGAGGACGACCCCAACACTCTTTTGGTCGTCAATCCATCTACTTATATCCCTCTATAGCCGCCATGGTCGGGTTGGGTTTTGTTTAGATCAAGTTTAGCCTTAGCTACTTGCTTGTAGGCGCGCGTGCAGGATCAGCCGCCCGTCTCCTTGTCTTCGGAACCCCATTGTTGATTAAGATTCAGTTGGAAACCCTCAATTTCATCTTACAAATTTAGTGCTTGTTTCCTCGTTCTTGCTAGTTCTTCGATTGCTTGCAGGACGGGAGCCCTAGGGGCTGGTTGTCGCGCTCCACAAGATCGTGACGGCTATTGGACGTGGTGTATCGGTTGCTAAGGCGCGGTCTTGAGGGCTGTAGTCGGGCCGTGAACGTCATCTCCATCCACCAATCGAGTTATCCCCGTTTCTCATCGAAAGATCGGGCAAAAACCCTAGCGGGTTCGCATCACCTCTACGCTAGCATCATTGGGTTGACATTTTACCCAGAAGAAATAGCAGAACAGGGTAAAAGAAGGGCAGATTCCCAAAAAAGCTTCACATAGATGGGTGAAGATAGCAATGTGGAGCCAGGCATTGGGAGTAATATGGTTAAGGGTCAAACCATAGTAATGCAGCAATCCCCGCAGGAAGTCAGACGCAGGAAGTCCCAATCCCCGCTCCACGAAGGACTTGAACATGACTATTTCAGTAGTGTTGGGGGTAGGAGCGCGATGGTCAGTGGGTACTCTCCAGCCATCAAGTGGCTGTGCTCGAAGTAACCCTTGTTGCGCCAGGAACGCCAGCTCTGACAGAACAGTGTCTGGTTGTTTCCACGCCAGAACATCAGTCGGTGGATTTGGGTGCTTTGGCTTTCCAGTGGTGGTGATCCTAGTCTTCTTCTTCTCCGCGGCAGTTTGTCTCTTGGGACCCATGTTGGTGACGAGAGATTTTCTGCGCATCAACTGAGGATTGGCTAGGGGGTTTCTAACTCTGAAGGCAATGGCTTGATGAAAGCATGAGGAAAACACAAGCCCGGCGGCGGCTTATTATAGATCTGTTTCAGCAACCATTCATCTTTTCCAGACGGCGTTATGAAACCGTTCAAAACCCTAACAGCTGGGAGAACGTTCCAGACGGCGTCAGCAACAGTGAACAGGCATACAACAAACAGACAAGCTTCCTTCTTTCACAAGACACATTTAGTACTCGGAGAACAAGACAGAGGACTCGGAAAATATTCCAAGTACCCGGATCTTATTTATTATTACTGGGAATTACAACAGAGATACATGGCAACATCTTGAGATACAACAACTACCAACACAAGTACAATCAGGATGTAAAACGCTACTCTAGTGTAATCAAGGTACAGAGTCTTGATGCCTAATGCACCAAGGACCTGGTTCAGTGAGACGCAGTAAAGTAGACACAAAACCTTGGGTAGACACTATCTTTTCAGTGCATCCCAAGGTGGATCTCAGGCACCATTCCAGTACTCAAGGAACTCGGGGGGAAGACCATCACCCTCGCCGCCTTTTGACAACCTGTGACTCCGAGGTTATCTATGAGTGGTAGTCATAAGAGTTCTTCTAGGCGCACCTTTGTATCCCTCTGCTCGCGACCACTTGGAAACCACCCTGGCGGATGGTCCCTTCACAAGAGTTCTTCTGGACACCTCATCTATCTTACAGAAGGAAGATACCCGGGGGCTCGGCCATCTCCACTATTGATCCTACAATACTCATGGAACTAGAGGAAGTCATAAACTTAAAAGGATATGAGTTCTCCGCTTCCCAGGCAGGGTATTTATAGGCGGATTCCTCTTGGTCTATGGACTTTGTCTACGGATAAAAGTGACTGAAGGGTCAAATAAAAACCTATGCACTATTGCACATGTGAAGCCTGGCATCAATGATGGACTTGATTCCCATGCGCACTTCAAGAGGAAGACGACAAACTTTGCAGTTGCAGAACACGACAAAAATCTTTAATACGTACAGCTGGAACAGTCATTGGTCAATTATTGCTGTTTCCATAGTAATTTTTGTTCATTGGGGGGTGATAAGGGATGTTTGTTGAAAACATTACCCACCTGAAGCTGAATATTTATTACTTAGATGGAATACGCAACACATCAGTGACATGTTTTTGTTCTTCAAGACCATTATGGATTACCCGGTCATATATTTGGAAGACCCCAAGAACCGACTACTGAGTACTCGGAACTTAGGCTCGGGGGCTACAGGGTACATATCATAAAGGAAATGTTTTTTCTTACCCAAGAATTACTCGGAAAAGGCTCAAAAGGATCCTCAAAGTTATTATAAATAACAAGAGGCTCGGGGGCTACACCCTATGGGTGCACTTTTTAGGAAAAAGTGCACACCATGGAAGTTCCTTACCTATGGAGCACTTCAAGATTTCTCAAGACATTACTCGGAGATTCTCAGAGAGAAGCCAGAAGATAATGTTATGAGGAAATGATGAAGAGCTCGGGGGCTTGACGGATCAGGATGTCAGAGATATCATCAGAAGATGATTACTCCGACTAATCCTGGACGACATGGGAGATCCGAAGACTTGATACGAAGCGTACATGGATTAGGATTCTCAATAGAACTTAGTCGAGTTCTTAAAGGAAGTATTGTAATTAGATTAGGACTCCTCTGTTGTAACCGACTAGGACTCGGTCTGCGCTATGCTTCACCCGGATATATAAGGGGAAGCAGGCGCAGGCTCCAGACAATTGAATCATAATCATACACAAGGCACACGCCGCACTGAACGTAAGGTATTACGCTATTTAGCGGCCTGAACCAGTATAAATCGTTGTCCCTGTGTACTCGCCGGGTCCTACGAACGTTGATCCCCACCGAACAAATCATCTGAGATTACTCAAGACGAGTTGCCGGTTAACAAACACCGACACTGAGTGTGCTTCCTCTTTTGGTAAGATTGGAGAGTCGAGTGGTCTTAACCCAAGTGAGAAGCCCAACTCCACCACTACTCCCAAGCTTACCAAGATTCCACTCAAAGAGCCTCTCGAGCCTAACACCAAGGATGGGGTATTTGTTGAACCTCCAAAAGCTCCACCCAAGAAACAGACATGGGCTCCAAAACCAAACCACCTCAAGAACAAGCTAGACACCATGCCACCTGTTTAAGAGGACCTCATGCCACAGAAAGGCAAAGTGTGTGTACTTTCGGAAAAAGTGTGTGTAGCGAATTGCTCCTTTGTATTCTTTTGTTCATATAATCAGTTTTTGAGGTTGCCCAAAAAAAAAAAAAAGAAAAAAAAGAAAAGAGAAAAGATTCAAAAGAAAAGGGGCTGTTTTTCATATTGATTTTAGGTTTGTTCCACCTTGTTTTCAGCGGTGTGCTGTGGTTTTCCTTTGTGTCCAGGCTCGCGTCTCTAGCACGGTCTAGCCTAGGACCAGCACAGTACCATCGTCGAACGTTTATTCAGCTCGCCTTTATAACTAACGTGGTGCTAGTTCGTTCCTTGTTTCAGCCCACCTATAGCTCCACATACTCTACAGCTTGACAGGTCTTGTGCCGCAGCACCGATACACTTCATCCATTGCTGAAGACTTGTTGGTAGACGACCCCTCCTGTCAAGCAAGGTAAGAATTGGTAAGAACTTGTGTAACAAGTTGAGTGTGAGAGACTTGCTGTAGCTACATCCTAGTAGCTGTAGGGCTTTTATTTCTTCACTTGCCTTTCTTGTTGTCTTTGTTTTTGAACCATGACAGGGGGAGATGATGATAACGAAACACTACATACACCTCGCACTAAGGGCATCATACAGCATTTTGAAAGGAAAGTGAAGCTGCACACAGAGGGACTTGATAATGACTTGCAGGTGACAAATGAAAAGCTGGGGCAGTTGGAGGCTACGCAGATGGCCACAAACAACAAGCTTACAAGTTTGGAGGAATCCGTTGCTAGTGTGGACAAAAGCCTTGCTGCTCTCCTAAGGCGATTTGATGACTTCCACACCGAAGATAAAGAGAAGCATAAAGAAGAAAAGGAGGGAGATCGAGAGCACGGTAGTCATGAAGATGACTACACTGCTGATACTGAGCATGATGATCAAGACGCTCGTGATCGACGACGCCTACGTCACAACCGTAGAGGTATGGGTGGCAACCGCCGACGCGAGGTACACAATAATGATGATGCTTTCAGTAAGATTAAATTTAAGATACCTCCTTTTGATGGTAAATATGACCCTGATGCCTACATTACTTGGGAGATTGCTGTTGATCAAAAGTTTGCATGTCATGAATTTCCTGAGACTACACGTGTTAGGGCTGCTACTAGTGAGTTTACAGATTTTGCTTCTGTTTGGTGGATAGAATATGGCAAGAAAAATCCTAATAACTTACCTAGAACTTGGGATGCGCTGAAACGAGCCATGAGAGCTAGATTTGTTCCATCTTACTATGCCCGTGATTTGATAAATAAGTTGCAACAATTGAGACAAGGTGCTAAAAGTGTAGAAGAATATTATCAGGAATTACAAACGGGTATGTTGCGTTGTAACCTAGAGGAGGATGAGGAACCGGCTATGGCTAGATTTTTGGGTGGGTTAAATCGGGAAATTCAGGACATCCTCGCTTACAAAGAATACAATAGTGTAACCCGTTTGTTTCATCTTGCTTGTAAAGCTGAAAGGGAAGTGCAGGGACGACGTGCTAGCGCAAGGACTAATATTTCTGCAGGGAAGGCTAATTCATGGCAGCAACGCATGACTACAACTCCATCTACACGTATGTCTACTCCATCATCTAGTGACAAGACTCGAGCTGCTCCCACAAATTCAGTTGCAAAGACGATGCAAAAGCCTGCTGCGAGTACTTCATCCGTGGCATCGACGGGTAGAACAAGCAACATACAATGTCACCGGTGCAAGGGATATGGACACATGATGCGTGACTGTCCAAACAAGCGAGTTATGATTGTCAAAGATGATGGTGAGTGCTCATCTGCTAGTGATTTTGATGAAGACACGCTTGCACTACTTGCGACTGACCATGCAGGTAATGAAGAACAAATAGAAGAACATATTAATGCAGGTGAAGCGGACCACTATGAAAGCTTGATCGTGCAGCGAGTGCTTAGTGCACAAATGGAGAAGGCGGAGCAAAATCAGCGACATATTTTATTCCAAACAAAGTGTGTCATCAAAGAGCGTTCCTGCCGCATGATCATTGATGGAGGTAGCTGCAACAACTTGGCAAGCAGCGATATGGTGCAGAAACTTGCCCTCAACACCAAACCACACCCGCATCCCTACTACATCCAATGGCTGAACAACAGTGGTAAGGCAAAGGTAACTAGACTTGTGAGAATCAATTTTTCCATCGGATCCTACAAAGATATTGTTGAATGTGATGTTGTGCCTATGCAAGCTTGTAACATTCTGCTAGGTAGACCTTGGCAATTTGATAGAGATTCTATGCATCATGGTAGATCAAATCAGTATTCTTTTCTATACCATGATCGCAAAATTGTGCTGCATCCTATGTCCCCTGAAACTATTATGCAAACTGATGTTGCAAGGGCTACTAAAGCAAAGAGCGAGAGCAATAAAAATGATAAATCTGTAATTGGTAACAAAGATGAGATAAAACTGAAAGGACGTTGTATGATAGCTACCAAATCAGATATTAATGAGTTCAATGCATCCACTTCTGTTGCTTATGCTTGATATGCAAGGATGCTTTGATTTCAATTGAGGATATGCAATGTTCTTTGCCCCCTGCTGTTGCTAACGTTTTGCAGGAGTATTCCGATGTGTTTCCAAGTGCGGTACCAGCGGGGCTGCCACCACTACGCGGGATTGAGCACCAAATTGATCTTATTCCTGGTGCATCTTTGCCAAACCGTGCGCCATACAGGACAAACCCGGAAGAAACAAAGGAAATTCAGCGACAAGTGCAAGAACTACTGGACAAAGGTTATGTGCGAGAATCCCTTAGCCCTTGTGCTGTTCCAGTAATTTTAGTGCCTAAGAAAGATGGAACATGGCGTATGTGTGTTGATTGTAGAGCTATTAATAATATCACCATTCGATATCGACACCCTATTCCACGATTAGATGATATGCTAGATGAACTGAGTGGTGCTGTTGTGTTTTCAAAAGTTGATTTACGTAGTGGGTACCACCAGATTCGTATGAAATTGGGAGATGAATGGAAAACTGCTTTCAAAACTAAGTTCGGTTTATATGAGTGGTTAGTCATGCCTTTTGGGTTAACTAATGCACCTAGTACTTTCATGAGATTAATGAACGAGGTTTTGCGTGCTTTCATTGGGAAATTTGTTGTCGTATATTTTGATGATATATTAATTTACAGCAAATCATTGGATGAACATCTTGATCATTTACGTGCTGTTTTTAATGCACTACGCGAGGCACGCTTATTTGGTAACCTTGAGAAGTGCACCTTTTGCACCGATCGAGTGTCTTTTCTTGGTTATGTTGTAACTCCACAGGGAATTGAGGTTGATCAAGCCAAGGTGGAAGCTATACAGGGATGGCCTGTTCCAAAGACTATCACCCAGGTGCGGAGTTTCCTAGGACTTGCTGGATTCTATCGCCGTTTTGTGAAGGATTTCAGCACCATTGCTGCACCATTGAATGAGCTTACCAAGAAGGGGGTGCCTTTTGAGTGGGGCAAAACACAAGAGAATTCATTCGACATGTTGAAAGATAAGTTAACTCACGCGCCTCTCCTACAACTTCCTGATTTTAATAAGACTTTTGAGCTTGAATGTGATGCTAGTGGAATTGGTCTGGGAGGTGTTTTGTTACAAGAGGGAAAGCCTATTGCATATTTTAGTGAGAAATTGAGTGGGCCTGTTCTCAATTATTCTACTTATGATAAAGAACTCTATGCTCTTGTTCGAACATTAGAGACATGGCAGCATTATTTGTGGCCCAAAGAGTTTGTTATCCATTCTGATCATGAATCTTTAAAACATATTCGTAGTCAAGGAAAACTGAATCGTAGGCATGCAAAATGGGTTGAATTTATTGAATCTTTTCCTTATATTATTAAACACAAGAAAGGGAAGGAGAATATTATTGCTGATGCTTTGTCACGGAGATATACTTTGCTGAATCAACTTGATTATAAGATCTTTGGGTTAGAAACAATTAAGGACCAATATGTTCACGATGCTGATTTTAGAGACGTGTTGCTGCATTGTAAAGATGGAAAAGGATGGAACAAATTCATCGTTAGTGATGGGTTTGTGTTTAGAGCTAACAAGCTATGCATTCCAGCTAGCTCTGTTCGTTTGTTGTTGTTGCAGGAAGCACATGGAGGTGGCTTGATGGGACATTTTGGAGCAAAGAAGACCGAGGACATACTTGCTGGTCATTTCTTTTGGCCAAGGATGAAGAGAGATGTGGAGAGGTTTGTTGCTCGTTGCACAACATGTCAAAAGGCAAAGTCACGGTTAAATCCCCACGGTTTGTATCTACCTCTTCCTGTTCCTAATGCTCCTTGGGAGGATATATCTATGGATTTTGTGTTGGGATTACCAAGGACTAGGAGGGGACGTGATAGTGTGTTTGTGGTTGTTGATAGATTTTCTAAGATGGCACATTTCATACCATGTCATAAAACTGATGATGCTACAAATATTGCTGATTTGTTCTTTCGAGAAATTGTTCGCTTACATGGTGTGCCCAACACAATTGTTTCTGATCGTGATGCTAAATTTCTTAGTCATTTTTGGAAGACTTTGTGGTTTAAATTGGGGACTAAGCTTTTATTTTCCACCACTTGTCATCCCCAAACTGATGGTCAAACTGAAGTAGTAAATAGAACTTTATCCACTATGTTAAGGGCTGTTTTAAAGAAGAATATTAAGATGTGGGAAGAATGTTTGCCTCATATTGAGTTCGCTTATAATCGTTCATTGCATTCTACTACAAAAATGTGTCCTTTCGAGATTGTCTATGGCTTCTTGCCACGTGCTCCTATTGATTTAATGCCTTTGCCAAGTTCTGAAAAAATGAATTTTGATGCTAAGCAACGTGCTGAATTGATGTTAAAATTGCATGAAGCCACTAAAGAAAACATAGAGCGCATGAATGCTAAGTACAAATGTGCTGGAGATAAAGGTAGAAAGCAATTGATTCTGGAACCTGGGGATTTGGTTTGGTTGCATTTGCGAAAAGATAGATTTCCAGAACTGAGAAAATCCAAATTGATGCCTAGAGCTGATGGTCCTTTTAAAGTGCTGCAACGAATTAACGAGAATGCATATAAGCTTGATCTTCCTGCAGATTTTGGGGTTAGTCCCACATTTAACATTGCAGATTTGAAGCCTTATTTGGGTGAGGAAGATGAGCTTGAGTCGAGGACGACTCAAATGCAAGAAAGGGAGGATGATGAGGACATCAACACCAGCGATACATCCTCTCCGACACAACCTATAGCTGGTCCTCTTACTCGTGCTCGTGCTCGTCAACTTAATCATCAAGTGAGTTCCATGATAAGCTCTTGTCCATCTTGTTTAGACAATGGAAACGCGTGCACTCTTGTTTTGATTAGGAACCGAGGAGAAGACCGAAAGGGAGAAGGACTCGCGCTAGCTGGATTCGGACTGCAGCAAAGCACCAACTTGTGACCGCCACCACGGTTGCATACGGATTCGGATTCAGGCGCTTCAGGACTTGTTGGAAAGCTTATCAAGTTTACTTTCATATGAATCAAGTCCCACGTCAATATCTGTTCGGCAGCAGCGGCAATGATCCAATTACCGTCGACAGGTCTTGCTGTCCAGGGTGCTGCGTCACCTCATTTTGGGCTTATGGCCCATGTATCAAGTTGGGTCCATTAGGGACACGTCCTAGGGTTGGAGGACGACCCCAACACTCTTTTGGTCGTCAATCCATCTACTTATATCCCTCTATAGCCGCCATGGTCGGGTTGGGTTTTGTTTAGATCAAGTTTAGCCTTAGCTACTTGCTTGTAGGCGCGCGTGCAGGATCAGCCGCCCGTCTCCTTGTCTTCGGAACCCCATTGTTGATTAAGATTCAGTTGGAAACCCTCAATTTCATCTTACAAATTTAGTGCTTGTTTCCTCGTTCTTGCTAGTTCTTCGATTGCTTGCAGGACGGGAGCCCTAGGGGCTGGTTGTCGCGCTCCACAAGATCGTGACGGCTATTGGACGTGGTGTATCGGTTGCTAAGGCGCGGTCTTGAGGGCTGTAGTCGGGCCGTGAACGTCATCTCCATCCACCAATCGAGTTATCCCCGTTTCTCATCGAAAGATCGGGCAAAAACCCTAGCGGGTTCGCATCACCTCTACGCTAGCATCATTGGGTTGACATTTTACCCAGAAGAAATAGCGGAACAGGGTAAAAGAAGGGCAGATTCCCAAAAAAGCTTCACATAGATGGGTGAAGATAGCAATGTGGAGCCAGGCATTGGGAGTAATATGGTTAAGGGTCAAACCATAGTAATGCAGCAATCCCCGCAGGAAGTCAGACGCAGGAAGTCCCAATCCCCGCTCCACGAAGGACTTGAACATGACTATTTCAGTAGTGTTGGGGGTAGGAGCGCGATGGTCAGTGGGTACTCTCCAGCCATCAAGTGGCTGTGCTCGAAGTAACCCTTGTTGCGCCAGGAACGCCAGCTCTGACAGAACAGTGTCTGGTTGTTTCCACGCCAGAACATCAGTCGGTGGATTTGGGTGCTTTGGCTTTCCAGTGGTGGTGATCCTAGTCTTCTTCTTCTCCGCGGCAGTTTGTCTCTTGGGACCCATGTTGGTGACGAGAGATTTTCTGCGCATCAACTGAGGATTGGCTAGGGGGTTTCTAACTCTGAAGGCAATGGCTTGATGAAAGCATGAGGAAAACACAAGCCCGGCGGCGGCTTATTATAGATCTGTTTCAGCAACCATTCATCTTTTCCAGACGGCGTTATGAAACCGTTCAAAACCCTAACAGCTGGGAGAACGTTCCGGACGGCGTCAGCAACAGTGAACAGGCATACAACAAACAGACAAGCTTCCTTCTTTCACAAGACACATTTAGTACTCGGAGAACAAGACAGAGGACTCGGAAAATATTCCAAGTACCCGGATCTTATTTATTATTACTGGGAATTACAACAGAGATACATGGCAACATCTTGAGATACAACAACTACCAACACAAGTACAATCAGGATGTAAAACGCTACTCTAGTGTAATCAAGGTACAGAGTCTTGATGCCTAATGCACCAAGGACCTGGTTCAGTGAGACGCAGTAAAGTAGACACAAAACCTTGGGTAGACACTATCTTTTCAGTGCATCCCAAGGTGGATCTCAGGCACCATTCCAGTACTCAAGGAACTCGGGGGGAAGACCATCACCCTCGCCGCCTTTTGACAACCTGTGACTCCGAGGTTATCTATGAGTGGTAGTCATAAGAGTTCTTCTAGGCGCACCTCTGTATCCCTCTGCTCGCGACCACTTGGAAACCACCCTGGCGGATGGTCCCTTCACAAGAGTTCTTCTGGACACCTCATCTATCTTACAGAAGGAAGATACCCGGGGGCTCGGCCATCTCCACTATTGATCCTACAATACTCATGGAACTAGAGGAAGTCATAAACTTAAAAGGATATGAGTTCTCCGCTTCCCAGGCAGGGTATTTATAGGCGGATTCCTCTTGGTCTATGGACTTTGTCTACGGATAAAAGTGACTGAAGGGTCAAATAAAAACCTATGCACTATTGCACATGTGAAGCCTGGCATCAATGATGGACTTGATTCCCATGCGCACTTCAAGAGGAAGACGACAAACTTTGCAGTTGCAGAACACGACAAAAATCTTTAATACGTACAGCTGGAACAGTCATTGGTCAATTATTGCTGTTTCCATAGTAATTTTTGTTCATTGGGGGGTGATAAGGGATGTTTGTTGAAAACATTACCCACCTGAAGCTGAATATTTATTACTTAGATGGAATACGCAACACATCAGTGACATGTTTTTGTTCTTCAAGACCATTATGGATTACCCGGTCATATATTTGGAAGACCCCAAGAACCGACTACTGAGTACTCGGAACTTAGGCTCGGGGGCTACAGGGTACATATCATAAAGGAAATGTTTTTTCTTACCCAAGAATTACTCGGAAAAGGCTCAAAAGGATCCTCAAAGTTATTATAAATAACAAGAGGCTCGGGGGCTACACCCTATGGGTGCACTTTTTAGGAAAAAGTGCACACCATGGAAGTTCCTTACCTATGGAGCACTTCAAGATTTCTCAAGACATTACTCGGAGATTCTCAGAGAGAAGCCAGAAGATAATGTTATGAGGAAATGATGAAGAGCTCGGGGGCTTGACGGATCAGGATGTCAGAGATATCATCAGAAGATGATTACTCCGACTAATCCTGGACGACATGGGAGATCCGAAGACTTGATACGAAGCGTACATGGATTAGGATTCTCAATAGAACTTAGTCGAGTTCTTAAAGGAAGTATTGTAATTAGATTAGGACTCCTCTGTTGTAACCGACTAGGACTCGGTCTGCGCTATGCTTCACCCGGATATATAAGGGGAAGCAGGCGCAGGCTCCAGACAATTGAATCATAATCATACACAAGGCACACGCCGCACTGAACGTAAGGTATTACGCTATTTAGCGGCCTGAACCAGTATAAATCGTTGTCCCTGTGTACTCGCCGGGTCCTACGAACGTTGATCCCCACCGAACAAATCATCTGAGATTACTCAAGACGAGTTGCCGGTTAACAAACACCGACACTGAGTGTGCTTCCTCTTTTGGTAAGATTGGAGAGTCGAGTGGTCTTAACCCAAGTGAGAAGCCCAACTCCACCACTACTCCCAAGCTTACCAAGATTCCACTCAAAGAGCCTCTCGAGCCTAACACCAAGGATGGGGTATTTGTTGAACCTCCAAAAGCTCCACCCAAGAAACAGACATGGGCTCCAAAACCAAACCACCTCAAGAACAAGCTAGACACCATGCCACCTGTTTAAGAGGACCTCATGCCACAGAAAGGCAAAGTGATCCACACCCACTACCGTGAGTACCAACAACCCCCTATGAGAGCGGTGAGGTACCATTGTGAGCACTGTGGGAGAGATGGACACTTGAGGGAGTTTTGCTTTCGACGCAAGAGAGAGGAGCACCATTCTAGGGAGATGAACAATGCGGAAATGTACCATCCTTTCCATGATGTACATGTGCCGAATGTTCAAAGGAGAGCTGCTAGGCCTAGAGGGCCAATGCCTCAAGGTCCTAGGCCTCAAGGAGTTTTTGCCCGGCAGGATCATGGTTTTACAGGATATGGACCCCGTGGCGGTGGCTTTGTTGAGCGTTTCCCTCCACCGCGTTTTGAGTATCGCGATGGACGCTCTTCCCTTAGCAGACCAAGTTTTCCTATGCGTGGTGATCGCTTTCCCCGTAGGCGTGCTAGGAATGGTTTTTCTACTAACCATTCTTTTGAGCAGCCGGCCCAACACTGGTATTCTTCCTATTTCACTCACCCCAGTGTTGGACCGTATGCTCACCCTATGTCTTTTTATTGATGTAGGTAAAACGATCGGAGAACATTTGGTTGGTGGATTCCGGTTGTTCGAGACACATGACCGGAAATGCCAAGTGGTTCTCCAGTCTTAGTCCTGTTGCCGGAAAGGAGTTTATCACCTTCGGTGACAATAGCAAAGGTAAAGTGTTGTCTCGTGGATCGGTGCGAGTTAATGAGCACTTTGTGTTGCGTGATGTTGCTCAGGTTTCTAACTTGCATTTTAACCTTCTTTCTGTTTCGCAACTTTTTGATGATGATTACGAATCTCAGTCATATTTGAGATCCTCAAGGCAATCTTGTATGATTGATTTCGCCCTTTGGGAAAGTCTTTCGTGCGAATTTCTCGGACTGGTTTGGAGTTTCTCGTTGTCTTGTGGCTGGTCCTTCCTCCTCTGATCTTTGGAAGTGGCATAGGAGACTCGGTCACTTAAGCTTCGACTTGCTTGCAAGGCTTAGCTCACTTGGCCTAATTCGAGGATTGCCCAAGTTGTCCATGGAGAAGGATCTTGTTTGCCATTCTTGTAGACATGGGAAGATGGTTGCCGCTCCCCACCATCTAGTGACTCAGGTCATGACTAAGCGCCCTGGAGAGCTTTTACACATGGACCTTGTTGGTCCGGCTCGGGTGAGCTTGGTTGGGGGGAAGTGGTATTTGTTGGTTGTTGTTGACATTTTTTCGAGATATTCGTGTGTCTTCTTTTTGACTGAGAAGACTGAGACTTTCTCTTTTGCTCGCAATCTGATTTTGCGTCTTCAGAACGAGTTCCCTATGAACTCGATGCGAGCTATTCGTAGTGATAATGCTTCTGAATTAAAGAATTCGGATTTTGAGAAGTTTTGTAACTCTTTAGGTTTGGAGCATCAGTTTTCTTCCCCCTACAAACCGCCACAAAATGATGTTGTAGAGAGGAAGAATCGGACCCTTGTAGAGATGGCCAGGACGATGCTCGATGAGCATAGAACTCCTAGGCGATATTGGGCCAAAGCTATGAACACTGCATGCTATATTTCCAATCGCATTCTCCTCCGAGCTTTCTTGAAAAAGACTTCTTATGAGTTGCGTTACGTTTGTGCACCAGAGCAAGTACACCAAGGACATTCTGAAGAAATTCGATATGGGTGAGGCCAAGCCTCTTCCAACACCCATGTCGACCACGACGGCCCTGGATGCGGATGTGGATGGAGAAGCTGTGGACCAGAAGGAGTACCGAAGCATGATTGGGTCACTGTTGTACCTGACAGCGACACGCCCGGACATTCAGTTCGCGGTGTGCCTTTGCGCGCATTTTCAGGCATCGCCGCGCACCTCTCACCGTTAGGCGGTCAAGCGGATTATGAGGTACCTTCGTTTCACACCTGAGTTCGGGATTTGGTATTTAGCTTCCTCCACCCTCTCCCTTTGCGGTTATTTTGATACCGATTTTGCTAGTTGCCGACTTGAGCGCAAGTCCACTTCTGGGACTTGTCAGTTTTTAGGTTCTTCTCTTGTATCTTGGTCTTCTCGCAAGCAGTCTAGTGTCGCCCAGTCTACCACAGAGGCTGAATATGTTGCTGTGGCTAGCTGCTGCTCTCAGTTGCTTTGGATGATGGCCACTTTGCGTGATTTTGGTCTGAGTTTTTCTCGCGTGCCTTTACTTTGTGACAACACGAGTGCGATTAGCATTGCTAAGAACCCCGTGCTGCATTCTAAGACCAAACACATTGATGTGCGCTTTCATTTTTTGCGAGACCATTATAAGAAGGGTGATATCGACCTTCGCCATGTCGATACTCATCATCAGTTGGCAGATATTTTTACCAAGCCTTTGGACCAATCAACCTTTAATAGGTTTAGAGGTGAGCTTGGTGTGTGTTTCCCCTTTTAGATGGGGGAAACATTTTGATTATTGTATCATAGACTGTCTCTTTTCTCTCTCTTTGTTTTCGTTTTTGATAGGTTAGTTTCTGCATTTCATCTTGCATCTTTACTTTCTGAGCTTCATGTATATAATTTTTAGATTATAATTATGCTCTATCTAGTATGCTCCAATGCTATATGATGATACTTGTAGCTTATGCTCTTTCTGATCATTGATACATGTTGTGAACTAAGCTATTTTTTGAATGGTGAACTTGATTAATGAACATAAAACGTAAAATTGTTCACCATTGAAATATGCAACTAGCATGTGTAGAATGTGTTGAATTCACTTGTGCTTTTCATATATGCTAGGTTGCTATGTCTCTAGTTCTGAGTCATTCACTTGCTTGGTATGTTCATATTCTGTTATAAAATTGAACCAAGTTTTTAAGTGAATTGAAAAGATTGAGATGGGATTGCTTGTCAGCACATCATGATATCGAGACTGTTTCTCATTGCACTTTGAGTTAAACTTGAGCCGTGTAGTGTATGACCGAAACTGATGCTTTAAGCTTCTGATTGCATATGCATAGGCTTAGATCGGTTAAAAAGTTAGGCAATGACAAGCTTTCAACCTCTCTCAATCACATGCTGAATTCTGAACTTGTGTAATTTCTCCGCTGCAACTTCGATTAAAATCTGAAATCACAAGTATATGTTTCATTCTGCAGCAAGATGATTGAACTTTGCTAGGGGTAGTTCACCTTGTATACATGTTTAGCACTTGTTTGACTTCCTGTCTATACATGTTTAGTGCTATTTTGATGGTGAATACTTTTTGGCTAAAACTACTCAGTTTGCTCATATGTTCATATTTCGTATTCGGTGATCAGTTTGAGCCTTTGCTGGCATGTATGCTTGTTGTTGAGTCATCGGATCAGAACTTTGTACAACATCTTTTCATTCTATTGATTATATTCCTGAAGCTGCTAACTTGCATTTCTGACTCATATGCATTTGGAAGGGAGAAGTTTGCTTGATAGTGCATTATCAACTAAGGGGGAGAAATTTTGTCAAATCATAAGGGGAAAAATCATAAAATCATATCTTAGTTGTGTGCACTATTGGAGGGGGAGTTCGCTCGGTTGATGAATTTTTCAGAATTGTTTCAATTTGTATGGAGCATTCTTCTTCAATTGGTATGGAGCAATTTTATGCTAGTTGTGTTGAGCCTCTGTGCCTCTATCTTGAGGGACTATCAGTTTTGCTTTGTGAGTGTGTTTCTCATTTGGTATCGAGCTTTTCTGCTTTTCAGTTGGTATTAAGCTGTCTCGCTAGCGGTGTTCAGCCCGTTCTACCTCTTCTTGAGGGCTAGCTCTACTTCGCTTGAATTTTGTTTGATATTTTGAATTGGTATCGAGCTTTCCTGCTAGCGGTGTTGAGCCTGTTCTACCTCTTCTTGAGGGCTAGCTTTACTTTGATTGGTTGCGTCGAGCTGTTGCCCATGTCTTTGGGGACCAAGTTGTTCCGCTCTTTCCACTTGACCTTCTTCGGTTTTGCTATGCTTCTTGGGTCATTTGGTTGAGTTCTCTCTCCTTCCTCTTTATTCTTCTATCTTGATTATGATTTGTGTTGGTAGTTGACAATGCACTCATCAAGGGGGAGATTGCAGATACATGGGTGTATGCCGAGTCTCGAGTGATGAGTGATTGTCAACGGGTTTGATGAGCATGTTGAGAACATATAAGATGAATGATTGACTTTGATGAGGAAGGTTTGAGGCTTTTCCCGGTTTAGTCCATATCTCGCTATGCGCTTAATGTTTATGACTAACCGGTGGCGTTGAGTTGTGGTGTTTATGTTTTGGTGTGCGTGTGCGACTTGTGTCTCTTGGTTGTGTTGATGTGCAGGTGTGGAGCTCGGATACAGTGGTCAATGGCGAGGTGAAGGTCAAGTAGAGACGTGTCGTGCTGACGGACCGGGAGCGGTGAAGGATGGATGTGTCGTGCGGCGGACGTGCCATGCCGATGAACCCTGAGCGGTGAAGGGCGGATGTGAGGCTTGGACTGACGGACCAAGAGGCCAGAGGACCAGCTGTGGTAGCTGGCACGTGGCATCGGCGAGCGAGAGCACATGGGGATGTGCGATGCATCGGCCGAGTCGGGAGGAAGACGATGGCATCGTGGCACTTCGCGGAGGTCGGACATGGGCTTGTGTGCGGCGCAAGTGCCGTCGGCCAAGTCAAGAAGGAAGGCGAAGGCGTTGTGCCCGGCGTGGAGGCTGGACATGCATCGGCATCGGTGCCGGTGGTCAGGGTGTGCGAACCACATCCCGTCTACGGTGCGGGTTCGGTAGCTGAGCCTCAAAAAGCTACCATCGACGGTTTCCGAGTTTGGGCCTCAAAACTCGGGTGGCCGGTTTCCGAGTTTGGGCCTCAAAACTCGGGTTGGAAGGTTTCCAGGTTTGGGCCTCAAAACCTGGGCTCGCGGGTTTTCGAGTTTGGGCCTCAAAACTCGGGGTGGACGGTTTGCCAGGTTTGGGCCTCAAAACCTGGGCTGGCGGGTTTACCGGTTTGGGCCTCAAAACCGGGGGTTGGTCCGAAAGGACAGTCGACGCGTGGCGGCGTGGATAGGCTGGCGCGGCGGCATAGCTATCCATGAGGAAGGCGCGGTGGTCGACATGATGGCACGTGGCGGCATCAGGGAGGTCGCGTCGAGGCGAAGCTACCGGATGTGCGGGCGTGGCCGTCGGAAGAAACTGCTAGGGTTGGACAGTTTTACCCCTAGGGGGTATTTGGGTTGAGTGCTGAATGTAAGGGCGTTTTGGTCTTTGGACGTGCGCCTATATATATGAGGGGGCTGCTAGGGCAGCCGTATCCTTGGGTATCCTTGGACGGTGTCACTCTCATTTTGTTTAGATGAGAGGAGGCTAGGGTGAGAGGAGAGACCAGCTCTTGTTCTTGAGCTTTTCTCCATCCACGCTTTGTGTTGTGAGGAGTGGCTTGTAACCCGACACAGAGTGCTACACAATTCTTCATCTAGTAGCAATCCAAGGATCAATTTCGCCCCTCCTCTTTGTTGGCTGCAATTTGGATCGAATCGCGTTTTTGTTCTTCGCGTTTTTGTTTTTCCCTTCTCGGAGATTTGCCTCGTTCTCCCTCTCCGAGCGACGATTTGCGATTCCGTTTGAATCAAATTGTTCTATGTCATGAGCTCCTTCTTTCCACCGAAGGATTTCCCCTCTAACCTCACGAGCACATAGATCGGGTCGAAATCGCGTTCGTTCTTCGTTCTTCCCCCTTTTCTAGTGTTCTTCCGATTTCTCATAGATTGGTTGGTTTGGAGCGATGATATCCTAGGATTAGCTTCCCAACACGTAGAAGAACACTTGGGAGAAGTTTGGTTGCAGACCCGTTCGATTTGGTGAAGATCCAATCGATTTTGGTTTTGTACCGAGCTGTTTTTGGGCTTTCTGGACAGTGGCGGACTGTTCGGGACTCATCCCCGGACTGTCCGGGGGTCGGGGTTGTTCACGGGCAGCGAGATCGCTGTTTTCATTTTTGAACGGCGGACTGTCCAGGACTCATTCCCGGACAGTCCGTGGTTCACTAGCGGATAGTCCACGACTGCACAGTTTTGCTGATTTTGTCCGTATCTTTTGCGTACGAGCTCCGATTTGTGATCCGTTTGTTGCGTTGGTTTCCTATCTTCTTAAGGATCATTCCAAAGTACTTTTGCCACCATTGGTCAAGGTATTTTTGGTCGTACACTTCCTTCTTCTCCATAGGAGTTAAGTGTTCCGCTTTCGGAGTTTTGTTTGTTTTAGCGGCCGTATCTTTTGCGTTCGAGCACCGATTTGAGATCCGTCTATTGCGTTAGTTTCCTAACTTCATAAGGATCTTTCCAAGGTTCTTTTGCCACTAGTTGGCCTAAGTAGTTTTGGTCGAACAGTTTCCTCTTCTCCATAGGAGTGGGGTGTTCTGTTATCGGAGGTTCGATTGTTCTAGGAGCTTGCTTGTCCAGTTTTTGCCCCGTTGCTTTGGCGCTTGTTTTTGGGGGTTCTTCGGTAGTTCCGTTGTACCTCTAGGACATCTCCTAGGGTATCCACCTATTCGTAGGTCGTGAACTCACCGGTTGTTTGACTCATCGCTTTTGGGGTGATTTTCTAGGACAAGGGCCATCATTTCTCAAGAAGAAATTTGAGGCTCCCATTCACCCCCCTCTGGTCGCCAATTCGGTCCTTCAATTGGTATCGGAGCAGGTTAAGGATCTCTCTACCTTAACTGGTTCCGGATCCGCGAAGGCGACCTTTTAGAGCGGTTTTGTTTCCGACCTTATTTGTCGAGGTGTTGAGCTTTTGTTTGGCTAACACTAATCGTGCTTTTAAGAATGGCACCAGCTTCTTCTTCTAGCATGTCTTTGTCCACAGGTTTGTTTGATGGACATGCAATTGATAAGGTGGAATGCGAGGTGGATGATTTGTTGGATTTCCTCAGAGATGATGAGCACTCAAACGAGGATATTATACGCGAACTTGGCAAGGCCAAGAAAGGTACACTTGTCGCTAGCCTTGGGATTTTGTCCCAACGTTTTAAGATTTGTGGTGAGTATAATGATAGACTTGATGAACACTGTGATACCTTGCGTAATAAAATTGAGAAGTTGAATTGCTCCATCACTAGGCTAAAAAATGGTCTTTTTTATTGGAAGTCTAGTGCATCTTCACCTTGCACCTCTTGTAGCAACATGGTTAGGAAGAATGATGAGCTATGCTTTTCTCTTGCTAGCTTAAAATCTGAAAATGAAATATTGAAATCAAATGCTTCCATACCATGTCTTGTTTGCTTTGACTTGCGCAAGGATATTGTTTATGCTAAATCTGAAATAGCCTTGCTTAGGTCAAAAGCTTCTTTGCCATGTGGCTCTTGTGAGTTTTTGCATGCTGAAATTGATAAACTAAAATTGACTCACACCACAAATGTAGATGAACTTGAGCATGCTAAGGCTGAAATTATTGAGATAAATGCTAGGCCTTGTAGCTTGTGCTCTTTGAATAAAGATGATTGCCTTACTTCTTATGCTATTCATGATTCTTTGCTTGATGTGAATGGTGATGTTTCTTCCATCGATTTCATTTGCACATCATGCATTGATTTGGAAAAAGAAGTTTTGGCTTTGAAGGTTTTGCGCGATGATATGAGCGCCAAGTTGGTTGAGCACAATGATTTGAGTGCCAACCTTGAAAAAGAAAATGAACTCTTGCGTACCACATATGCCGAGTGCATTAGGGAGGAGATGGAAAATTTGAAAAACACTCCCTGTGGTACTTGTGATCGCCTCATGTTTGAAAATGAGGTTTTAGTCAAAAGATGCAAGAGTCTTTGTGCTAAGTCTTTTGAGTCACGCATTTCTTCCAACTCCGATGTTGATGTTTCCAAGTCTGCATCTTTGCAACCGGAGTTGAGTTCTTGTTTTGCGCGTGAGTCTTTTGACGTTAGCACTAGTGTCAAGGTTACAGATAGCTCTTTCATAGCTACTCCTAACCTTGCTGTTTCTTCGAGTGATGTCCAAGGGACTTCTCTTGACAAGGGTGCTTCTCATATTTTTGGGACTCGTGCTCCCAATCCGGTTTTTCATTGCACCTTTTGCAAGAAGGATGGACATTCGCTCGATTTTTGCTTTCGCCGTGTCAAGCACGAGCGGCGTATTCGAGCTAAGGCTTTTAGGAAGCCGCGTAGCCTTTCCCATGGCACGTGTGCTCCTAGTGTTGGCACCAAGTTAAATGTTGATGCTTCTTGTTCTATGTCCCAAGGGACTTCTCACTTGTCAGAGAATGGTGAGCCTTCCAGTAGGCCTTTGTACCATTGCTCTTTTTGTGAGAAAGATGGGCATCAAGAAAGCTTTTGCTATCGGCGTGCCAAATGTTTGCACCAAGCTCGCTCTTCTAGGAAGATGGTGGTTCATAGCCCTTCTCATGGCATGAACGCTTGTGCTCCTAGTAAGAAGCCCCTCTTTGTTGATGGGTTTTATGACTCCTTTTCTAGTGGGATAGGTCATGGTCGTGGACATGCTTCTAGTGCTTCTTCTCTTGGTCCACGTCATGCTTTTCATGATGCTTCTATTGGTTCTTCTACAAAAACCTTGGAAGATGTTTGCCTCTTTTCCTGTGGTACGACTCGTTCTTCTCCTCGAGTTGTCCTTTTGAGGAATGCTTCCAAGGGAGTTTCACAATTGCATTTGAACCAACATTTGCATCATGCTAACCCACAAGATAAGTTGAGTTTTGTGACCAAGTCTTTGGTTCCCAAGTACATGCTTGCTAACCCTTCGGGATCCAAGACCCGGGTTACTTTGTCCTCTTGTGTGTAGATATGAGGACGCGGGTGGAGAACATGCGCCTGATGGAACTTGATCTTTTAGATGTGATCAAGATTTGATGGTTCTCTACACCCCGCTTAGATTTGCCTCCAAAGAGGCTTTTGCAGTTTGGTGAGGTTTCTTATACACTCATACCTTGTACATCCATGTGTTGTTTCTTGTGGTATGAGATGGACTGTCATGTGCTCACTTGTATAGTTCTTACATGTACATTTTCTTTTGTATCATGTTTTTTCTTTAGTCTAGCATGTGTTATCCTGTATATCATGTCATGCTAGTCTTGTGTACCGTTTTGGTGGCTATTTCACTTTTCTTGCTAGTTGGCGATCCTTATGAACATTATGCCATGCTTTACCATTCTTCACCATGAGATTTACATGTAGAGGTATGATGTTCATTAGGTATCACTTTTCAGGTGCTAGTTTTGTGTAGCTACATGTATCTTGTTGATATGATTAGTTTGAGCACTAGCCTCTCCACAATTTTATCATGTTACATGCTTTTGGGTCTATTGCTATCATTATCTTGCATTGTAGCATGTGTTGAGGTTTAGGATGTGTTTGGATTGATCATGTCTCTAGGTTGCATTTTGCTCCATAGTGCTTTATCCTGTTGCATGGTAGTCTTGTCTAGTTTGGATTCAGATCTTCTTGCGGTATCATTCATAGGTAGACCTCTTTTTGTTGACAGTTCACCTTATGCTTATTATGTGACTAACCGCTGTGTGGAGACCCTGAGGTCACACTAGACGAGGCAATGCCTTGTGTTTCTTCTGCTTTTGAGTGTGTAGGAGAACAGGAGCCTGGAGAGAGTATTTCGGCTCATGGACCCGATCCCTCTTCTTCCACGACTTGGGGTTCCGTTCGAGCAGTTCTCCAGCGAGCACTAGCTGCACCTGTGGGAGCGACAGCATCAGGCGAGGGGGAGACGACTTCGGCGAGGCAGGTGCCCCGAAGATTTCAGCAGATTCAGGCGTCCCCTTGAGTATCACACCAGTAGGCGGTCATGCGTATCATGAGGTACTTCCGACACACTTCTGAGTTCCGTTTCTGGTACTCTTCTTCTCCAACCCCTTTCTGATGTGTGGTCTTTTCGATGTGGATTTTGCTGGCTGTCGCTTGAGCATTTCTTGTCTCTTTATTTGTGTCTTTGGTGGGTGTTTCCCTTTTAGTAGGGGAAGCATTTTGCTTATTGTATCTTAGTTGGGCTTCTCCGATACCCTTTTGTTTTGGGTTTTCCTTTTTAGGCTAGTTTTGTTTTGTCTGTGATAGACTAGGTTTTGCATGCATTTCATCATGTACATCTTGCATTTTAGAGCTTCATGTATATAGTAATGAAAATGAGATTATGCTCTTTTTGGTATGCCCTGTTTACTCATGATGATGCTTGTAGCTTAGGCTCCTTTTGATCACTTGATACATGTTATGAGCTAAGCTATTTTTGCAAATGGTGAACTTGACTAATCAACTATGAAATCTTTAATTTGTTCACCATTGAGAGTGGCAACTAGCATGGGTAGGATGTGTGGAGATCACTTGTGCTATCTTTTGTATGCTAGGTTGCTATGTCTCTTGCACTGAGTCATTCACTTGCTTGGATTGTTCATATTTACCTTGTGCTTAAAATTTGATCCAAGTCTAAGTGAAATGAAAAGATCGAGATGGGATTGCATGCGTCAGCACCTCACGATATCGAGACTGTTTCTCATTGCACATTTGAGTTAAACTTGAGCCGTGTAGTGTAAGACCGAAACCGGTGCTTTAAGCTTCTGATTGCTTTTCTTGCATAGGCTTAGCCCGGTTGAAAAGTTAGGCAATGACCATGTTTTCAACCTCTCGCAATCACATGCTTTTAAATTGAACTTATGTTAATACCGCTGCAAATTCCGATAAAATTTGATAATGACAGAAGTCTATGCTTCATTCTATGGCATGATGATTGAACTTTGCTAGGGGTAGTTCACCTTGTACACTTGAGTTAGCACTTGATTGATTTCCTGTCCATTCATGCTAAGTGCTATTTTAGTGGTGAACTCCTTTTCGAATGGCTTAAAACTGCTCATATGCTTAATTGTTCATATTTCGTATTCATTTGATCAGTTTGAGCCTTTGCTAGCATTTGTATTGGTTGCTAAAGTTTCAGGGCAGCACCCTTTTGAGCATCTTTTCATTCTGATTGCTATACACTTGAAGCTGTTGCATTGTGCATTTCATGCATTTTTAGCTTAGTGTACATACCCCCAGCTCCGACACTCTTTGTGGTCACTTTCAGTGCTTTTCATTGCCCCCATATGCTTTTGATTGATGGCTTGTCTTGTGTCGCCCCGGTTGTTTGACTCTTCGCTTTTCGGGTGATTTTCTGGGACAAGGGCCATCATTTCTCGAGAAGAAATTTGAGGCTCCCATTCACCCCCCTCTGGTCGCCAATTCGGTCCTTCACATTTTCTTTGGCTTGTGTTGTGCAGGTGTTGAGCATGGAGACAGTGATCGAAGGCAAGGTGAAGGTCAAGTAGAGACGTGCCGTGCCGATGGACCGGGAGCGGTGAAGGGCGGACGTGAAGGCTTGGACTGAGGGACCGATGGCCTGATGATCAGCTGTGGTGGCTGACAGCCTGGGACAGCGACGAGCAAAGACTTGTGGAGCACGGTGTTGCTTGGGTCGAGGACCTGGGGACACGTGTCGGTGGACGGGGTGCACGGGCAGTGCATCCCTCTACGGCATCGGTTTGATGGTTGAGCCATAGAAAAACCATCGGTTGGACGGTTTCCAGGTTTGGGCCAAAAAACCTGGGTGCTACGGGTTTGCCGAGTTTGGGCCACAAAACTCGGGATGAGGACGGTTTCCTAGTTTGGGCCTCAAAACCTGGGCGCTGGTGGGTTTCTGAGTTTGGGCCACAAAACTCAGGCGATGGACGGCGGGTTTCCCGGTTTGGGCCTCAAAACCGGGGGTTGGTCGTGAAGACAGGTTTCCCGATTTCGGCCTCAAAACCAGGGGCGGAGTCCGTGAAAAGGACAAGCAGAGCGGTGGCGGCACGTGGCGGCAATCGGTGAGATTGCATCGATGCAACGCTACCAGTTGTGCGGGCGTGGCCGTCGGATCAGCATCTTCTTTGAGTTGGTCCAGAATAACCTTAGGGTTTAGCTGGTTCGCTCTGTAAATAACTAGGGGTAGAGTGGGAATTAGAATTAGGATAAGTAGGGGGAGACACCCACCTCCCAAACTATCTTAGCATTTGCTATTTTCATTCTAGGGTTTCCTGCTCTCCCACATCCCTGCTGTAGCTACTGAGATCCGCAGAGAACCATACCTCTGTGTCCTTGAGATTTTGAGGAAGTGAGACCGTAATCTCACTATTGTAGCGTGTGGTAGCCACACGGTTGCAAATTCGTGGTTGAGATTCGCGTTTTGGTGTTGTTCTTCGCGGGTTGCTTTTCTCCATGATTTTCCCATTGGTTGATCTTCCTCATCGTTGGGTCTTTTGCAAATCCGTTTGAACTGAGTTGTACTAGATCGTGAGGCGCATCTTTCCACCTAAGGAATTCACCTCTAACCTCACGAGCTAGTAGATCGGTCGATTTTTCATTTCGAATCGATTTTTGTCTCTTTTGCCCTGAATCCTTCCGATTCACCGATTTGGAGTTAGGTTCGAGCCATGATCTCTTAGGGGTAGCTCACTAACCACCTTGGAACTCCTCATAGCAAGTCTAAGCCTTAGAGCTTTTGATTCCGAGGAGATCGGGTTGAATCCGCGGAAGAACGGTGCAATTTTGGGGGCATCAGACGCTCGGGTCGGGAGCACCGGACGCTGTGTTCATCACACCGAACGCTTCGACGCCATGTGTCAGATTTTGTGCTTTTGAAGGAGCATCGGACGCTGACCATCGGACGCTCCGTTGCCATCGGACGCGTCCGGAGGTTGAGCATCGGACGCTAGGGTTTCACTGTAGCCAGCGTCCGATGCCTGTCTAGTAAGGTTCCAGACAAGGTCTTTTCGCATCGGACGCGTCCGGTGCCTGACCATCGGACGCAGGCCAGCGTCCGATGTTGTGTCTTCAGCACGTTTTCGTCCGCGGTTTATTCGTCCGTTGTCGGTTTTGGTTTTCGGCTTTTGCGTTGGGTTTCTAGGGCTGTGTTGTGTCCTGCTGTGCTTCTTGGAAGCATCCACCCTACATCTGAAAATAAATTTGAAGCTCCCATTCACCCCCCTCTGGTCGCTTTCTGGTAGCACTTTCGGTCCTTCACTTACTGATTTTGATCAAAATCTAATTAGAGGCTTCAACCTGTCCATTAGCTTGAGCATAATATGGAGACGAATTAATCAATTTAAATCCTGTGCTGGTGGCAAAATCCACAAACTCTTTTGATACAAACATCTTTCCTTGATCTGTAGTAATAGTTTGAGGAACACCGAATCGATAAATGATACGCTCTTTGATGAACTCGATTACGGTAGCCGATGAAGCTTCCTTCAAAGGAACAGCTTCAACCCATTTAGTAAAATAGTCAGATGCTACCAACACAAACTTGTGTCCTTTGCTAGATGCCGAAAATATTTGGCAAATCAGATATATTCCCCATACTCTAAATGGCCACGGCTTTGTGATTGGATTCATAGCTGAAGCCAGAGACTTTTGAACATTACCGAATCTTTGGCATTCCTGACATCCTTTATAGTATTTAAAACAATCCTCTAAAATGGTCGGCCAAAAATATCATGCTCTTCTGATCATCCATTTCATTTTATGAGCAGACTGATGCGCACCACAAATTCCTTCATGGATTTCTCCCATTAGAACTTTGGCCTCTTCTTGATTGATACATTTAAGAAGTACACCATCGATTGTCTTATGATATAGTTGATCATCAAGAAGGACAAACTTTGTAGCTTTGTACCTCAATTTTCTGGATACCTATCGTGATGGGTTCTTCAAATATTCAATAATCTCAATTCTCCAATCATCACTATTGGCAACCTCATCATTTAATATTTCAACAATTTGTCGATATCCAGAGGCACTTTGAGCTAAACGATTAGCCTCTTGATTCTGACATCTAGGAATATGCTTTATGACAACAGAAGAGAAAGAATCAAGCAATTCAAGGCACTTTTCATAATGCTTCCTCAGGATATCATCTTTCCATTTATATAGGCCGAGCAATTGATTAATCACTAATTGAGAATCTCCAAAAATCTCAACAGTCTCGGCCTCTACCACACACAAAAGCTGAAGTCCCTTGAGAATTGCTTCGTACTCAGCTTGATTATTAGTGGAGGTTGGATCAATTGAGAAAGCAAACTCAAAACTTCCTCCCTGAGGAGAAACAAGAACAACACCAATGCCCCCACCTTGCTTGCAATTGGAACCATCGAAGAATAAGGCCCACGGGGTAAAATCTAAAGTTTTAATCTCTTGTTTATGATGATGAGTAACAAAATCAGCTATTACTTGGCCTTTAACTGCTTTAGCCGATTCATACTTCAAGTCAAATTCTGATAATGCAAGAATCCATTTGCCAATCCTTCCAATTAGTATGGGCATGGATAACATATGTTTAGTTACGTCAAACTTTGACACCACCGTGCACTCAGAAGACAACAGATAATGTCAAAGCTTGGTGCACGAGAAGTATAAACATAGGCATAATTTTTCAACAGGAGAATACCTTGTTTCCGGGTCAAGCAATCTCCTACTGAGGTAGAATACCACTCTTTCCTTGCCTTCAAATTCTTGCATTAAGGCCGATCCAATTGTATGATCATCAGCCGATACATATAACTTGAAAGGTTTGTTCTTTTGAGGAGGAATCAAAACTGGTGGAGACTTCATATATTGTTGCTCATCTCCCCATTTAAACTCTTGATCATCCTTCAACTTTAACAAAATTGAGAACGGCAAAATCCTGGCTGACAGATTTGAAACAAATCTCCTGATGAAATTGATTTTGCCGATCAAAGATTGTAATTAAGTCTTTGTGGTTGGTGGCATTGCTTTATCAATCGCATCATAGCTCTTTTGACCAACTTCAATCCCTTTCTCATGTACCATAAACCCAAAGAACTGACCAGCTGATACTCCAAATGCACATTTGTGAGGATTCATCCTTAAGCCATGCTTCCTCGCGCATTCAAGAGTATCCCTGAGATCCTTAAGATGCTTTTGATAATCCCTGGACTTTGCAACCACATCGTCAATATAAATTTCAACAATCCTGCCGATCAACTCATGAAAGATATAATTCATAGCTCTTTGATAAGTTGCACCGGCATTCTTAAGCCCAAGAGTCATGACCACCCACTCATATAAGCCTATGGCACCTGGACATCTAAATGCGGTTTTATGTATATCTTCTTCTACCATAAAAATTTGGTTATAACCAGCATTGCCATCCATAAAACTGATAACCTTATGTCCTGCTGCTGCATCGACTAACATATCTGCCACTGGCATCGGGTAGCCATCCATTGGAGTAGCTTTATTCAAATCCCTGAAATCGATACAAACCCTCATCTTCCCGTTTTTCTTATACACAGGAACTACACTAGATATCCATTCAGCGTATCTACATTGCCGATTGAATTAGCCTCGTAGAGCCGAGTGATTTCTGTTTTCACATCAGCCATAACTTCTGCTCTAATCCTTCTTGGAGCTTGTTTCACTGGTCGACTCCCATGTTTGATAGGTAATCAATGTTCTACCAATGATCGATCAAGACCAGGCATTTCAGAATAATCCCAAGCAAAACACTCTTTATATTCTTTCAATAATGCAACAAGTTCTTGCCTAAACTTGGGATCCAACTTGGCACTAATGTATGTCAACCTCGGCTTATCACTGTTTCCAATATCAACCGCTTCTAATTCATCAGCCGATGTGAAACCCTTACCCATCTTACTCTCATCCTCGTTAACTATATAATCCATTAAATATATTTTTGGAAGCCGACTGCTTGGATCGGCTGTTGACTTTCGTCAGTTGTCTTGAGAAAGTCTTCTTCAAGAATCCTTCCAAAAAAGCTCTCCATGTTATTAAAGTTCCAAACATCAGGGTCTGAATAAGCAATACTAACGGTTGAATCGGCTAGTACTACTTCCACGGTGTCACCGATCCATTGAATCACATTCTGATGCATGGTAGACGGAATGCAGCAGTTGGCGTGGATCAAATCCCTTCCAAGAAGCACACTGTAGGATCCTTTTGCATCGACTGCAAAGAAAGTAGTCGACATACTTTTGCTGCCAATTGTTAACTCAACACATATAGCACCTTTAGTGACCGATACGTTGCTAGCAAAGTCGGTCAACCTCATATCGTTCTTAGTCAAGTCTTCTGTAATCTTACCAAGCTTTCTAAAAGTGGCGTATGGCATCAAATTAACTGCTGCCCCTCCATCAACTAGCATCCTGTTCAAAGGCCTTCCATCAACAAACCCTTTCAAGTATAAAGCCTTTAAATGAGAATGCTTCTCAGGATTTTGAAATGTGGCCTCTTTTGCTTGATAGATCCACTGAGCAACCGACTCTTCCCCATCAGATTCTTCTTCATGGTCAGAAGATCTAAATTCACCAGGTAGCATGAACAGAGCAGCGATGTTAGTCGATGATTCACCTTTATCGGCTATCTGCTTCACTTGCCAGACTTTGGGTTTCTTCTTTTGGATTTCATCGTTTCTCAACCTTTGAACCCATCGCTTCTGGCTTTTGGTCAAGCCACCAGGACACCATTGCCCTTCTTGCCAAGGATGATCACGATCGGCTAACCTTACTCCAAGCCGATTATGAACATTTTCATTTTTTATGCGCCGATCTGTCTTTTCAAACCTTAATCTTTCATGTACAGGTCGGCGGTTGTCTCTCGACTGCCTATACTCTCGGTACTGATCACTGCATTCTGGGCAATTACGAAGAGTAGGAAGTTTCAAACCCTCATTCCAACAATGTCTGAAGAAGGGACAATCCCAATGATTCTTCTCTTCATCTCTGATGCGTCTTCCTTCTTCACGAGACCTCCTATACTCTTCTTCCTCGAGCCATCCTTGATACTCTTGTTCATCTCTTTCCCTTTGCATTTGGCTCCTTTCCTTCTGACGTTGCCACTTGTTCAGTAAGATCCTAACAGTCAGACGCCTTCCCGCTTCACCAGCCTTTGAGGTCTCAGGTTGATCATGTTGATCATTGTTTTTCTTCCCTTTCATCTCCTGATACTCCCTGGCCGTTAATTGCTTCTTTGGATCAACTGTCCCGTCTGCCTTGTGAAGGACCGAGAATGCAATAGCAAGGCGACCAGAGGGGGGGTGAATGGGAGCCACAAAAATTTCTCTCAAAACTTTGGCCTATTGTCCCAAAATCAACCCCCGAGAGCTTCGATCGAAACTGTGATGCCCACGACCCTTGGAAGAGGGTGGATGATCCCTAGGATCACAGCGAGGCACCACAAAGTGATAGCAAACCAAATGCCAAAAGCACCGGCAAAAGTTCGACTCCTAAAACCGAATCCCGAACGTAGATTGAGGGCTACGTCGAGAAATCCCCAAATACCAATGCTAACAAGTAGCCAAGATACTTAGTGTAACATCCCTGGTGATAAGTCCTAATTAAAATTTTAATTAATATGTTTAGTATGCATAATCATCTGGCATCATGGTATAAAGCATTTCATCTTTTAAGTACAAATGTGATGCTTCATATGTTTTGCTTGAGTGTTGCATGATCTTGTATGATGCTTTGATAAGTGATGTGGTTAGGTGTCACATGAAATGATGAGTGTGAGTAGAAAACCTAAATTTTCTATGTTCCTTTTATTCTCTTTTCTATAAGTTAAAAAGTATGTTAAATTTCAAAGTGATTTCAAAGGCAAAGTTGTATCTCTTGTTGAGAGGCACAACTTTGGTATTCAAAGTTTTCAAAGTTTCTGTACAAAATTTTGAATAAATTTGGAATCTTTCAAACCCTGAATTTTACCCTAAAACAAGATTTCAAAAAGTAAAAAGAATTAGACTTTGATCCTTTAATCAAAGTTGCAGAGAGGATTAAAAGAAACAACTTTTATTAAGATAGATTTTCATGTTACTAAAGAAAATCTGGAGTAATTTGGAAAACAAGTTTGATTTGGTTTCAAATTAAAAGTTAATTTCCAAACCCTAGTTTTATCCCCTTTCGTGTAGTTCAAAAATTAAGCATAATTTTGATATGGGACCAAAAACAAAGTTGTAGGTAATTTTATAAGTAACAACTTTTATATTGGTAAAATTTGAAGTTGTTCAGAAAATTCAAAAGTAATTTTGAATCAAAGTTTGAATGCATTTCAAATTCAAAATGTGATTTCAAAATCTAGGCAGATTTTGGGTGTACTCCTTAAATGAAAGTTGTAGATCCTAATTTTTGGAACAACTTTCATGTTGGGAGTTTTCTCTGTTGTTCAGCTGTTTTGGGAGAATAGGGGAAAGAAAATAGAAATCTTCTCTGCGCTACAGTAATCGGGAAAAGGGGGGAAACAGGGCACGGCTGGTGCTCTGCACCGCCACACCGCCGCCGCCGCTTTGGCCGGCCGCGCGCTGCGCGTCGCGTGTCCACCCACGTCGTCAAGGTCAAGCAGGAGGTGTCGACCGCAGGCTCGTCCTTATCTCGCTCCCTCGTACACCGCCATCCTCTTTTCCTCTCCTCTACTCTCTGTTTCCCGGCCGAAAAACAGAGGACCGCCACCACTGCCGCCGAGCTCCGCCTCAACGTGGCCACACCACCGTGGAGTGCCTCTCGCCTCCCCGTCTGGTGCGCTAGCTTTGCCTCGGTGTGCTAGAGCCTATCGGCCTCACCGTTTTCGCAGGCGCGGTCCAGACACGCCGGACCGCCGCAGCCGGACCGGTTGGAGCCGCCGCCACCGCCCCCGCCATGGACAGCAAGCTTCGCGCCACTTTAGCTCCAATCAGCGTAAGCTTCAGGGTTCAGGTGAGTCCCTGGTGTTCTTGAAGAAGTCTCTTTTGTCTCTACCGCACCGGAGCGACGGGAACGACGCCGACGCCATCCGTTCGCGCCGCCGCAAGACCCGCCGCCGTAGCCGGCTTGCTCCGTGTCGCTTTCGCCCACTCAAGCACGAGCATTAGGGTCGTGATGAGTCCCTGTAACTTCCCATGTCATCCTTTCCACCGCTACCGTGCTCTAGTATCTGGAACGCCGCCATGCCAGTGAGCTCCGTCCGGCCGAGCCGCCATGGCCGGCGCTGCGTTCGGTCGGAGTCCAGACTCCTTCACCTGACCACCTAGATCGATCCGCAGGATCACCCCGAGCATGTTGGTGCCCTTCCCGTCGCCGGAGAGGTTGCCGCCGGCGAGTCACGCGGCCGACCCGTCGTGCATCCGTGCGGTCAAGGCCGGCCGGGTCAGCCTTGACCCCGAGCCCCTTCTGTCAGTGAGTTAGGGTAAGGATAAGGTAAGTATAGAATGTTTTCCCTGTGTTTTATTCTTTTCTGAAATGTTAATTTTGTGCTGATTGTTTGATTAATGCATAACTAAGTCATGTGTGCTCCAAAAATTATGAGATAAATTTTGTTGTGTTCCTTGTGATGTGCTCTATCCATGAAAAATATGAAACCTGATGTTTGGATGATTTTTGTATATGATTTAAATATGGCTATTAATTAATAAATGGGACTTTAATGATTTTTATAGGCTTATTTATAAGTCCAAAAATCATGAAACCAATTTTGTTACT
This sequence comes from Coix lacryma-jobi var. lacryma-jobi, assembly GCA_009763385.1. Classification (NCBI taxonomy): domain Eukaryota; kingdom Viridiplantae; phylum Streptophyta; class Magnoliopsida; order Poales; family Poaceae; genus Coix; species Coix lacryma-jobi. The sequence goes on from CM019825.1 coordinate 81,019,511, forward strand.
GTTTTTGATCATGTAACTAATCTTCACAAAAATTTTGAAGTCTTTTGGACAAAATAATTTTCATGCTAGTTTTATGCTTTGTTTAATAATTAATTAATGCATAGAATTTGCTTAATTTGTATAGGCTCATATAATGATCCAAAAAAATTATGAAATTTGTTTTGCAACTATAGTTTATTATAATCAACCATCCCTAAAAGTTTGAGTTTAATTTGACAAACTTTATTTAAACCCTATTTTCAATAATTGACTAATAAACTTTGTTAGTTAATTAAAATGTTTGGTTAGTGATTAGGGTTAACTTTGGTTACCCTAATGACTCTTTTACTTGATGGTTGGCTTTTCATGATGTTGATTTGCCAAACATGACTAGATTGTAGAGCAAGTTATACACTTATTATTGCATGCATGTAGTGCACTTGATCCTGCATGCATGTGACGATAAGGCTTTCATGTATGAGTGAAGACCATGGGGTACATTTCCCTTTGTTATTCCATGGCTTGGTTGATATGTTGATAAACCTAGTGATTTTAGTTAACCCACCTAATGTTGTTTGGTGATAATCGCGGATTAGGTTAGAAATCTTCGTCGGAGGGTTGCAAGTTGGTTTTGTTGGCTTGCAACTTTACCGTGAAGGAAAGTTGTACTCGACTTTCCTTAAGCTTGTTTAATCTTGTGTTATACAATTAATTGTCCTGCACCATAGCATGCATCCCATAGCATCATGCTAAGCATACATCATTTATCTACATGTAGTATCCGAGAGTGTTGGAGTCGTGTTGATCAAGCTTTAATGATCACCCTTGTCAAACAAGCCTCGGAAGGAGATTCTTGTTGGACAAGCTTCGTCGAGAAGACTTAACTTCTAGATGAAGGAACTAACCTTTGTGGATCATTCTTGGATCTTATCTTCACTACAACGAAGGCAAGCCCCGGTTCATTTAACCCTTTCCTTGGATTTACAATTACACTTACTTCCGATAACCTGATGCATAAAATGTTTATCAAATAAATGCTTTAAACCTGTTGATGCATGACCAACCTTGCTATCAATATATCATTCCTTGATCCCTGCTTTATGCAAATGATAGAAATGCTCCGCCTTGCTTTCTCACGCTCCCGATAAATGTTTTGATACTTATCGTTTTGGGAATGATTAAGAGAAAGAATGATGATTAAGACCAGACGGGCACATGCATCGAACCTTGGGTTGGTGTAGGGTGACCTGGATGTGTCGGTATAGGATTAACCGTTGTTGGCCTGCTAGATTGAGAAACTGTGAAGTACCGATCATATGCTACGGTAAGCCCTGCCTTGGTGGTTCTTAAATGAGAACGGCTAATCGCGCACTGGGAGTGGAGAGATGGCGGGAGTACTAGCTACCCTCGTGGGTCGAAGTCCCGGATTGGAGGTGTACGAGTACTCTCGGGTGGCGCGGACCCGGTCTTGTTTGGAGGATCCGAGGTTGGGGTTGGTATATGTGTGATCTAGGGTCTACATATATCGTATGATCGTGGAAAACTCCCAGATCTGGTTGAATCGGTTCGAATCGTCGTGCTCCTCGGTTAAGGAGACTCAATCTTTCGACCTGCACGGTAGAATCAAAATGGAACTGGTTTAAGAAAGAATGAAGATGATCTTTCATGAATAGTCACCTTTAATTCTTGCTATATACTTAAATGTATAAGTAAAATTTGGGTCTCGGTTTACTTAGTAAGCTTTTATGCAAATGAAAAATTCTGTTGAGCCTACCCAAACCAGCATGAACCTGAAGTCTTTTCTGTTGACGGGTAAGTCTTGCTGAGTATCGACCGTACTCAGGGTTTGTTAACCCCTGTTGCAGGTTTCTAATAGGTGATGTTGATCATGATCATGTCAGTGGGCTTGACGTGATCTGGTTGTTCTTCTTCTCCAACTTAGGTACTCCGCCTAAGTATGGTTCCGTAATACTATTCTACTTCCGCAATACCAGTTACGTTTTTGTAAAAAGTAACTTATTCATGGTTTAGTAAAGTTATTTATCTTTCTTCCGCACTCTGATGGTATTTTGTATCAACTGTTGTAATGTTGTAATTATTCCAACCTTCATGATGATGGTCCTGTGGTTCGTGGATAATTCGGGGTTCTCTCGGGGACACCCGACAGATCTTTCCTGTAATGTGGTACATGTGCACAGTCATTAGAGCTCGAGGAGACGGTGACGTGTGCGGGTGGGCCACATTGCCGGGCGGTTCTGCCACAGAATGGTATCAGAGCAGGATTGTCATCAAGGGAAGACTGGTTGCAACATTACTTTCGAAAAACTTCAAAATGGTTTCGCAATTTAAAAGTTTTTGGAAGTAACAAGTTAAAAATGATCCTTCTCTAAGTTTCTTTCTTGCTGGAAGGCTTCGTGAAGACTGTACCAGTGACTCCAACGGAAGATGTTGAGATGTTTCCCACTCTTCTACGGAAGGATAATGGAGAATCAACCTCCCCGTCCGACCGTGACGGAAGAGCTATTCAACACCTGTACCAAGTATGTGTTACTAAAGTATAAAGTATAGCCCTATACCTAACTAACAGGTGGAGACAGATATCTCTTGTCAGTGAGAGGTCGTATAGGACGAGCATATATCATATCTTGCATAATGATAAAATGTGCTTCTTCTCTAAATTCTAAAAGCAGCTATGATCCCCGATAGTTGATCATCCCTGGATTCTGTTATCCTTGATACTTATGTTCCATAAGTTCTGATCCTTGGGAACTTTTGGATATCTTTCATATACTCTACCACATAAAGTCAGAATCAGGGTAAATCTTTGGTTCTTCCTAGATGTGTGTGCCATGCCTTGAATTGGCACATACCAGTTGTTTGATGTCGTGAAAACAACGAATGGTGGTTGAAAGTTACTAAAATTGTGTTCTTTGAAAGGACCTTGATCTGTGGACCGGATAAAAGCGTGGGAACCTGGGGTCACCTATGGATGGCCACCATAAGGCGTTACTGCCAGGTCCTCGCTAATGTCCAGGCCTATAGTCATGATTCTTTCTAGTCCACCGTTAAAGTGCTTTCATTTCTGGACGCCCGAAAGGGAGTTCAAAGCCACTTTCCTTGTAGTTATAATCAACCCTTGTTTTGGTTATAATTTCCTCAATGTGAGATGAGAGATATAGAAGTTGTGCTCTATTGTGGTGCCATGATTGGTGACCACGGTGCCGCGTCGGAACCTAGGGAAGCTCGTGTGTCCGGATCACACTAGTTTCCGCTGGGTGCGCGCAGGTATCGAGGTCTACAGTTATGATCCATTATAGCCCGCAACCAATGTACTCTCTCTCTTGACTCTTGATAGTTTTCCTTGCTCCACTCAAATGTTCTTTACCTTGCCACTAGCAACCGTGTTCTGATCTCGGTTGTAATCCTGAATCCAACCCAGTTGCCTTGTGAACTCCTAGCGAGTAAACAAGTGTGACACATTTTCTTTTCCATTACTCAACCCCAGCCTTTAAGCACTTCTTAAATCTCGGGACGAGATTTCTTTAAGGGGGAAAGATTGTAACATCCCTGGTGATAAGTCCTAATTAAAATTTTAATTAATATGTTTAGTATGCATAATCATCTGGCATCATGGTATAAAGCATTTCATCTTTTAAGTACAAATGTGATGCTTCATATGTTTTGCTTGAGTGTTGCATGATCTTGTATGATGCTTTGATAAGTGATGTGGTTAGGTGTCACATGAAATGATGAGTGTGAGTAGAAAACCTAAATTTTCTATGTTCCTTTTATTCTCTTTTCTATAAGTTAAAAAGTATGTTAAATTTCAAAGTGATTTCAAAGGCAAAGTTGTATCTCTTGTTGAGAGGCACAACTTTGGTATTCAAAGTTTTCAAAGTTTCTGTACAAAATTTTGAATAAATTTGGAATCTTTCAAACCCTGAATTTTACCCTAAAACAAGATTTCAAAAAGTAAAAAGAATTAGACTTTGATCCTTTAATCAAAGTTGCAGAGAGGATTAAAAGAAACAACTTTTATTAAGATAGATTTTCATGTTACTAAAGAAAATCTGGAGTAATTTGGAAAACAAGTTTGATTTGGTTTCAAATTAAAAGTTAATTTCCAAACCCTAGTTTTATCCCCTTTCGTGTAGTTCAAAAATTAAGCATAATTTTGATATGGGACCAAAAACAAAGTTGTAGGTAATTTTATAAGTAACAACTTTTATATTGGTAAAATTTGAAGTTGTTCAGAAAATTCAAAAGTAATTTTGAATCAAAGTTTGAATGCATTTCAAATTCAAAATGTGATTTCAAAATCTAGGCAGATTTTGGGTGTACTCCTTAAATGAAAGTTGTAGATCCTAATTTTTGGAACAACTTTCATGTTGGGAGTTTTCTCTGTTGTTCAGCCGTTTTGGGAGAATAGGGGAAAGAAAATAGAAATCTTCTCTGCGCTACAGTAATCGGGAAAAGGGGGGAAACAGGGCACGGCTGGTGCTCTGCACCGCCACACCGCCGCCGCCGCTTTGGCCGGCCGCGCGCTGCGCGTCGCGTGTCCACCCACGTCGTCAAGGTCAAGCAGGAGGTGTCGACCGCAGGCTCGTCCTTATCTCGCTCCCTCGTACACCGCCATCCTCTTTTCCTCTCCTCTACTCTCTGTTTCCCGGCCGAAAAACAGAGGACCGCCACCACTGCCGCCGAGCTCCGCCTCAACGTGGCCACACCACCGTGGAGTGCCTCTCGCCTCCCCGTCTGGTGTGCTAGCTTTGCCTCGGTGTGCTAGAGCCTATCGGCCTCACCGTTTTCGCAGGCGCGGTCCAGACACGCCGGACCGCCGCAGCCGGACCGGTTGGAGCCGCCGCCACCGCCCCCGCCATGGACAGCAAGCTTCGCGCCACTTTAGCTCCAATCAGCGTAAGCTTCAGGGTTCAGGTGAGTCCCTGGTGTTCTTGAAGAAGTCTCTTTTGTCTCTACCGCACCGGAGCGACGGGAACGACGCCGACGCCATCCGTTCGCGCCGCCGCAAGACCCGCCGCCGTAGCCGGCTTGCTCCGTGTCGCTTTCGCCCACTCAAGCACGAGCATTAGGGTCGTGATGAGTCCCTGTAACTTCCCATGTCATCCTTTCCACCGCTACCGTGCTCTAGTATTTGGAACGCCGCCATGCCAGTGAGCTCCGTCCGGCCGAGCCGCCATGGCCGGCGCTGCGTTCGGTCGGAGTATAGACTCCTTCACCTGACCACCTAGATCGATCCGCAGGATCACCCCGAGCATGTTGGTGCCCTTCCCGTCGCCGGAGAGGTTGCCGCCGGCGAGTCACGCGGCCGACCCGTCGTGCATCCGTGCGGTCAAGGCCGGCCGGGTCAGCCTTGACCCCGAGCCCCTTGTGTCAGTGAGTTAGGGTAAGGATAAGCTATGTATAGAATGTTTTCCTTGTGTTTTATTCTTTTCTGAAATGTTAATTTTGTGCTGATTGTTTGATTAATGCATAACTAAGTCATGTGTGCTCCAAAAATTATGAGATAAATTTTGTTGTGTTCCTTGTGATGTGCTCTATCCATGAAAAATATGAAACCTGATGTTTGGATGATTTTTGTATATGATTTAAATATGGCTTTTAATTAATAAATGGGACTTTAATGATTTTTATAGGCTTATTTATAAGTCCAAAAATCATGAAACCAATTTTGTTACTGTTTTCATCATGTAACTAATCTTCACAAAAATTTTGAAGTCTTTTGGACAAAATAATTTTCATGCTAGTTTTATGCTTTGTTTAATAATTAATTAATGCATAGAATTTGCTTAATTTATATAGGCTCATATAATGATCCAAAAAAATTATGAAATTTGTTTTGCAACTATAGTTTATTATAATCAACCATCCCTAAAAGTTTGAGTTTAATTTGACAAACTTTATTTAAACCCTATTTTCAATAATTGACTAATAAACTTTGTTAGTTAATTAAAATGTTTGGTTAGTGATTAGGGTTAACTTTGGTTACCCTAATGACTCTTTTACTTGATGGTTGGCTTTTCATGATGTTGATTTGCCAAACATGACTAGATTGTAGAGCAAGTTATACACTTATTATTGCATGCATGTAGTGCACTTGATCCTGCATGCATGTGACGATAAGGCTTTCATGTATGAGTGAAGACCATGGGGTACATTTCCCTTTGTTATTCCATGGCTTGGTTGATATGTTGATAAACCTTAGTGATTTTAGTTAACCCACCTAATGTTGTTTGGTGATAATCGCGGATTAGGTTAGAAATCTTCGTCGGAGGGTTGCAAGTTGGTTTTGTTGGCTTGCAACTTTACCGTGAAGGAAAGTTGTACTCGACTTTCCTTAAGCTTGTTTAATCTTGTGTTATACAATTAATTGTCCTGCACCATAGCATGCATCCCATAGCATCATGCTAAGCATACATCATTTATCTACATGTAGTATCCGAGAGTGTTGGAGTCGTGTTGATCAAGCTTTAATGATCACCCTTGTCAAACAAGCCTCGGAAGGAGATTCTTGTTGGACAAGCTTCGTCGAGAAGACTTAACTTCTAGATGAAGGAACTAACCTTTGTGGATCATTCTTGGATCTTATCTTCCCTACAACGAAGGCAAGCCCCGGTTCATTTAACCCTTTCCTTGGATTTACAATTACACTTACTTCTAATAACCTGATGCATAAAATGTTTATCAAATAAATGCTTTAAACCTGTTGATGCATGACCAACCTTGCTATCAATATATCATTCCTTGATCCCTGCTTTATGCAAATGATAGAAATGCTCCGCCTTGCTTTCTCACGCTCCCGATAAATGTTTTGATACTTATCGTTTTGGGAATGATTAAGAGAAAGAATGATGATTAAGACCAGACGGGCACATGCATCGAACCTTGGGTTGGTGTAGGGTGACCTGGATGTGTCGGTATAGGATTAACCGTTGTTGGCCTGCTAGATTGAGAAACTGTGAAGTACCGATCATATGCTACGGTAAGCCCTGCCTTGGTGGTTCTTAAATGAGAACGGCTAATCGCGCACTGGGAGTGGAGAGATGGCGGGAGTACTAGCTACCCTCATGGGTCGAAGTCCCGGATTGGAGGTGGACGAGTACTCTCGGGTGGCGCGGACCCGGTCTTGTTTGGAGGATCCGAGGTTGGGGTTGGTATATGTGTGATCTAGGGTCTACATATATCGTATGATCGTGGAAAACTCCCAGATCTGGTTGAATCGGTTCGAATCGTCGTGCTCCTCGGTTAAGGAGACTCAATCTTTCGACCTGCACGGTAGAATCAAAATGGAACTGGTTTAAGAAAGAATGAAGATGATCTTTCATGAATAGTCACCTTTAATTCTTGCTATATACTTAAATGTATAAGTAAAATTTGGGTCTCGGTTTACTTAGTAAGCTTTTATGCAAATGAAAAATTCTGTTGAGCCTACCCAAACCAGCATGAACCTGAAGTCTTTTCTGTTGACGGGTAAGTCTTGCTGAGTTTCGACCGTACTCAGGGTTTGTTAACCCCTGTTGCAGGTTTCTAATAGGTGATGTTGATCATGATCATGTCAGTGGGCTTGACGTGATCTGGTTGTTCTTCTTCTCCAACTTAGGTACTCCGCCTAAGTATGGTTCCGTAATACTATTCTACTTCCGCAATACCAGTTACGTTTATGTAAAAAGTAACTTATTCATGGTTTAGTAAAGTTATTTATCTTTCTTCCGCACTCTGATGGTATTTTGTATCAACTGTTGTAATGTTGTAATTATTCCAACCTTCATGATGATGGTCCTGTGGTTCGTGGATAATTCGGGGTTCTCTCGGGGACACCCGACAGATCTTTCCTGTAATGTGGTACATGTGCACAGTCATTAGAGCTCGAGGAGACGGTGACGTGTGCGGGTGGGCCATATTGCCGGGCGGTTCTGCCACACTTAGAAATGTTTCTTGGTTAACTATAGGGCCAAACGAGAAGTCCGAAAACCAAGCGAAAAAGCCGGGAGACCAAATGCACCGAAAAACAGAAGTCTGTGAGTTCCCGGACTGTCCGCGGGTACGGTCCCGGACTGTCCGGCACAACTACGGACTGTCCGCGAGCCTGTGGCGGACTGTCCGCCGGCCAAATGTCTGAAACAGCAAGGCTGCTGAAGTCCCCTGGACTGTTCCCGGACTGTCCGCGACTCAGAACTGTGGACTGTCCGTCGGTCACGCAAAACCAATTCGGCCGAAGAATACAGCCACTGATCCGGCTGATCCCCGACGCCCGGACTGTCTGCCGGTCAGGTGGCGGACTGTCCGCGGATGTCCAGTGAAGGCGATTTTGATTGCCCTTCACCCAAATCACTCCCAAATCGATCCAAATCAAAATCCCTTGATCCCAAACTTGGAGAAGATGATCACGAGGTAGTTAGGAGACTATCCCCGAGAAATCATCCGCTCAAATCAACTCAATCAACGGGAAATCAAAGGGGATGGTGTATGAACCGAAAAACGCCACGAAAATGAAATCGACCCGATCTACTTGTTCGTGAAGAGTTAGATGAATGCCTTAGGTGGAAATGATCTCCACACTATAAAGAACAAGTTGATTCAAGTGGAATTCGAAAAGACGCAATATAGAGAGAGATCGAGTGACGGGAAAAACGCGGAGAAATGAAGAACGCAAAGAACACAAACCAAAATGCGAATCAACACATCGATCTGCAACCGTGTGGCTACCACACGCTACAACAGTGAGATTACGGTCTCACTTCCTCAAAATCTCCAGTACACAGAGGTATGATTCTCTGCGGATCTCAGTAGCTACAACACGGGATTGGGAGAGCAGGAAAACCCTAAGGAAGAATAGCAAATGACTAAGATAGTTTGGGAGGTGGGTGTCTCCCCCTACTTATCCTAATTCTAATTCCCACTCTACCCCTAACTAATTACAGAGCGAACCAGCTAAACCCTAGGGTTATTTTGGACCAACTCGAAGATAGTTGTGATCCGACAGCCACACCCGCACAACTGGTAGCGTTGCCTCGATGCAACCTCGCCGATTGCCACCACGTGCCACCACCGCTCTGCTCGTCCTTTTCCTGGACTTCGCCCCCCGGTTTTGTGGCCGAAACCGGGAAACCAGGCCTTCATGACCAACCCCCAGTTTTGAGGCCCAAACCGGGAATCCAGCCTCCAAGTCCATCCCCCGGTTTTAAGGCCAAAACTGGGAAACCCGACGTCCGTCGCCTGAGTTTTGTGGCCCAAACTCAGAAACCCGCAACGCCCAGGTTTTGAGGCCCAAACCTGGAAACCGTCCTCAGCCCGAGTTTTGTGGCCCAAACTCGGCAAACCCGAAGCGCCCCAGGTTTTGTGGCCCAAACCTGGAAACCGTCCACCCGGTGGTTTTTCTGTGGCTCAACCACCAAACCGGAGCTGTAGAGGGGATGCACCGCCCGTGCACCCCGTCCACCCACACGTGTCCCTAGGTCCTCGACCCGAGCAACACCATGTCCCGCAAGTCTCCGCTCGTCACTGTCCCAGGCTGTCAGCCACCACAGCTGATCCTCAGGCCACCGGTCCCTCAGTCCAAGCCTCACGTCCGCCCTTCACCGCTCCCGGTCCGTCGGCACGTCACGTCTCTACTTGACCTTCACCTTCTTCCTGACAACATTGATGGTTTGCATTTTGTTTGAGGCCAAGTCCATTCATCTCTTCTACATAACAATTTTCAAGCGTGGTACATTTCATTTGCACCTTCATGAGCTTGCATTTCAAGGAATTAGCTTTTGCATGACAGATGAATATCGTTCCTCACGCTCACTCTTTGTTCCCTCATGGAGCGCACAATGTTTACCCATAGCTCATGGCCTTTTTTGTGGTTCCGCACCGCTTGAACACATGCTTGCAAATGCCTCTAAAGATGATGTTTTTGGCCTTTGCATTCCACTTCTCATTTTTCCTCTCATGTGGATGAGACTATTGGACTCCTTGGGTTGGACAACCAGTTACCGGCTTGGCAGCATTTGACTCTCTGCCTCTAGGTACGACTCCATATGGATTTTCCAATATGGAAGTCGTCTCTCTAACATTGAGGTGGTCCATCACCTCCGAACATCTTAACTCTAGCGTAAGCCTAATCGAGAGCACGAGGCTCCGAACCAATTGCAATGATCAGATCCCAAGAGGGACGGTGAATTGGCTGTTTCTCAACTTTTTGGCACAATTAAACCCTATCAAGCCCAATTAACCGCCCTTTGTGCTTAAAGTGTGTTTTCGCTAAACTCTACTGGCACAAAAGACTATACCTATCCATGCCTACTCCTGGCATACAATCCAATTATGACAGAACAACAAGTACATTGCCGAATTGAATTGCTCAAAGTAAATGCAAATGTAAATAGAGTACGAATGCCTCCCGCCACTTTTCCCCGATGTATGAGGTGTCCGGCACACCCCCTAGTCCTTGTGGGATCACCCGAGCAGGATCAAGTCTCACTAGAGCTGATTCATATCGACCACTGCGTCCACGTTGAATCCGATCACTACACCGTGTCACAACTTCCTTGGTCATCCACGAAGCCTCCGACTCTCTCAAGCTTCACGATGCACCACCAAGCCTCTAGTGATGCCGATCACCAAGAGCAACAACTAGAACTCTTTACTGAGACCAAGACCAGGCCAAGAGATAGGGTAGTGTTGCAACAGCATTGGGTACTCCATATTTCTTCAACACTAGGTCAGGATCACATTCTCTCAATTAGCATTCTCTCACCTCACTAGGGATCCCCTTCCTCTTCCTTGCACTCACAAGTGTCTCTCAGCAATGGAATGGGCAAGAACACTCTAATTGAAGAGTGGGAGTGAGTATAAATACTCCCCCGAACCGTCCATCCAAAAGAGCTTCAAACAGCACCAGTTTTTGGGGGCATCGGACGCAGTCGATGACCTGTAATTTCGACTGCATCGATGCCTGGCATCGACGCGCCGATGCCCTGACCCATGGTCATCTATACTTTTCTGACACGCGGTTATAAAATTGAGTCCACGAACGCTGGCAGCGTCCCGGATGCCTCCTCACCGCCTCGGACGTGTCCGATGCAAACCGACCTCTCTGGGACCTCTCTGGACGCACATCGGACGCTGGACCTCACTTCCGATGTGCTCCTCTGCACTTCTCATAACAGTGGCTCGTCAGCGTCGATGTGACAACATCATAGCATCTGATGCACGCACCAGAGACTCTCAAGTCTAAGTGACAGTGACGCGCGTCCGTCCACCCTACAATGCCAGCCGCTGCTGCCCATTTTCAACGGCCGACACGACTTCGAGCTGCGACGCTGCCTAACGACTTTTCATCCTTACGACATCGCTGGCTCTCTCTGAGCTACCTAATGGCTTTGAAAGAACACATTGTGCACCACACCTACCCTCAATACGACTCATCTAGGTCAAGCTAACTTGATTCACCTCCTCTTTATATAAGCCAAAGGAAAAAAACAAGACCTAAGACTACCTAAATCTTCCACAACCCAAGTGCACTTACAGCCTATTCGCCTAGCACCGTCTTTGTCGTTCTCCTTTTGAAAACCGAATCGATCTATCCATCGCCAGGGGACATGAACTCGCCGCGGTTATGTATTCTACCTCGGCGATAGACAGGCACCCTGTTTTTAGGCGCGTTGCTTCGAACTCTCATGAGCGACTCAGTGGATCTCTATCACAAGTAAAATGGACCCTCCAGATGTCTCCTTTCTATCAATCTTATGCAACCCTGTAATTATGGAATCGGAATACCCAACGAGTGTGGAAAGTTTACTCCTTTGGGATACCACCGGCCATCGCGCTTGGGGTGTGCTTTAGGTACCTAAGGATTGCTTTTTTATGTCTATGAGTTTTTGATGCCTTATGATCCGGCTTGAAATCCTAGTCAGCATTATTGTACACACAAAGCTATGATGTCAGGCCTAGATGCTTTCAAATATAATCAAGCCTACCAAATCTTGAACGATAGAGAGTTTGATGCAACCGAGTTTACCTCCCTCGGCTTAGGTCTGAGATTTCCCCATTTGTTGGCAGTGGAGTCTTGATAGGCTTTTGCAATCATTCATATGGAAGCACTTGAGGATGTCTTTTGTATACTTCTCTTGAGAATATAAAATCCCCCCTTCATTGCTTGACTCTGGAAGCCTTAGAAAGAATGTTCAATCTCGCCATCATGGACATTCCGACTCCTTTACATCAAGTCACCAAATTCCTGCATAAGCTTCATTTGTTGAACCAAAGTGATATCATCACCATACTTGACAAATGAAGATCTCTCCATCAAGCTTCTTGGTTAATATTTGTGGTGTCGACCTCCCAAATTGGTAAAGCCCTTCGCAATGGATGAAGTCCTGAGTCCGGCTTTTCGGTACCCACGCCTAGGGGCTTGCTTGAGCCCATATAGCACCTTGCTGGACAACCTATAAACATGATTAGGATATCTAGGGTCTTCAAACCCGGTCTGGTTTGATCAACATAGACGAGTTCATTTATGAAGCCATTTAAAAATGCACTTTCAATCCTTTGATATAATTTAATGTCATGATTGTGATGCAATCAAAGGAGGATACGAATGTCTTTCAAGTCTTGCACCGGTGCAAAGGTCTCTCTAAAATCTAAGCCCTAACTGAGAGAACCTCCTTTCCTGCCAACTTATCCTTGCCTGTTTCTACCAATTTGTTGCCTTGATGCTGCTTGTCCTTTTTCTAAAACACCCATGTGGTTCCACAAATGACTACTTGCACATATTTATGGTGTCCGCTCATTCACAGGTGTCCGAAACCACTTGGTTGTGGTGAAGTTGTTCAATTCTTCATGCATTGCATTAACCCAAGCCAGATCCTTTAGAGCTTCATGCTGACCAATGGTAGGCTCAATACCGATCACAACTATTCGCTTGTGGTCGTACCACAAATCCTACCCGGATGCTCTCCAACTTCATGATCGCCACCCAAGCCCATCTAGGTGATGTCGATCACCAAGAAGTAACAGGTTAGACTCTCACTTGACCAAGCCAGTCCCAAAGAGTGGTGGATGCACCACTTGCTACTCATTCTCACTAGGAGGTTCACTAATTCCTCTCAATTACCAATTCTCTCAACCTCACTAGGGATCTTGCTCTTCTTGCTACTCACAAAGGGTGTCTGCTCTGACGTGGCCTATGAATATGGGCATGTACACATCTAATGGAGGCGTGGGGAGGCAGTATAAATACCCCACCACCGTCCATCCAAACAGCTCCAAACATCATAGTTTTTGGCTGGGCATGCGGACGCGTCGATCTGGCATCGGACGCTTCTGATGCCCTCGACCCAACGTCACTATACTTTTCTGACCGCTGTTTAAAGGAGCTTGAATGCATGGCAGCATCCGATGCCTCACCATCAACGTGTTCCATGCGAAACGACCTCTCTCGGAACCTCTCTGGGTGCGCACATATCCGGAGGTTGTACCCATCGCTCCTGAGGGGCCCTCAGGCAACTTCTTCGTCAGAACAGTGGGCATCCGCCGCGTCCGCTGTGACAACTCGGAGCATCTATGCAGCACCAGAGACGCTGAAGTCCAAGTGACATTGGACGCGCGCGATGCCCCACGAGGCTCAGCGTCTGATACCCTTTCAGGGCTGAAACGACTTGGATACGACGCTGCTTAACGCTTTTCATCCTAACTAGAAAGGGCTCCCTCTGCTACCTAGTGTTCTATGGAAAAATAATCAATTGTGCACAACCAACCCACCTCAATCAAATGCTACGATCTCCGAGGATTCAAGCTAATACTTAGTTCACGCTCCCCTTTTGAGTACGGCACACGGAAAAAAACAAAGTGCAGATACATGGTGGAATGCGGCGATCTCGAGTGATGAGTGATGTGTCAACAGTTTGATCGCATGTTCTTTGGCTTTTGTTGTGCGGTGTCAAGCACAGACACTGATCGAGCGGCAAGGTGAAGGTCAAGTAGAGACGTGACGTGCCGACGGACCGGGAGCGGTGAAAGGGCGGACGTGAGGCTTGGACTGAGGGACCGGTGCCGAGGATCAGCTGTGGTGGCTGCGACAGCCTGGGACACGTGCGAGGAGACTTGCGGGACATGGTGTGCTCGGGTCGAGGACCTAGGGACATCGTTGGGTGGGACGGGGTGCAGGGGGTGCATCCCTCTACAGCTCCGGTTTGGTGGTAGAGCCAGAAAAACCACGGGTGGACGGTTTCCAGGTTTGGGCACAAAACCTGGGGCGTTGGGTTTCCGAGTTTGGCCACAAAACTCGGGCTGAGGACGGTTTTCCAGGTTTGGGCTCAAAACCTGGGCGTTGGTGGGTTTCCCTGGTTGGGCCTCAAAACCAGGGGTGGACTTGAGGCTGGTTTCCCGGTTTGGGCCTCAAAACGGGTGGTCATGAAGGCCTGGTTTCCCGGTTTTCGGCCACAAAACGGGGGCAGAGTCCAGGAAAAGGACGCAGCACGTGGCGGTCAACGCGACTCCTGAGTTTGATCGGAGCAACACTCGGTTTGTGAGGTGCGTGCCTGTCGGATCCAAGTGGCGCACCTACCATCGAGTTGGGGCCAGAATAACCCTAGGGTTTTTTAGCTGGTTGCCGACGCGGTGAGCGCGTCTAACCGAGAGCCGGCGAACTCCGGGGCAGCAGACCCTAATACTCCATTGTGCCCATCTCTATGCGAAAGGCTCACGTTCCGTTAGAACAAAAAGGAAGTATAGGAGTAGAGGAAGCTAAAGAGAGGTAGATGCAATCGGGGCATATTGTCGCAGGATAGGTTGCACCCGGAGATTTGGAGAGGAAAAGGGGAAGGGAGGAGAATAGGGATAGATATGCCCACATGAGGAGAGGGGGGGGAAAGGGGGCGTGGGAAAAAGGGTCCCTGGGGGATAGATATAAACTCTATTCTTAGTGCGGACGCTAAAAGTGTCGACAAGACATTTCTGGCGATCCCCCGTTGCATGCGGTATCAGATTAAAACTCTTTCTTAGGAGCGACGCTGACGATAGTGCCAACAACACCCGCCACAAAAATGTGTTGTAGAGAGAAGAATTGGACCCTTGTAAGATGGCCAGGACGATGCTTGATGAGCATAGGACTCCTAGGCGTTATTGGGCCGAAGCTATGAACACTGCGTGCTATATTTCCAATCGCATTTTTCTGAGAGCGTTCTTGAAAAAGTCTTCTTATGAGTTGCGTTTTGGTAGACAGCCCAAGGTGAGTTATTTTAGAGTCTTCAGTTGCCATTGTTTTTATATGAAGAAAGCAACCTGGACAAATTCGAGTCTCGTTCTTCTGACGGTGTGTTTTTGGGTTATGGCACTCACACTCGAGCCTATCGTGTACTTAACCTTGACACTAACCGAGTGGAGACATCGATGTCACCTTCGACGAGACCATGGTTTGTCCTTCTTCTCGCTTTGAGCGTGCAGGTGATCATGAGGTTGGCGAGCCTCTTTTTGATGATGATGAAGAAGGTGCTAAAGGGATAGATGACCCAGCACCTCCTCCACCTGCAGTGCCGCAAAGAGCGACTTCTACGACGACTCACGGCCCGGCACCTCTTCTTCCTAGGGGCCATGGGATCCGCCACCCCGAGCAGTACCATTTGTACCGGGGAGGCACCAGCTGCTGTTGAGGGGGAGGCCACTTCGGCAAGGGAGGCGCCACGACACATCCAGCGCCAGCACCCGCCTCAGCAGATGATCGGAACATCGACGAACGGGTCACTCGGTCCAGGTCATAGCAAATCTCGCACTTCGCTCATTCTGCTTTTGTTGGTAATTTTGAGCCCCGAGATGTTGGACACGCTATGACGAATCCTGACTGGGTCAATGCCATGCATGAGGAGCTAGAAAATTTTGAGAGAAATCGGGTTTGGGTTCTAGTTCCTCGTCCTCCTAACTGTAATCCTATTGGGACAAAATGGGTTTTCAAAAACAAACAAGGAGAGGATGGCCACATTGTGAGGAACAAAGCGCGTCTTGTGGCCAAGGGTTATAGTCAGAAGGAGGGGATAGACTTTGAGGAGACTTTTGCTCCTGTAGCTCGTTTGGAGGCTATTAGGATACTCTTGGCTTTTGCTGCATCCAAAGGTTTTAACTCTTTCAAATGGATGTCAAGAGTGCCTTCTTAAACGGCTACATAGAAGAGGAAGTGTATGTTGAGCAACCCCCCGGTTTTGAAAATCCAAGTTTCCAAACCATGTTTTTAAACTTCACAAAGCTTTATATGGTTTGAAACAAGCCCCTAGAGCCTGGTACGATAGACTAAAAACCTTTTTGCTTGCTAAGGGTTTTAAAATGGGATGTGTAGATAAAACGCTCTTTCTCCTCAAGCAAGGCAAAGACACTCTCTTGGTCCAGATTTACGTGGATGATATCATTTTGGTGGTTCTTCTCACACGCTGGTTGCCAAGTTTGCAGATACTATGAGCAGGGAGTTCGAGATGAGCATGATGGGCGAGCTGACATTCTTTCTCGGGTTGCAAATTAAGCAATCCCGAGAGGGCACGTTTGTGCACCAGGGCAAGTACACCAAGGACTTGCTGAAGCGGTTCGATATGGGAGAGGCCAAGCCTCTTCCAACTCCCATGTCGACGACGACTGCCCTGGATGCGGATGTGGATGGAGAAGCAGTGGACCAGAAGGAGTACCGCAGCATGATCGGGTCGCTCCTCTACCTGACGGCGACACGCCCGGACATCCAGTTCGTGGTGTGTCTGTGTGCGCGCTTTCAGGCGTCGCCGCGCACCTCTCACCGTCAGGCGGTGAAGCGGATTTTCAGGTACCTTCGTTTCACGCCTGAGTTCGGGATTTGGTATTCTGCTTCCTCCACCCTCTCCCTTTGCGGTTATTCGGATGCCGATTTTGCTGGTTGCCGTATTGAGCGCAAGTCCACTTCTGGGACTTGCCAGTTTATTGGTTCTTCTCTTGTTTCGTGGTCTTCTCGCAAGCAGTCTAGTGTCGCCCAGTCTACTACGGAGGCTGAGTATGTTGCTGCGGCTAGCTGCTGTTCCCAGTTGCTCTGGATGATGGCCACTTTGCGTGATTTTGGTCTGAACTTTTCTCGCGCCTTTGCTTTGTGGAGCACGAGTGCCATTAGCGTTGCTAAGAACCCCGTGCTTCACTCGAAGACCAAACACATTGATGTGCGCTTTCATTTCTTGTGACCACCAGGAGAAGGGTGATATCGACCTTCGCCATGTCGATATTCATCATCAACTGGCTGATATTTTCACCAAGCCTTAGACGAATCAACCTTTAACCGGTTGAGGGGTGAGCTTGGTGTGTGTTTCCTTTTTAGATGGGGGAAACAATTTGGATCTTGTATATTTGACTGACTTTTTGTCCTTCTTTTCTTTTGCATTTCAGCATACGCATTTACATTCTAAGCTTCATGTTTATAATCACTAGAATGTAACTATGCTCTATGTAGTATGCTCTGATGCTTATTTTGATGCTTGTAGCTTATGCTCCTTCTGATCACTAGTACATGCTGTGAGCTGAGCTATTTTGAAATGGTTAATTTACTTAATAACTTACAATCTGAAAATGTTCACCATTGAGATATGCAACTAGCATGTGTAGGATATGTTGAGTTCACTCGTGCTTTTAATATATGCTAGGTTGCTATGTCTCTAGTTCTGAGTCATTCACTTGCTTGGTCTGTTCATATCATGTATAAAATTTGAACCAAGTTTTAGTGAATTGAAAAGATCGAGATGGGATTGCTTGTCAACACATCACCGTATCGAGACTGTTTCTCATTGCACTTTGAGTTAAACTTGAGCCGTGTAGTGTATGACCGAAACCGTAGCTTTAAGCTTCTGATTGCTTCGGCATAGGCTTCGCTCGATTGAAAAGTTAGGCAATGACAAGCTTTCAACCTCTCGCAATCACATGCTAATAATTGACCTTGTGTAATTTCACCGCTGCAACTCCGATCTAAAGTTGAATTCACAAGTGTATGTTTCATTCTTAAGCATGATGATTGAACTTTGCCAGGGGTAGTTCACCTTGTATACATGTTTAGCACTTGCTCAGACTCCTGTTTATACATTGCTAGTGCTATTTTGATGGTGAATACCTTTTGACTCAAAACTGCTCATTTCTGCTCATATGTTCATATTTCATATCTGGTGATCAGTTTGAGCCTTTGCTGAGCTTGTATGCTGCTGTTGAGTCTTTGGAGTTATACTGTTTAGAGCATCTTTGCATTCTCCTGAATATATGCCTGAAGTTGCTAACTTGCATTTTGACTCATATGCATGTTGGAAGGGGGAGAATCTTCCATGTTCGCACTTTTTGTTGGTGCCTTTCTGATGGGGAGAGTCCTTTACTTGATTAGTGCATTTTCAACTAAGGGGGAGAATTTGCAAATCATTTGTGCTTCCCGAGTGTCCATTTGAGGGGGAGGTCCCAGGAGGAGAGTTTGCATGTCTCCTGGATGTTCATCTAGGGGGAGTTTGCTGTCTCTTGCTGGCCGAAAGGCATTGGTATCGAGCTTTCTTTGCTAGTTGTGTTGAGCCTCTGTGCCTCTATCTTGAGGGACTAGCATTTTGCTTCGATTTCCAATTGGTATTTGCTAGCGGTGTTGAGCCTGTTCTACCTCTTCTTGAGGGCTAGCTTTGCTTTGCTTGGTTGCGTCGAGCCGTTGCCCATGTCTTTGGGGACCAAGTTCTTTCGCTCTTTCCACTTGACCTTCTTTGGCTTTGCTATGCTTTTGGGTCATTTGGTTGAGTTTTCTCCTTCTCCTTCCTCCTTCTTCCTTATTCTTCTTTTCATTATGATTTGTGTGAGTAGTTGACAATGCACTCATCAAGGGGGAGATTGCGGATACATGGGTGTATGCCAGGTCTCTGAGTGTTGAGTGATTGTCAACTGGGATGATGCGCATGTTCTTTGGCTTGTGTTGTGCAGGTGTCGAGCACGGATACAGTGATCGACGGCGAGGTGAAGGTCAAGTTGAGACGTGCCGTGCCGATGGACCGGGTGCGGTGAAGGATGGGCGTGCCGTGTGACGGACGTGCCATGCTGAGGTACCGAGCGGTGAAGGGCGGACGTGAGGCTTGGACTGAGGGACCAGAGGCCCAAGGATCAGCTGTGGTGGCTGGCAGCCTGTGACGACGACAAGTGAAGAAGTGCGGTCATGTGTTGCCTGAGTCGTGGACTCAGGGACACGTGTCGGTGGACGGGGTGCACGGGCTGTGCATCCCTCTACGACGTCGGTTTGGTGGTAGAGCCAGAGAAAAACCATCGGATGGACGGTTTCCAGGTTTGGGCCTCAAAACCTGGGCGTGGACGGTTTCCGAGTTTGGCCACAAAACTCGGGCTGAGGGTTTCCGAGTTTGGCCACAAAACTCGGGCTGAGGACGGTTTCCAGGTTTGGGCCTCAAAACCTGGGCGCTGAGGGTTTGCTGAGTTTGGCCTCAAAACTCAGAGGCTGATGGGCTGGTTTCCCAGTTTGGGCCTCAAAACCGGGGGTTGGCTGGAAAGGGCTGGTTTCCCGGTTTGGGCCACAAAACCGGGGGTGCAGAGCGAGGGCGGCACGTGGCGGCGATCCGAGGGGCGTCGAGGCAACACTTCGGTTGGTTTGTGTGGGCGTGGCCGTCGGATACACCTACCACCGAGTTGGTCCAGAATAACCCTAGGGTTTAGCTGGTTCGCTCAGTAATTAGATTAGAGAGGGGTAGAGTAGGAAATAGACTTAGGCTAGTAGTAGGATAAGTAGTCGGGAGACACCCTCCTCCCAAGAATCTCAGTCATTTGCTCTTTCGCACTTAGGGTTTCCTGCTCTCCCATCCCCTGCTGTAGCTAGCTGAGATCCGCAGAGAGACTTGCCTCTGTGTACTGTTGATTCTGAGGAAGTGAGGTCGTATCCTCACTGTTGTAGCGTGTGGTAGCCACACGGTTGCAGTTCGTGGTTGTGATTCGCGTTTCATTCGTGTTCTTCGCGGAATCCTTTTTCTCCACGATTTTCCCATCGCTTGATCTCTTTGCTCGGTTCATCTTTTTCAAAACCGTTTGAACCAAGTTGTTCTAGATCGTGATGCACTTCTTTCCACCGAAGGAATTCTCCTCTAACCTCACGGTCTAGGAGATCGATCGATTTTCATTTCCGGTCAAGTTTTCTCCCTTCCCCGAAATTCTTTGATTCATCGATTTGGAGATAGGTTTGAGCCATGATCTCTTAGGGACAGCTCACTATACTCCTTTTGACTCTTCTCACCAAGTTTGATCCCTAGAGGATTTGTTTTGGGTGAGATAGAGTTGAATCAATGGACGAACAGGCTGCTGTCGGGTGACCGGACGCTGTCCTCGCGTTGACCGACGCGTCCGGTGGTTGAATGTCGCGTGGCGATTTTCTCTAGCTGACCGGACGCTGGGTTTCTTGTTCGACCGGACTCACTCATTGCACTGTTCACTCAGCTTGACTTTTGTGACCGGACGCACGGTTTGTGACCGGACGCTCTGTTCACCAGAGTCCGGTCGGGAACAGTAAGGTCCCAGAACGGATTTCGCATGACCGGACGCGTCCGGTGCTCACTGACCGGACGCTGCCCAGAGTCCGGTCGTGACTGGTTTGCGCGTTTTTGTTCGCCGGTGGTTCGTTCGTTGTCGGATTTGGTTTCTGTCTTTTGCGTTGGCTTTCTAGAGTTGTGTAGTGTCCCGCTGTGCTTCTTGGAAGCATCCACCCTACATCTAGGGTCGTGGACATTAGCAAGCTCTAGGGTTTGTCTTTTGGGGTGATTCTCGGGACAGTGGCTACTAGTTTCCGAAAGGAAATTTTGAAGCTCCCATTCACCCCCCCCCTCTGGTCGCTTTCTAGTTGCTTCTCGGTCCTTCACCTTCTCCTGAGTTGTGTAATTCACATTGTTGATGGTCCTTAAACACCTGTTTTACCATCAACAATTTATCCTAAAATCCAGCAAAAAGGCATGAAATGTAGTCAAATAGGTTTCAAACTAACCAAATTCCACATGTCCATAGATTTTTATTTGAATGTAGGATTTGGACCAAATTTGAAGAATGAACCCACCAGGAGACGAGCCCACTCACCAGGACCCATTTGGGCCCTAGTGGGGTGGCGCCCGCCACCCCTAGGTGGCGCCCGCCACAAGGGTGAAGCCCACATTCTCCCCTGCCACGTCACTGATCCGTGTGACCACCCCAAGGCCAAATCTTGGCCCCTGGTCACTAGGTCAGTGGCATCAGACGGCTCAGGAGCGAGTGGCGTGGATCAAGACCGAATGGCGGTTACTCAGACATGCAACTGACCTGACCACCGCCTCTCTGGAGCTCCTGGATGCCGTTGAAGCAAAGACGGTGCATCCAACGGTGATGGGGTGGCGGCCGCCACCTAGGGCTGGCGCCCGCCACTAGGGTTCGCCCTAGGTCGGTTGCTGCCCCTATAAATACCCCCTCACTCCACAAGGCTATAAATACCCCCCTGAGGCAACACAAGCAACACACAAGCAAGAGAAGCAAGGAAGGAAAGAGAGCAAGGCTAGAGCCAGAGAGCTGATAGCTTAGGGTTTAGCCAAGCTTAGGCAAGTAGGTAGCTAGTAGAGCAAGGCATCTTTGCCCTCGCAGAAGCGCTGCTCAAGGCTTAGCTCAAGAGTAGAAGCATGCAAGTGATAGGTCCTGGAGTCAGGAAGAGTCTTCCTTCATCTCCAGTTCAGGTTTTGCTCTTGTTACTCAAGCACTTTACTATATTCTAGTTCATCATTTCAAGTATTACTTTATTCTACTTACCAGTATTGATTGGTATACTTGATTGATTGCTTGAGTGCCTAGCTATCCTACAGCTCAATTCACTTAGCCATAGTAGTTAATCTCTGGTGAGCTGTTAGTATTTCTTAGCATCGCTACTAAGAATAGAGTTTTAATCTATCCCCGGCAAACGGCGCCAGAAATGTCTTGTTGGCACTTCTTAACGCAATCACTAGAAGTAGACTATGGAGCCTAACCCCAGCAACGGCTAGAAGTGTCTTTTGGTAAAACTAATGACTATTGGAAAATTCCGCAAGCGCACAGAAAAATTACCGATGTAGCACTTCACACAATCACCCGAAGTATTCCAAGGTATCGTATTTATTTTATCCCAAAGGAAGCGATGACTAGAAAGACTAACAAGAAAGGGATCCTATCTAGATTAGCTACAACTATGTAGAGGGTGATAACGAAGGGTAAAAGGAAGGTGATGATTCAGGATAATCAATTGAGATATTAAAGATAACTAGTGTAGTATAGCTAGGTGGAGGACAACGAGTGAGAAAGGTTCCTGTGAAATTCTTAATCCACTCCCGTGTTCTAATTAATCAAATAGTAGATACAACTAGGATTGATTACCTTCAACTTGGTTGCCAGGGATAAACGAGAGATAGTAACGATAGAAGGTTTTTCACCTAACCCACTACTCAAGCGGATATTTGGCTTATGGACGCCTTACCTTTTAAAAACTAGCCTGAGTTCACGTGAGGGATCTAGGTAGCCAGGCAAAATCGTCACCTTTTGCCCATGCGCCCCTACTGTCCGTGCAAGCCAGCGGCAACCAAAGATAAGTCTTAGCCTAAGCACCACTTATGCTAATCCTTATTACTCTAGCTAATATACGATTAACTAAAGCACCGTTTTACGGGCGATGATAAACAACACCAGATGTTTGTGTAAGGATCACAATCTAGTATGTAACTACTACAAGACTAACTAGAGCACTACAATACTATTGCAAGAATAATATTGCACAAAGGATAACACTTTGAAATGCAGAAGAAGAATATATATAATAAATAATTCTGGAAAGAGAAAGATACAAGAGCAATACCAGACTCCCAGAAGACGACTCCGGAGACCCAGCTTCGCCCGACTCACTCTAACTCCCACACTAGACTACACTACAACTAGAAGGCTAACACTTGTATCTCATATGAAGTGAATCCTCTAATGAACCATGTGTTGAGAGGGTGGATGAAGCCTCTATTTATAGGGGAAGGTGGAGTAGGGGCTACTCCGCGCCACGTCATCGATCCGCGTGCTCCCCATCTCTCATCCCTTGGATCCACCGTCATTGCAACCGCCATGGATGGATGGCCTTGATTTCTTCACGTGTGAAACATGTGCAAACAACCGACATTGGATGGGGTTCACCCTGGGTCGGCCGACCCTAGCCAATGACAGGTGGGCCCACCACTTTGCTTCTAGAAGGTGCTGATGTCATCAGGCTGAAACAGTGTAGCCAGGGCCCACCAAGGGGGGGGGTCGGCCGACCCCCTATGATAGGGCTGGCCCCACCAACTTGTGTCCCCTGATGTCCCCACATGTCATGGAGCATTGGTGTCATATGTTGGTTGCATTTGCTTTCTTGTGTGGGCCCATGGATCCATGTGCTTCTCATCTTTCACCGTTGAATGCAAACACATTCTGATCTGATGGTGGAAAGTAGCTTGGTGAAGCTTCACTTCGTAGTGCCACATCACCATGCCCGAGGAGCTCCCATGGTGGGGTCGGCCGACCCCACCTTGGGTGGGTCCAGGTGTCCATTTCCTTCTTATTCTGTATACCTGCAAATCAAATACTAAGAGTACAAGTGGAACCTTTTATTGATAAAACATGTCTATGTCATGTCATTCTTCTCTATTTTTGAGCCTGTTGACGACATTTTGATATGTATTTTTATGCTATAATTATCGTCAACAAGATCCCCAAGCTTAACCTTTGCTCGTCCCGAGCAAATAATCAAACTTAGTCTCGGTGGATCAGAGTTGCTACAATGTTTATATTTCAAGAGTACCATGTATTCAACAAGATATTTCTCTTAAGCATGGAAATTTAGCTTGGTAAAACTCACCCATATTACCTACTAGTCTTTCGTGGGGCTTATGGCCTTTCCTTTGTCTTGGGAAGTTGAGAGACAGAACAGTTAAACTTGAGCACTACTTTCTCATTCTTGCAAGTTTCATACCGGAGATTTTTGCAATATTTTCAAAAGAAATCTCAATGTTCCTCATATGGTTCTCTCATGTCACTCAAGGGTGTATGATTCCTCACTAAGGCATATGGTAAGTGTTGCCTTCTCTAATTCATCTTACTTCTAAAAAGGTTTTTATGGAGCTTAAGGTAGGAATGACGAAGAATAGCATACTTACTGAACATGTATTGTCAAGTTAAAGCTTGGATCCAAGAAGAAGTGTCATACCCCCAGATCAAGATGTGCAAGTGTGTGATATGTAGTGGACTAGAGTGCTTCTCTATTTGATAAGATCTCTCTCCCTATTTTTTTTTATTGAGACATGGCTAGCATTTTTTTTGCATGGACTCTCTATGTCCATAAATATTTATTTTGTCTAGCCTTTTGTGTCTCATTTTTACTTGGAGAGAGATATACTAAGAACATGAAGCACTCTATTTTTGTGTAATGAATAAATGGCATGTTTGTGCGTACTTCCAGTGTTGAAGCAACAAGTTATATATATGTTGTGTATACGTGATCTTGATCTTAGGAGTATGAAAACCATCTTAACACGGATCAACAAGACTTAACAGACTCAACACTAAGCAAGCAGCTTATGTGGAAGGTTTTTTCACTACATCATATATATAAGGCTGTGGTAGGAACTTATCACCATTGAGGAACAATTATGGTTTTGATTATTTTAAGAATAAATTCTCCGGTAATCATGCATGTTTAGATAATATTATAGCAGCTCTTGTTTCACTATATCATGTCTCACAACACTTAGACATAGTTCTAGCACTTGCTACCCACAAAAGTATTCAAGTTCATGTGGTCTTATGTGAGCTAAGTGATCCATACTTAGAAAATATCAAGCTGTATACTGGGTACTAAGGAATATTAACAGAGCAACTGTTCATCATTTCCAAGAAAAGTAGACATGCATGACATATGAGAAAACATAAATAAGCATGAGAAATATTTTTGGCATTTTCTTATTATTATTTATTTATATTATTGAGATACGATAAAAGAAATAATAAAAATGCTAAGATAGAATACTTACTTAGTGGGGGAGAGAATCTCCCCCAAGCTTGTCTTTTTGTTATGATTTTTTGTTTTTTCACTGGGGTGGATATGGTGGATAGTATGGCGGGTATTGTGGAGATACTGTGGAGGATATTGTGGAGGCGGGTATGGATGTGGATGCTGTGGTGGATACTGGGAAATAATGGTGGTACGGGAATATTTGTTGTGTATAAAGGTTGGCCCAGTTTCGGCCTCTAGCTTCCTGAAAACTCATGAGCTGCTGCTGGGTTTGGACTGCAGTGTTGTGTATGGCTTCATGGCTGGTGCGCAGCATGCCGAACTGGTTATTAAGCAGCTCCATGTCATGACGCTCGCTACGGGACCTGGTTTCCTGCGAAGAAGACATAGAAACTCGGCACTCTGTACCCCAGACCTGCGTCTACTCCCGGGTTGTGAAGTGTGCATGGCGTCTCTCTCGTAGTCGCTGTCATCATCAGAGTCTTGGCGTTGAGCTGCCTGAGCCTTCCCACGTGTGTATGGTCCTGAAAAACTTTGACGACCTCCCACTCTAGAAATGTTAGGGATTAGCGGTTGGCCCCCATATAATTCTAATTCCGGACATGGCAAAGTAAGTCTTGTTTCTGATTTATGGAACTGGAATTCAATGGTGTTGTTGGGACCACTCGCAATGACAAGTGCTTGGATGAAGTGCTCCTTTCTTAAGATGGTTCTAGGAGTTCTTATGAAATCATTAAACCCATCAAGAATGTTTGCATGACTACAAAATTTTGTGATTATGGATGTGAAATCAAAGATCCTAATCTTGATGGTGCACTTAACCAATGTTGTACCATGGCTTTTAACCGGAGCTATTCGAATTTGATTAACCATGGCATATAGAATCCTAGCATCAATCTCCCTAACAATTCTTATGTCATCTCTAGGAAACAACGTGATGCCTATCCACCTATGCATGAATCTTAAAGTGGGGTGACAAATATGACTTGTGTGTTTGTGCTTTCCAATTATGTTCCCCAGTTATATCATACCAAAACTCTAATTTGTCAAAGTCTGGCGTGGCTAGCTCAATATTTGTTGCACAGTAAAAAGCCCAGGCATGTTGCAAATTGATCCCAGCTAAAATTAAATTCATTACCGCACAACTGGAAATAGATGGTAGTTTGAGTTATTTTCGCGGTGCTCATGAACTCTAGAGTAAGAAGCTTGCTGCCGGATACTGAGAAAATCCCAGAAATCACCCCAACCTATTGCAGAAAAACATTGGAGAACTCCTCATCCATACCTGTGCAGTAGAGGAGATCGGGATCGATACCTTGGTGTGCTCGAAGTTGCGGTTGCGGATGGAGTTGAGAGTGGCTAATTCTTGAGCGGTTAGCCATAACCCAGTTCCTGGGTCTTGAATCCTCAGGCTGCGCCGCCTCTTCGTCGGGTTGTTGCTGCGAGTCCTCTGTGTCATGCACCGACTGCCCACTGGAGCTGGTGGTTTGAGAGGGTCTTGATGATGAGCTCCTGCTGAGAGCTGCACGCATTTTTTCGCAGCGGACTTGAGTGGGTTCTTCATGCCTGGTAAAATGATGAACACTAATCGAGCAAGAGAGGTTAGTGGTAAGTGATAACCCTTCTTACCCACCAATTACCTCTCTTGATTTCGTTGAGTGTTGATCACTAAAACAACGAACAAGAGTGTCGAAATTTTCTGCTGGTGGCTCTGGTGAAGCAACATAGGAAGGAGTGTGTGAATAAAAAGGAGGGAGGAGAGAGAGTTGCAGGTGCAAGACAAGGGGTCGAGCGACCTCCCCCCTCTGGCAACCCATTTGCAAAGTGACATGCATGTGGATGTCAATCCTTGCCTAGCATCTTTGC
>CM019825.1:81046873-81105771 GCA_009763385.1 Coix lacryma-jobi var. lacryma-jobi
GTCAGAGATATCATCAGAAGATGATCCCTCCAACTAATCCCGGATGGCACTAGAGATCCGAAGATTTGATACGAAGCGTATTTGGATTAGGACTCTTATTGTAACCTAGTTGAGTTCTTAAAGGAAGTCTTGTAATTAGAATAGGACTCCTCTGATGTAACCGACTAGGACCCGGTCTGCGCTTTGCTTCATCCGGATATATAAGGGGAAGCAGGTGCGGGCTCCTGAGAGAATCGAACATTGAATCATAATCATACACAAGGCACACGCCGCACGGGACGTAAGGTATTACGCTATTCAGCGGCCTGAACTAGTATAAATCGCTGTCCCTGTGTACTCGCCGAGTCCTACGAACGCTGATCCCCACCGAACAAATCGTCTGAGATTACTCAAGATGAGTTGCCGGTTAACAAACACCGACAGAGGCTCCATGGCTGCAACAGTGTTGTCCCCTGTTCTCTTGCGGGTGTTTTGCTGAGGTGCTGGTTGCCTCTCTGGATGTTGCCTCGATCACCTTGCGTGTTCCTTTCGGGAAAGCGTTCCTGTGTGCGTTCTTCTGTCGCCATCATGGAGTTTACTGCCCGATGAAACTCGTCGGCGGTGGTCGGGTCATGCTGATGAAGTCTTTGTAATTATACCTTTCACAAATTCCATTGCCAAAAAGGTCAATTACTTCTCTGTCTGTTATGTCAGAGACTGTGGACCGGATCTCTGAGAAGCGTCTGTATTATTCTCGCATTGTCTCGTTTTTTTGCAGCTTGCAAGTCCTGAGCTTAGTCCGGGGGTCTGATCTCTCGGGGACACCCGCAAAGTTCTCTATGAAGATACGATGGAGTTGTTCCCAGGAGTCAATGGACTCGGGCCTAAGCCTGTCGAACCAAGCAAGTGGCATTGTTTCTAGAGCCATGGGGGAGAAAGTGCTTTGACGTCGTTGCTTCCTCCTGCTAACTCGACTACTTGAGCATACAGCCTAAGCCACCGTTTAGGTTCTGTCTTCCCATCGTACTTTGAATAGTTCTCGGGCTTGAATTTCCGTGGAAATGGACTGTTCGGAGCCTTTGGGAAAAGCAAGGGAACGATCGACTGTTTGGATGCTGCAATGGCGACTCCTCAGTATGATGATTCGACTCCTCCTTCAGCTTGATTAGGTTCTCGGTTGCCCAGGCGACTCCTTACTGGTGCCCGACCGAGTCGCTCATGAACAGGTCGCCTCTGGCTTGGATGGATGACGCTTGTTCATCTGCTAAGGACTCGAGGTTTCGTCCCTTGAGTTGTAGCGCAGTAGTTTGAAGCATGACCAAGCGTCGCTCTTCGTTAGGGGTGCGGTTGTTCTTGGCTCCCATCTCTGTCGCCAAAGCAATAATGTTCTGGTAGGGTGTCTGATAAACCTTGTGGCCAGCAACCCTCATAAATTCAGGCTCGAGGTTGCGGGAGCAATCAGCACGTCGACGGTTGTGATCATTCTGGGATTGATTCTCCTGATCATGTTGGGTGCGAGCTTGATGCTCCGCGTCCTCTTCCAGGCGCCTCCGAGTATTATATTCCTGGAGTCGTACATTGTAGTGCTCTATGGTTTCCTTTCGATGATTTGCTCGCCTTCTTCGAGCGTCTTTAGCTTGATTCTTCCTTATTCTTTCTGCCTTTAAGGACTCGTTTCTCCGGGTCCTTCTGGGTCATTGTTGGATATCATGCTCAAGGTTTCATCATCGCGAAGGACATCTGGAGGAGTTGGAGGTCGTAGAGATAATTGATGTCCTACCATGAATGCTTCGCGAGTGAAGCCTTGGTTTGTTGATCCCGGTGTAGCTGACTCTAGAGTAGAGGCACTGGAGTTTAGCTCTGTTGAGGTCTCGTGTTCCTCAAAGGGGAGCTGATGTCCGTGTTGGTATGGAAGTTGTTGGTCGATTGTGCCAATCAGCCTGGCTTGAGCTTATTGTATTGACCAATGAACAATGTTACCCTCCTTGGTAGAGCTGAAAACGAGTCCCCGCTGAGCTCCGTCAAAGGAATCTGTTGAAACTCTTTGAATTTTGCATCAATCCATTCTTGGAAGTTTTCAGCCGAGTTCCTCAGTCCAAAGGTGATGCCATGTCTGGTGTCCGAGTCCTTTTTTGCAGAGTTTGAGTCTGAGTAGGAGTCGGATGCTTTCAGTTGGCCCTCAAAATCTTGCGGATCTTGGATTGCGAGGTTTGCTAGGTTCCGAGTGAGATCTTCCATCTTTGGCATGGCTTGCGCTTCTGATTCTATGAGGAGCTATCGATGTAGCTTCCCTTGATCATCCGCGATGCAAGTCCATGAGCCAAAAACAAAAATTTATCCCACCGAGAACATGTTGACGTGGTTCGTCGAGCTCTTGATCGTCGAAACGCCGAGAACCCCTACCTGGCGCGCCAGCTGTCGTTGTTTGTTAATCGACAACTCATCTTGAGGGATCTCAGATGATTTGTTCGGTGGGGATCGACGTTCGTAAACTCGGCGAGTACACAGGGACAGTGATTTATACTGGTTCAGGCCGCTAAATAGCGTAATACTTTACGTCCAGTGCGGCGTGTTCCTTGTGTTATGATTTCAGATTCAATTGATAGGAGCCTGCGCCTGCTTCCCCTTATATATCCGGGTGAAGCATAGCACAGACCGAGTCTTAGTCGGTTACAACAAAGGAGTCCTATTCTAATTACAAGACTTCCTTTACGAACTCGACTAAATTACAGCGAGAGTCCTAATCCGAGTACACTTCATATCAAGTCTTCGGATCTCCCGTGCTGTCCAGAATCAGTCGGAGTAATCATCGTTTGATGATATCTCTAACATCCTGGTCCGTCAAGTGCATATCATGGGGGTGCATCCCATTGGTTCATGACATTGCCAAGTGTGTTAGTGGCTACTATGGACCCCGTTCGCCTTCCCATGATTAGGGGTAACTAGATTTAATTCTTGCAATTTCTTTTAGCATCTAGTTCCTTCCATTGCCTAGGTTTGCATTTGCATATTTAAATCCTTTGTCATGCATACACTAGGCTTATCATATGGTAGTTTTGCTCGATATCATATCTTACCTTTGGAGCAAATCTACATGGTTTAATTTGTTTAGGGGCACGACACATAGCTTTTTTACTTTGTATTTATCTATATGTGCCAAAGTCCAAATAGTAGATAAACTACCCCGATTACCATCTTCAATTGGTGTCACACTTCTGGTGATGTCAACTTGCAAAATGGTAGTTTGACCTTACAAGTCAATGTGCCTGTCTCCTACGAGTATTTCAAACTTGTATGCACACTTTTAGAGGGAGTGTACTCTACAATTTGGAAGCTTTGAGACTAACACCACTTTCAAGTTGATCATGTGTGTAGTAGTCTCATTGCAAGGAAAATGGAGTCCCTAGAGACAAGCATCGTGTGTGGCAACAATTCATTTGGTATCTACATGTGGTATTCCGATCGATATCATGATGTTGATTTCAATTTGATACTCTTATATGCTTTCTCCGTGCATTATATAAATTAAACTCCATTATGCATTAATTTGCTGGTTATGCATATGCTTTGCCTTACACCATATGTATTCATACACTTAGGGGGAGCTTAACTTATATAATGTGAGAGTGAAGTTTTGTGATCAATACCATTCCACATAAAAAGATCACAAAATTTTGACCCTCCCTTGTGCTTGTAATGTCTTCCTTTTTGGTGTTTGATTCCAAAGGGGGAGAATTTGAAGGACCAAAAGCAAGCCCAAACTAAAACAAACAAAATAACCAAAATAAAAAATTCAAAATCTTTCTATGGATACTCTTGGGATGTTCTGAGAAGGGAGGAAGTGGATTATGGAGTTAGGGGAGGCTTAAATCCACCACAAAGGGACTCTTTGGCAAGGACAAGATATGTTATTAAGTGTAGTTTCAATTTGATATCTACTTAGCATCATATGATCTTGTCTTTGCATTGCATCCTAGCAAGTAGATTGCATTTTAAATTATGTATCTTTTTTTGCTTGCTTTGGTCGTGTTGTCATCAATCACCAAAAGGGGGAGATTGTAAGGAAAATGGACCTCGACCCATTTGACTTTGGATTTTGGTGTTTGGTGATCAACACAACCATATTGGACTAATGTATTTGCAAGTGTTTATTTTGTAGTTCAATAGGGTGCAAATGTGACTTGGACGAAGGCTACGTGGTGATCCGATGATCAACACCTCAAGCAAGACATTGGAAGCTCAGTAGACTCACAAAGGTCAAGCAAAGTCCAAGGCACAGGAATGGAAACAAGACGGCGTAAGAAATCATGAAGAAACAAAGAAACAAGGACATCGGACGCTGCATCGGACGCTGGCTCAGAAGCGTCAGACGCACCGATGGTAAACCCTAGCTCGGGTTGGCGCCAACAGAAGCATCGGACGCCCCGATGGTGCCACATCGGACGCACCGTAACACTGTGCATCGTGCACAGCGTTACATTGGACGCTCCAGGTGTACATTAGGTGCTCAGGACCCTGCGTCCGATGCCCATGCAGAGAGGTTCCAGAGAGGCTCTGATGACATCGGATGCGTCAGGTGTCACCACATCGGACGCTGGTCAGAGTCCGATGCGACTTAGTGCCAGGCTAGCAAGTAGCCGTTAATGGAGCATCGGACGCGCGTCCGATGGTCATGACTTCAATGTCCGATGATACGCTGTGAAGTCTAATGTGTTTCTCCAACGGCTCTATTTGGTTGGGGCTCTATATATACCCCCATGGCCGACCAAAACAACAAGGTTGGAGCTCAAGGATGTGTACCAAGTGCTTAGACACATATTTAGTTGCTCTAGCCACCAAAGTACTCAAGTGATATACTAGGTGATTAGTGTAGGTGCTTTGCGAAGTGCTTAAGCTAGTTAGACCACCGCTTTGCACTTGCTCTAAGTGTTAGGCCTAGTGTTTAGTGAGGTTGAAAACCTCTTACCTACCGGTGCTTGCACGAACCGTTGTTGTACATCGGAGGGGCTTGTAGTCTTGCGAGATCACACCAACCGCGTTTGTGGTGTGGTCGCCACCGTGTACCGAAGGGAACAAGGCCCGTGGCGGTTCGGCCGAAAGATTGATAGTGAAGACAGCGGGGAGCAGTCCGGGAGAGGCTTTGCCACGAGTGGCTTAACCGGAGACCCACTTGCGCATGGGGAAGGCCGGAGCTATCCACAGAGTTACCCGACCGGGAGCTTGGCCCTTGCGAGGGATTCCTGGCGAGGGGCTCCAACGAGGACTAGGGGAAGCTTGCGTGCTTCTTGATACCTCGGTAAAAATACCAGAGTCGTCGATGGGGGACGCAAAAAGCTAACACTAACTGGACGTAGTTTTTTACTCGATCACAAGGGCTCGAACCAGTATAAATCGACTATCTTCTGCGTTTACCGTCGAGTTTTGCACATGTCGAAGCCCGAACAATTGTCCTGGGTACCCTTCATTGCAGGCCATCGGTGGGCAAACACCAACATATGGTTAGTTTATCCCATCGAAAAATGGGTCACTTGCCTGAACCATGCTCCATGTCGCCTTCACGGATCTTGAACCGGTTAAGATGGAAAGATCCTTAATCCTCTCTAATACCAGTTGAAGGACCAGAAACGGTGACTAGAGGAGGGGTGAATGGGAGCCTAAATATTTCTTTGCATAAACTCAAAGACAGGTGTCCTATAAAATTGACCCCAAAGAAAAACCTCAGAACAACTAGTCCACGAGCCAACTAATGGTTGGATACCTTAGGAGATGTCGAGAGGTACAGCGGGATTGCCAGAGAAGCACCATGACAAGTGCAAAGCAGAAGACTAAAGCCGGTGAAAACAGCACAGGGCCGAACTGTCCGGGAACTAGTCGCGGACTGTCCACCGCTGGGTGCCAAACTGTCCACGCCTGGGAGCTAGCCTGTTCACCAGCAAAACTGGCAAAACCTCCAGAATCAGATTATCTGAAACAGTTCTGCTTCAGACCCAGACTACCCGCAACCTGGTCCCGAACTGTCCGCCGTTCAAGGAATAGTGGCAAAGTCAGGTCCGAGCAGCACTGTTGTGCGTCCGATGTGACCTCGGACTGTCCTCAAGTCACTGGCCGACTGTTGTCAGGGGAACACCAAAGGGGTACTCCCAATCAACGCAAACAAATAGGTAAACCTAGAACACCAATTAATAAACCCAGCTAGGCTAACCTCCCAAGAAACCAACCCCGCTCGAGCCCGCACGATGCCCGTACAGCTACGCACCGCTCCTCGGGACCCCGCGCGGGGACCTCGAGCCCCTCCAGCACGATAGCCTATCCCTCGAGGCTCACAACCCTTGGCCTCGAGCTGGAGCTCCACCTCCGCTCACCCAGCCCTCCGCGCCCGGCTCGAGCGAGCGCTCACTACCCTTCGAAGCCCTCCACGAAGAGGAACTTCTTCTTGCTCTCAACCCATACCGCGCATTTAATGCATCCACCTACTCTAGTCACGTCCCTCGTGCAACCACGTGTACCATAGTGACCCAGGGCAGAGCCAAGTCTCGTTTCACAACAAGCATGGGGTAAAGGCACCAGTAGGCACTGTTAACCATATCTTACACTGTTGCACGTCCAAGCCACGTCTCGAGGCCCGGATACCTGCTGCTCAATCGGGTTTCTCGGGACTTGCCCATACCTGCGGGGACTCGAACCGCTCGCAGCGCCGCCACCTCGAGGCCAGCTCTGAGCCCCTCGAGCCCTGGCTCTTCTGACGTGAAGGACCGGAAAAGCGACCAGAGGGGGGGGGGTGAATGGGAGCTTAAAAAATTTCTTCTCAGAAACTTTTAGCCACTGTCCCAGAAGTCACCCCAGAGGCAAGCCTAGAGCTCGAATAATGTCCACGACCCTAGATGTAGTGTGGATGCTTCCAAGAAGCACAGCGGGACACTACATGACTCTAGGAACCCAACGTAAAAGCCGGAAATCAAAACCGACAACGAACGAATGAACCGCGGACGAAACAGTGCGAAACCAGTCGCATCGGACGCTGAGCTGCGTCCGATGCCTTACCACCGGACGCATCCGATGCAAACAGTGAGTTACTGGAACCTTACTGTTCCACCATCGGACGCTGTGCACAGTGAACAGCCAGCGTCCGATGCAATGGCTCC
Organism: Coix lacryma-jobi var. lacryma-jobi; assembly: GCA_009763385.1. Classification (NCBI taxonomy): domain Eukaryota; kingdom Viridiplantae; phylum Streptophyta; class Magnoliopsida; order Poales; family Poaceae; genus Coix; species Coix lacryma-jobi. Next base: position 81,053,995 of record CM019825.1, read on the forward strand.
GGCGCGTCCGATGGACAACGGACGCGTCCGATGCCTAGCGTCCGATGCTCACTCAAAAACACCCAGACTGACACGTGTCACTGGAGCGTCCGATGCTTTGAACCCTAGCGTCCGATGCTCCCGTGTCAGCGTCCGATGCCCCCGAAAACAGCGCTGTTCTTCGGTGACTCAACCCGATCTCCTCCGAATCAAATGCACTAGGGCTAGGATTCGATATGAGGAGTCACAAGGATGTTAGTGAGCTACCCCTAAGAGATCGTGGCTCGAACCTAACTCCAAGATGGTGAATCATGAAGTTTCGGGGGCAAGGGAGCAAGACCGAGATCCAAAACAAAAATCGCTCGATCTCCTAGACCGTGAGGTTTGAGATGGATTCCTTCGGTGGAAAGAATTGCCTCATGATCTAGAACAACTTGGTTCAAATGGATTTGCAAAAGATGCACCAAGGAAAGAGATCAAGTGACGGGAAAAACGTGACCAAAAGTAATCCACGAAGAACACAACCAAAACGCGATTCACAAGCACGAAATAGCAACCGTGTGGCGAACGCACGCTACAACCGTGAGATTACGGTCTCACTTCCTGAACTTCCCAAAACACAGAGACATTATTGAGTTCACTCTGTGGATCCTCTACAGCCAGGTATGATTAGAACCTAAGCAGGGGCTAAGGAGAGAGAGAGCTTAGGGCAAATGACTGCAAGGATAGAGGGAGAGGAGGGGTGCCTCTCTTATTTATAGCCTAAACAATAATCCCCTTCTAACCCTAGGATAACTGAGCGAAACGGCCAACCCTAGGGGTATCCCGGTCCAACTCTGCTTGATGACGATCCGACGGTCACGCGCCTTCCTCACCCTTAGCTTCGCCTCGACGCAAGCCTCAGGATGCCGCCACGTGCCGCCCTGCCGACCACCGCGCCTTCCTCGCGGATAGCTGCGCCGCCGCGCCAGCCTCTCCACGCCGCCACGTGTCGACCATCCTTTTTGCGGACTTCCCCCCGGTTTTGAGGCCGAAACCGGGAAACCTGGGCCTTCCCCCGGTTTTGAGGCTGAAACCGGGAAACCTGTCCTCCGGCTGAGTTTTGTGGCCCAAACTCAGAAACCCGCGCGCCCAGGTTTTGAGGCCCAAACCTGGAAACCGTCCATGCCGAGTTTTGAGGCCCAAACTCGGAAACCGGCCACCCCGAGTTTTGAGGCACAAACTCGGAAACCGTCGATGGTAGCTTTTTGAGGCTCAGCTATCGAACCTGCGCCGTAGACGGGATGTGGTTCGCACACCCCGAGTTCCAGCACCGATGCCGGAGCATGTCCAGCCTCCACGCCGGGCACAGTGCATTCGCCTTCCTTCTCGGCCTCCCGCCAAGTGTCACGACGCCATCACCTTCCTCCCGACTCGGCCGATGCACCGCACATCCCCATGTCTTCTTGCTTGTCGATGCCACGTGCCAGCTACCACAGCTGGTCCTCAGGTCTCCCGGTCCGTCAGTCCAAGCTCCACGTTCGCCCTTCACCGCTCCCGGTCCGTCGGCACGACACGTCCCACTTGACCTTCACCTCACCTTAGACCACTGTCTCCGAGCTCCGCACCTGCACATCAACACAACCAAGAGACATGTTGCCAGTTGATCGATCACTCATCATTCAGGAAGGGAACCACAAGGGCACATATCAACCTTGTGTTCTCAATCTCCCCCTTGATGAGTGCATCGTCAACCCATAGTAACCGAAGCAAAAATAAAAGAAAGCAGAATTAGGTAGAAGAAGAAAACTTACTCGAGATGTCCAAAAGCCAAAGAAAAGGCCGAAGAAGAACAACTCAAGATAAGCAAAGCTTGGTCCCCAAAGACATGGGCAAAGGTTCGACACAACCAAGCAAGAAATCGGAGCAACAACTCATCAAGGAGCAAGACCCGATCAAAATCAGAGCACAAGACTTTGTTCCCAAAGACATGGGCAACGGCTCGACGCAACCAAGTCAGAAACAGGCTAGTCCTCAAGAAGAGGCAGAAGGGGCTCAACACCACTAGCAGTAGGCACGATACCAATCAAGAATCATCGAAACACAATGAAAATAGCTAGTCCCTCAAGACAGAGGCACATAGGCTCGACGCAACTAGCTGGAAAGATTGATACCAAGTGAAGAATAGTCTCAAAAGCCAACCTCGAAAAAGCAGAAGAACTCCTCCTTACTCAAAGACTCCCCCTCAACAAGTGAAGCATAGATTGCAAATTGTCACCAAAAGAACATTTTCACGAAAACTCCCCCTTGGACAAACTTCTCCCCCAACTTCTCCCCCTTGGGGGCAATTTGCAATCAAAAGAAAAGGGAAAAGAGCTCAAGTAAGTCAAACGGAGCTAGGTCATGCCTATCGGAGTCAAGCACATGCATATGAGTTAAAAATGCATGTTAGCGGCTTCAAGTATATACTCGAAAGAGTGAATAAATGCTCTAATGAGTGCTGATCCGACTACATAGCAACATACACAAGTGCTAGCAAAGGCTCAAACTGATCACCAAATACAAAGTATGAGTGCATAAGCCAAGTGAGCAGTTTTTAAGCCATTCTGAAAGGAGTTTCACCATTAAAATAGCACTAGACATGTATAGACAGGAAGTCAACAAGTGCTAAAACATGTATACAAGGTGAACTACCTCTAGCAAAGTTCAACCATCATGCTATAGAATGGAGCATAGACTTGTGTTTTCAGATTTTATCAGAGAATTTGCAGCGGTTTATAACACAAGTTTAAAAACAACATGTGATTTCAACCGTGCTAAGCCTATGCATATGCAGTCAGAAGCTTAAAGCATCGGTTTCGGTCTTACACTACACGGCTCAAGTTTAACTCAATGTGCAATGAGAAACAGTCTCGATACCGTGATGTGCTGACAAAGCAATCCCATCTAGATCTTTTCAATTCACTACAACTTGGTTCATTTTAAACAGAATATGAACAATCCAAGCAAGTGAATGACTCAAAACTAAAGACATAGCAACCTAGCATATATGAAATAGCTCGAGTGACCTCAACACTTCCTACACATGCTAGTAGCCAATCTCAATGGTGAACATGTATTCAAATTTTAGGTTTATTAAGCATGTTCATCATTCTGAAAAATATAGCTTAGCTCACAACATGTATTAGTGATCAAAAGAGCCTAAGCTACAAGCATCATCATATATCATCAAAACATACACTAATCAGAGCATAGATCCATTCTCAAGAATATAAACATGAAGCTTGACAATGCAAGATGTATACATGATGAAGTCAGAATCGGAGCTAAAACAAAACTCAAACGACTCAAGACTCAAAACAAAAAGATCAGAAAGTTAGTCTAAGGTACATAAACAAATGCTTCCCCCATCTAAAAGGGAAAACACACACCAAGCTCACCTCTGAACCTATCAAAAGTTGAGAGATCTAAAGGCTTGGTGAAAATATCCGCAACCTGATTATGGGTGTCTACATGCCTAAGATCAATGTCGTCTTTCTCGTAGTGATCACGAAGAAAATGAAAGCGAACATCAATGTGTTTGGTCTTGGAGTGAAGAACAGGGTTCTTTGCTACACTAATGGCAGAAGTGCTATCACAAAGCAAAGGTACCCGACTGAAATCTAGACCAAAATCACGCAATGTAGCAACCATCCATAAAAGCTGCGAAGCACAAGAAGCAGCGGCAACATACTCGGCTTCTGTAGTAGACTGGGCTACGTTCGACTGCTTGCGAGAGGACCACGAAACCAAGGAAGAGCCAAGAAACTGACAAGTCCCAGAAGTAGACTTGCGCTCAAGCCGACAGCCGGCAAAATCCGCATCGGAATAACCACAAAGCGAGAGATTCGAAGAAGAGGAATACCAAAGTCCAAGCTCAGGAGTGTATCGGAGGTACCTCATGATACGCTTGACCGCTTGCTTGTGGGAAGTCCGAGGGGACGCCTGAAAACGAGCGCACAGACACACAGCGAACTGTATATCCGGCCTCGTCGCCGTCAGGTACAGGAGCGAGCCAATCATGCTCCTGTACTCCTTCTGGTCGACTGGCTCTCCATCCTGCTCCGCATCCATCACAGCAGTCGTCGCCATGGGCGTCGTAAGAGGCTTGGCCTCGCCCATGTCGAACTTCTTCAGGATGTTCTTCGTGTACTTGCCTTGATGCACGAACGTCCCATCTCAGGTTTGCTTGATTTGCAATCCGAGGAAGAAGGTCAACTCACCCATCATACTCATTTCAAACTCCTTGCTCATTGTATCTGCAAACTTGGCAACAAGCGCATGAGAAGAGCCACCAAAGATGATATCATCCACGTAAATCTGGACTATCAGGGTATCATTGCCTTGCTTGAGGAGAAACAAAGTCCTATCAACCCGTCCCATTTTAAAACCCTTAGAGAGTAAAAAGGTTTTCAAACGATCATACCACACTCTCGGGGCTTGTTTCAAACCATACAAAGCTTTTGAGAGTTTATAAACATGGTTTGGAAACTTGGGATCCTCGAAACCTGGGGGTTGCCTAACATAAACCTCTTCCTTTATATACCCATTCAGAAAAGCACTCTTAACATCCATCTGATAAAGCTTAAAACCCTTGGAAGCAGCAAAGGCTAGAAGGACTCTAATGGCTTCTAAACGGGCTACAGGGGCAAAAGTTTCCTCATAATCTATCCCCTCTTTTTGGCAAAAACCCTGGGCTACTAGCCTAGCCTTGTTCCTCACTACCATCCCATCCTCACCCTCTTTGTTTTTGAAAACCCATTTGGTACCTATAGGATGGCATTCTGGTGGAGGTGGAACTAGGGTCCAAACTTGGTTTCGCTCAAAGTTCTCTAGCTCCTCATGCATGGCATTGACCCAGTTAGCATCAGAAAGTGCGTGTCCAACATCTTTGGGCTCAAAAGAAGCAACAAATGCAGAATGAGCAAAGTGTGAGATTTCATACGCCCGCGACCACGTGACTCGCTGGTCGATGCCGCCGATCATCTGCTGTGGAGGGTGAATCTGCTGAACGCTTCGGGGTGCTTGCCTTGCCGAAGTCGTCTCCCCCACACCAGATGCTGTCTCTCCCGGGTGCTGCCGGTGCTTGCTGGAGGGGTGGCTCTAGAGGACCCCAAGAACAAGAAGTCGTGGGATCGGGTCCTCGAGCTGAAGTGGTCGTCGCAGGGTCGACGGGGGCAGCCAGTGGAGTTGGCTCGGGATCACCCCAATCGCCATTCTCCTGCTCCTCCTCCACAAAGATAGTCTCTCCCAGCTCCTGTTCTCCTGCAACGTCAAAAGCAGAAGAAACACAAGGCATAGTCTCGTGGAATGTGACCTCGCAGGTCTCCACTATCCGGTTAGTCTCAAGAATTACACAACTCAGGAGAAGGTGAAGGACCGAGAAGCAACTAGAAAGCGACCAGAGGGGGGGGGTGAATGGGAGCTTCAAAATTTCCTTTCGGAAACTAGTAGCCACTGTCCCGAGAATCACCCCAAAAGACAAACCCTAGAGCTTGCTAATGTCCACGACCCTAGATGTAGGGTGGATGCTTCCAAGAAGCACAGCGGGACACTACACAACTCTAGAAAGCCAACGCAAAAGACAGAAACCAAATCCGACAACGAACGAACCACCGGCGAACAAAAACGCGCAAACCAGTCACGACCGGACTCTGGGCAGCGTCCGGTCAGTGAGCACCGGACGCGTCCGGTCATGCGAAATCCGTTCTGGGACCTTACTGTTCCCGACCGGACTCTGGTGAACAGAGCGTCCGGTCACAAACCGTGCGTCCGGTCACAAAAGTCAAGCTGAGTGAACAGTGCAATGAGTGAGTCCGGTCGAACAAGAAACCCAGCGTCCGGTCAGCTAGAGAAAATCGCCACGCGACATTCAACCACCGGACGCGTCCGGTCAACGCGAGGACAGCGTCCGGTCACCCCGACAGCAGCCTGTTCGTCCATTGATTCAACTCTATCTCACCCAAAACAAATCCTCTAGGGATCAAACTTGGTGAGAAGAGTCAAAAGGAGTATAGTGAGCTGTCCCTAAGAGATCATGGCTCAAACCTATCTCCAAATCGATGAATCAAAGAATTTCGGGGGAAGGGAGAAAACTTGACCGGAAATGAAAATCGATCGATCTCCTAGACCGTGAGGTTAGAGGAGAATTCCTTCGGTGGAAAGAAGTGCATCACGATCTAGAACAACTTGGTTCAAACGGTTTTGAAAAAGATGAACCGAGCAAAGAGATCAAGCGATGGGAAAATCGTGGAGAAAAAGGATTCCGCGAAGAACACGAATGAAACGCGAATCACAACCACGAACTGCAACCGTGTGGCTACCACACGCTACAACAGTGAGGATACGACCTCACTTCCTCAGAATCAACAGTACACAGAGGCAAGTCTCTCTGCGGATCTCAGCTAGCTACAGCAGGGGATGGGAGAGCAGGAAACCCTAAGTGCGAAAGAGCAAATGACTGAGATTCTTGGGAGGAGGGTGTCTCCCGACTACTTATCCTACTACTAGCCTAAGTCTATTTCCTACTCTACCCCTCTCTAATCTAATTACTGAGCGAACCAGCTAAACCCTAGGGTTATTCTGGACCAACTCGGTGGTAGGTGTATCCGACGGCCACGCCCACACAAACCGAAGTGTTGCCTCGATGCAACCTCCGGATCGCCGCCACGTGCCGCCCTCGCTCTGCACCCCCGGTTTTGTGGCCCAAACCGGGAAACCAGCCCTTTCCAGCCAACCCCCGGTTTTGAGGCCCAAACTGGGAAACCAGCCCATCAGCCTCTGAGTTTTGAGGCCAAACTCAGCAAACCCTCAGCGCCCAGGTTTTGAGGCCCAAACCTGGAAACCGTCCTCAGCCCGAGTTTTGTGGCCAAACTCGGAAACCCTCAGCCCGAGTTTTGTGGCCAAACTCGGAAACCGTCCACGCCCAGGTTTTGAGGCCCAAACCTGGAAACCGTCCATCCGATGGTTTTTCTCTGGCTCTACCACCAAACCGACGTCGTAGAGGGGATGCACAGCCCGTGCACCCCGTCCACCGACACGTGTCCCTGAGTCCACGACTCAGGCAACACATGACCGCACTTCTTCACTTGTCGTCGTCACAGGCTGCCAGCCACCACAGCTGATCCTTGGGCCTCTGGTCCCTCAGTCCAAGCCTCACGTCCGCCCTTCACCGCTCGGTACCTCAGCATGGCACGTCCGTCACACGGCACGCCCATCCTTCACCGCACCCGGTCCATCGGCACGGCACGTCTCAACTTGACCTTCACCTCGCCGTCGATCACTGTATCCGTGCTCGACACCTGCACAACACAAGCCAAAGAACATGCGCATCATCCCAGTTGACAATCACTCAACACTCAGAGACCTGGCATACACCCATGTATCCGCAATCTCCCCCTTGATGAGTGCATTGTCAACTACTCACACAAATCATAATGAAAAGAAGAATAAGGAAGAAGGAGGAAGGAGAAGGAGAAAACTCAACCAAATGACCCAAAAGCATAGCAAAGCCAAAGAAGGTCAAGTGGAAAGAGCGAAAGAACTTGGTCCCCAAAGACATGGGCAACGGCTCGACGCAACCAAGCAAAGCAAAGCTAGCCCTCAAGAAGAGGTAGAACAGGCTCAACACCGCTAGCAAATACCAATTGGAAAATCGAAGCAAAATGCTAGTCCCTCAAGATAGAGGCACAGAGGCTCAACACAACTAGCAAAGAAAGCTCGATACCAATGCCTTTCGGCCAGCAAGAGACAGCAAAACTCCCCCTAGATGAACATCCAGGAGACATGCAAACTCTCCTCCTGGGACCTCCCCCTCAAATGGACACTCGGGAAGCACAAATGATTTGCAAATTCTCCCCCTTAGTTGAAAATGCACTAATCAAGTAAAGGACTCTCCCCATCAGAAAAGGCACCAACAAAAAGTGCGAACATGGAAGATTCTCCCCCTTCCAACATGCATATGAGTCAAAATGCAAGTTAGCAACTTCAGGCATATATTCAGGAGAATGCAAAGATGCTCTAAACAGTATAACTCCAAAGACTCAACAGCAGCATACAAGCTCAGCAAAGGCTCAAACTGATCACCAGATATGAAATATGAACATATGAGCAGAAATGAGCAGTTTTGAGTCAAAAGGTATTCACCATCAAAATAGCACTAGCAATGTATAAACAGGAGTCTGAGCAAGTGCTAAACATGTATACAAGGTGAACTACCCCTGGCAAAGTTCAATCATCATGCTTAAGAATGAAACATACACTTGTGAATTCAACTTTAGATCGGAGTTGCAGCGGTGAAATTACACAAGGTCAATTATTAGCATGTGATTGCGAGAGGTTGAAAGCTTGTCATTGCCTAACTTTCCAATCGAGCGAAGCCTATGCCGAAGCAATCAGAAGCTTAAAGCTACGGTTTCGGTCATACACTACACGGCTCAAGTTTAACTCAAAGTGCAATGAGAAACAGTCTCGATACGGTGATGTGTTGACAAGCAATCCCATCTCGATCTTTTCAATTCACTAAAACTTGGTTCAAATTTTATACATGATATGAACAGACCAAGCAAGTGAATGACTCAGAACTAGAGACATAGCAACCTAGCATATATTAAAAGCACGAGTGAACTCAACATATCCTACACATGCTAGTTGCATATCTCAATGGTGAACATTTTCAGATTGTAAGTTATTAAGTAAATTAACCATTTCAAAATAGCTCAGCTCACAGCATGTACTAGTGATCAGAAGGAGCATAAGCTACAAGCATCAAAATAAGCATCAGAGCATACTACATAGAGCATAGTTACATTCTAGTGATTATAAACATGAAGCTTAGAATGTAAATGCGTATGCTGAAATGCAAAAGAAAAGAAGGACAAAAAAGTCAGTCAAATATACAAGATCCAAATTGTTTCCCCCATCTAAAAAGGGAAACACACACCAAGCTCACCCCTCAACCGGTTAAAGGTTGATTCGTCTAATGGCTTGGTGAAAATATCAGCCAGTTGATGATGAATATCGACATGGCGAAGGTCGATATCACCCTTCTCCTGGTGGTCTCACAAGAAATGAAAGCGCACATCAATGTGTTTGGTCTTCGAGTGAAGCACGGGGTTCTTAGCAACGCTAATGGCACTCGTGCTGTCACAAAGCAAAGGCACGCGAGAAAAGTTCAGACCAAAATCACGCAAAGTGGCCATCATCCAGAGCAACTGGGAACAGCAGCTAGCTGCAGCAACATACTCAGCCTCCGTAGTAGACTGGGCGACACTAGACTGCTTGCGAGAAGACCACGAAACAAGAGAAGAACCAATAAACTGGCAAGTCCCAGAAGTGGACTTGCGCTCAATACGGCAACCAGCAAAATCGGCATCCGAATAACCGCAAAGGGAGAGGGTGGAGGAAGCAGAATACCAAATCCCGAACTCAGGCGTGAAACGAAGGTACCTGAAAATCCGCTTCACCGCCTGACGGTGAGAGGTGCGCGGCGACGCCTGAAAGCGTGCACACAGACACACCACGAACTGGATGTCCGGGCGTGTCGCCGTCAGGTAGAGGAGCGACCCGATCATGCTGCGGTACTCCTTCTGGTCCACTGCTTCTCCATCCACATCCGCATCCAGGGCAGTCGTCGTCGACATGGGAGTTGGAAGAGGCTTGGCCTCTCCCATATCGAACCGCTTCAGCAAGTCCTTGGTGTACTTGCCCTGGTGCACAAACGTGCCCTCTCGGGATTGCTTAATTTGCATCCCGAGAAAGAATGTCAGCTCGCCCATCATGCTCATCTCGAACTCCCTGCTCATAGTATCTGCAAACTTGGCAACCAAAGTGTGAGAAGAACCACCAAAAATGATATCATCCACGTAAATCTGGACCAAGAGAGTGTCTTTGCCTTGCTTGAGGAGAAAGAGCGTTTTATCTACACATCCCATTTTAAAACCCTTAGCAAGCAAAAAGGTTTTTAGTCTATCGTACTAGGCTCTAGGGGCTTGTTTCAAACCATATAAAGCTTTGTGAAGTTTAAAAACATGGTTTGGAAACTTGGGATTTTCAAAACCGGGGGGTTGCTCAACATACACTTCCTCTTCTATGTAGCCGTTTAAGAAGGCACTCTTGACATCCATTTGAAAGAGTTTAAAACCTTTGGATGCAGCAAAAGCCAAGAGTATCCTAATAGCCTCCAAACGAGCTACAGGACCAAAAGTCTCCTCAAAGTCTATCCCCTCCTTCTGACTATAACCCTTGGCCACAAGACGCGCTTTGTTCCTCACAATGTGGCCATCCTCTCCTTGTTTGTTTTTGAAAACCCATTTTGTCCCAATAGGATTACAGTTAGGAGGACGAGGAACTAGAACCCAAACCCGATTTCTCTCAAAATTTTCTAGCTCCTCATGCATGGCATTGACCCAGTCAGGATTCGTCATAGCGTGTCCAACATCTCGGGGCTCAAAATTACCAACAAAAGCAGAATGAGCGAAGTGCGAGATTTGCTATGACCTGGACCGAGTGACCCGTTCGTCGATGTTGCCGATCATCTGCTGAGGCGGGTGCTGGCGCTGGATGTGTCGTGGCGCCTCCCTTGCCGAAGTGGCCTCCCCCTCAACAGCAGCTGGTGCCTCCCCGGGTACAAATGGTACTGCTCGGGGTGGCGGATCCCATGGCCCCTAGGAAGAAGAGGTGCCGGGGCCGTGAGTCGTCGTAGAAGTCGCTCTTTGCGGCACTGCAGGTGGAGGAGGTGCTGGGTCATCTATCCCTTTAGCACCTTCTTCATCATCATCAAAAAGAGGCTCGCCAACCTCATGATCACCTGCACGCTCAAAGCGAGAAGAAGGACAAACCATGGTCTCGTCGAAGGTGACATCGGATGTCTCCATGACTCGGTTAGTGTCAAGGTTAAGTACACGATAGGCTCGAGTGTGAGTGCCATAACCCAAAAACACACCGTCAGAAGAACGAGACTCGAATTTGTCCAGGTTGCCTTTCTTCAATATAAAACAATGGCAACTGAAGACTCTAAAATAACTCACCTTGGGCTGTCTACCAAAACGCAACTCATAAGAAGACTTTTTCAAGAACGCTCTCAGAAAAATGCGATTGGAAATATAGCACGCAGTGTTCATAGCTTCGGCCCAATAACGCCTAGGAGTCCTATGCTCATCGAGCATCGTCCTGGCCATCTCAACAAGGGTCTGATTCTTTCTCTCTACAACACCATTCTGAGGGGGTGTGTAGGGGGACGAAAACTGATGCTCTAAACCCAAAGAGTTACAAAACTTCTCAAAATCCGAATTCTTGAATTCGGAACCATTATCACTACGAATTGCTCGCATCGAGTTCAAAGGGAACTCGTTCTGAAGATGCAAAATCAGATTACGAGCAAAGGAGAAAGTCTCGGTCTTCTCAGCTAAAAAGAAGACCCACGAATATCTCGAAAAGTCATCAACAACAACAAGCACATACCACTTCCCCCCAACCGCGCTCACCCGAGCCGGACCAACAAGGTCCATGTGTAAAAGCTCTCCAGGGCGCTTGGTCATGACCTGAGTCACTGGATGGTGGGGAGCGGCAACCATCTTCCCATGTCTACAAGAGTGGCAAACAAGATCCTTCTCCATATGCAACTTGGGCAATCCTCGGATTAGGCCAAGTGAACTAAGCTTTGCAAGCAAGTCGAAGCTCAAATGTCCAAGTCTCCTATGCCACTTCCAAAGATCAGAGGAGGAAGGTCCAGCCACAAGACAACGAGAAGTGCCAAAAGACTCCGAGAAATTCACACGAAAGACTTTTCCAAAGGGCGAAATCAAACACACAAGATTGCCCTGAGGATCCGAAATACGACTGAGATTCGGTTTAAAACGAATCTCATAGTCGTCGTCAAAGAGTTGCGAAACAGAAAGAAGGTTAAAATGCAAGTTAGAAACAAGAGAAACATCGCGCAACACAAAGTGCTCATTAACCCACACAGACCCGCGAGACAATACCTTACCTTTGCTATTGTCGTCGAAGGTTTTGTACTCCTTTCCGACAACAGGGCTAAGGCTGGAGAACCACTTGGCGTTTTCGGTCATGTGCCTCGAGCAACCGGAATCCACCAACCAAATGTCCTCCAACCATTTTACCTACATCAATAAAAAGACATAGGTTGAGCATACGGTCCAACACTGGGGTTAGTGAAGTAGGAAGAATACCAGTGTTGGGCCGGCTGCTCAAAAAAAACGGTTAGCAGAAAAACCATTCCTAGCACGTCTACGAGAGGAGCGATCCCCACATAGAGGAAAACGTGGTCCGCTAAGGGAGGAGCGTCCATCGCGATACTCAAAACGCGGTGGGGGAAAACGCTCAACTACAAAGCCTCCGCCACGGGGTCCATAGCCTACAACTACAGGCTCCCGTCGGGCACGCTCTCTATGAGGCCTAGGCCTAGGGACTTGAGGCTCAACACCTCTAGGCCTAGCGACTCTCCTCAGAGTTCTCTACTGCCTAGGCCTGGGAACTTGAGGTTCTGGACCTCTGGGCCTAGCTGCTCTCCTCGGAGCACTCCTCTGAACATTCGGCACATGTACATCATGAAAAGGATGGTACATGTCCGTGTTGTTCATCTCCCTAGCACGGCGCGCCTCTCTCTTGCGCCTAAAGCAGAACTCGCTCAAGTGTCCATCTCTCCCACAGAAATCACAATGATACCTCACCGCACGCAAAGGAGGTTGTTGGTACTCATGGCTGTGGGTGTGGATCACTTTGCCCTTCTGTGGCAACTCCTCCTGGATAGGTGGCATTGTATCCAGCTTGTTCTTTAGGTGGTTGGGTTTGGGATGCCACACTTGGTTCTTGGGTGGAGCTCTCGGAGATTCCTCAATCACCCCATCCTTGGTGATAGGCTTGACCGGCTCTTTGGATGGAAGCTTGGTCAGTTTGGGAGTAGTGGTGGAGTTGGGTTTCTCACTAGGATTCAGACCACTCGACTCTCCAATCTTCCCAAAAGCAGAAAGATCAACACCCTGAGCAAGACCTACACCAGAACCTCCAGCAGCTCGCTTAAATTGGGAGATCATCATCCCGAGCTGCGGCTCACTACAAGAGACCCATGACAAGATGGTCCGAAGGTATGTGTTTTCCTCCTCGGTTTGCATCTTGCCATGCTTGACATTCGCAATATCCATCTCCAAACTCTCACACAAAGCACACTTAGCCACACAAGTGCTACCTGAGTTGGCCTCCTCAAGAGACACAATCTTGGCATTCTTCTCTGCCAACTCAGATTGCAAGACAGGACAAGTCTTGCACGCACCCAACAGAGAAGGTCTAGCCTTCAGCTCATCCACCTCTCCTACCAATGCAGCATACTTACCTCTCAAAGTGAGAAGGTCAGTCATGTGCGTGGTGCACATGTCACACTCAACCTCCTCCGACACGACCACGGTGGACTTGGCAAACTCAAGCTCTCTCACCGTGTCCTCCCACTTCTGCCTAAACTCCTTGCGCTCTCTTGCGGCACGCCTAAGCAACTTGTCCTGACTAAGGAGCGCGGCAGTAAGCTTCTCGACCTCAACAGAAAGCTCGTCGTGGGTGAGAGATACCTGAGAGATGTCGTCGTCGTCGTCGTCGTTCCGAGGGGTGTGCTCTAGCTTGCCGTCGACCTCATCACCAAGCGCCATGGTGCAGAAGCCGTCGTCGTCGGCGAAGAGGCAGAGACCGTTCAGCTTGTCCTCGATCCTCTTCTTCTTCTCGGACTCATCATCGCTTGAGCAAGCGGAGTCGTCATCCGAGCCGTCGACGTCGCTGAGCGTGGCGAAGAACGCACGCTACTCAGCCTGGGCCTTCTCCAAGTACTTCTTCTTGATGTACTCCTTGTCGAAGCCGCCCCTCCGCTTGTGCCTCGGGGGAACGTACTTCTCCTTGCGCTTGCCGAAGTCATACTTGTGCCCATGATCGCCCTTCCCCGAATGCTTGTTCTTCTTGGGGCAGTTGGCGATGAAGTGATCGGGGTCGCCGCACTCATAGCATCCTGAGCGTCCTCCTCCGCGGCGACGGTTCATGCGGTTGTTGTGAAACCGCGAGAACCGGTTGGCGAGCATCGCTAGCTCGTCATCCCCCAATGACTCAAGCTGGTCCTCTATGACAGAAAAGAGAGATGAAAGAGCAAAACCTCCAGAGGGGTTAGAAGAGCTAGAAACCAAAGCCATAGTCGGGCCAGAAGGATTCTCATAAGAAGCCCTCGACATGGCGTCAATCTCACTAGACTTGAGCTTACTAAAGAGCTCGTCGCAGGTGAGGGTCTCATAGTTAGACGATTCGATGATCGCCTGGACCTTTGAGTCCCACACTGACCGATCAAGAGTGTGCAAAAGCTTCAAAGCCCTCTCATGATCGTCAAAAGGCAACAGCTCCTTGTTCGCTCTCATCTTGTTGACAATAACCTGAAAGCGAGCGAATAAACTCTCTATGCTCTCGCCAGGCATATGTCAAAATTTCTCATACTCCCGCTTGTGCGACTCATAGAGGCGGGATTTGACCTGAGTGGTTCCCTCATGGAAGCGCATGAGGGTCGCCCAAATCTCGCGAGCCGTGGGGAGATGAGAAACGCGATCAAACTCGGACATGCTCAAATAGGAGAACAAGGTGTTACGTGCCCGGCTATTGGCCTCGTGTTCACCGATCTGGAGCTGAGTGACACGAGCAGCCAAGACAACGTAATCATCCCTGTTGCAAATCTCCCAAACAGAAGAGCCCATGCTCTGGAGATAGGCCGACATGCGTATCTTCCAATACGCATAGTTCGTCCCATCAAAGAACGGCGGTTTGCCCACGCCGCGATCCATGTCGCCTTCCGTGGATCTGGAACCGGCTAAGGTGGAAGATCCTTAACCCGCTCCGATACCAATTGAAGGACCGAGAAGCAACTAGAAAGCGACCAGAGGGGGGGTGAATGGGAGCTTCAAAATTTCCTTTTGGAAACTAGTAGCCACTGTCCCGAGAATCACCCCAAAAGACAAACCCTAGAGCTTGCTAATGTCCACGACCCTAGATGTAGGGTGGATGCTTCCAAGAAGCACAGCGGGACACTACACAACTCTAGAAACCCAACACAAAAGACGGAAACCAAATCCGACAACGAACGAACCACCGGCGAACAAAAATGTGCAAACCAGTCACGACCGGACTCTGGGCAGCGTCCGGTCAGTGAGCACCGGACGCGTCCGGTCGTGCGAAATCCGTTCTGGGACCTTACTGTTCCCGACCGGACTCTGGTGAACAGAGTGTCCGGTCACAAACCGTGCGTCCGGTCACAAAAGTCAAGCTGAGTGAACAGTGCGATGAGTGAGTCCGGTCGAACAAGAAACCCAGCGTCCGGTCAGCTAGAGAAAATCGCCACGCGACATTCAACCATCGGACGCGTCTGGTCAATGCGAGGACAGCATCCGGTCACCCCGACAGCAGCCTGTTCGTCCACTGATTCGACTCTATCTCACCCAAAACAAATCCTCTAGGGATCAAACTTGGTGAGAAGAGTCAAAAGGAGTATAGTGAGCTATCCCTAAGAGATCATGGCTCGAATCTATCTCCAAATCGATGAATCAAAGAATTTCGGGGGAAGGGAGAAAACTTGACCCGAAACGAAAATCGATCGATCTCCTAGACCGTGAGGTTAGAGGAGAATTCCTTCGGTGGAAGGAAGTGCATCACGATCTAGAACAACTTGGTTCAAACGGTTTTGCAAAAGATGAACCGAGCAAAGAGATCAAGCGATGGGAAAATCGTGGAGAAAAAGGATTCCGCAAAGAACACGAATGAAACGCGAATCACAACCACGAACTGCAACCGTGTGGCTACCACACGCTACAACAGTGAGGATACGGCCTCACTTCCTCAGAATCAACAGTACACAGAGGCAAGTCTCTCTGCGGATCTCAGCTAGCTACAGCAGGGGATGGGAGAGCAGGAAACCCTAAGTGCGAAAGAGCAAATGACTGAGATTCTTGGGAGGAGGGTGTCTCCCGACTACTTATCCTACTACTAGCCTAAGTCTATTTCCTACTCTACCCCTCTCTAATCTAATTACTGAGCGAACCAGCTAAACCCTAGGGTTATTCTGGACCAACTCGGTGGTAGGTGTATCCGACGGCCACGCCCGCACAAACCGAAGCGTTGCCTCGACGCAACCTCCGGATCGCCGCCACGTGCTGCCCTCGCTCTGCACCCCCGGTTTTGTGGCCCAAACCGGGAAACCAGCCCTTTCCAGCCATCCCCCGGTTTTGAGGCCCAAACCGGGAAACCAGCCCATCAGCCTCTGAGTTTTGAGGCCAAACTCAGCAAACCCTCAGCGCCCAGGTTTTGAGGCCCAAACCTAGAAACCGTCCTCAGCCCGAGTTTTGTGGCCAAACTCGGAAACCCTCAGCCCGAGTTTTGTGGCCAAACTCAGAAACCGTCCACGCCCAGGTTTTGAGGCCCAAACCTGGAAACCGTCCATCCGATGGTTTTCTCTGGCTCTACCACCAAACCGACGTCGTAGAGGGGATGCACAGCCCGTGCACCCCGTCCACCGACACGTGTCCCTGAGTCCACGACTCAGGCAACACATGACCGCACTTCTTCACTTGTCGTCGTCACAGGCTGCCAGCCACCACAGCTGATCCTCGGGCCTCTGGTCCCTCAGTCCAAGCCTCACGTCCGCCCTTCACCGCTCGGTACCTTGGCATGGCACGTCCGTCACACGGCACGCCCATCCTTCACCGCACCCGGTCCATCGGCACGGCACGTCTCAACTTGACCTTCACCTCACTATCGATCACTGTATCCGTGCTCGACACCTGCACAACACAAGCCAAAGAACATGCGCATCATCCCAGTTGACAATCACTCAACACTTAGAGACCCGACATACACCCATGTATCCGCAGAAGGTGGTTCTTTCTTTCTGTTCCACCTTGTTCTTGGGCGCCTCTTCTTGGTACGAACGGGTTTTGCTTCCTGCATGTTAGCGGCATATGCGGGACCACGGGAAAAGGAGAATATTTCATTCCTCCTAATGTTGTAACACCCGGTTTTCCGAAGAATACCATGTGCCCTCTATATGTGTGCCCAGGAAGTCCACAAGACACATATAGCAACAAATATGGAATTTCTCAAAGACAAAGCTTTATTATATATCGAAAACATAGATACAACAAGACTTACACTTAAAACAAAGAAGACCGGAAACTAATCTTCGGGACTCCAAACTCCACAGGGACGGTTGACTGGGGGAACACTCGCCTAGAACTCTTGGAACATCTTCTAAAGCTCCTCACTTGATTCCACCATCTGGTACCCATACAAGATTTTCATAGATTGTATGCAAAGCAAGGGTGAGTGCACCATACTCAACAAGTATAACATGAGGGATGCAAGGCTCAAAAGGCTAGACACGGCTGAACTGCGGTAAGCATTTTTAGTTGGTCATGTTTTATTTATTAGACCTATGTCACTAGGTTATGCTTAAGCTCCCATGGTGAAAGTATAATTAAGTATCATCAAGATTATCACCACCCACATTATTTCATAGAATTGTCTCATAAAGGATCCAGGCCGCTCATGACTGAGAGCTCGGCTGATATATCAGTTTATTCTTGACTCTGCAGAGTGTGTACAACTTTACCCACAAGTCGTGATTGCCCATTGCCCAAGGCGGCCAACCTCTTAACTCACTACCAAGGTAAGTCGGCAGGGATCACTACGAAGCCTTTCCAAAGTTGGTCTAACAAGTCGTGGCCGCTAAGGTTTCCATCTCCCAAGAGTTATGAACACCTCCCCACTAAGGTAACACCCCATCCTCCAAAGTAATTACCCTAGTGGGACCGGGCCATAACTACATGGTATGCCCCTCTTGCCCTTGTGGTAAGCTATAGACGAGCTAGAACACTCAGAGTACTTAGCTAAGACCAGAGCCATGTAGTCCTCATGGTTGTACTATAAATCCTGGGTTGCCGCTTTAAGATTCAGAACCAACATTTGTTCGATGAATCATTAATCAAGATTAATTGTCATTTTAATATTTAGTATTTGCAAGCTAAGCAGAACTACCCATATGCACAACCCAAGGTAACAAGGAATACATGATAACAAAGTTCTAGGTAGGATCTCTAGGGTTCATCATATTAGACACATGCATATGAAAAGGTGATTAAAAGTTGCTCGGTAACAAAGGAACTCATGTTACACTTGCCTTCCAAAAACTTATGTTGATGGTTCCACTTCTTCGAAGATCTGCTTCACGACCACCTTGGATTGCTCAAACTATAAACGGGTTCAACAACACCACACAAGCATCTATTCCCAATCATTACATGCAAACAAATAATATTCTATTAGAACAGTACACCAAACAGTACTAAAACCAGATAAAAAGGTTATAAAACTATTCTACGCGTTTCTACGAACACGTGAGCGCAAGAATCACTCTAATCGGGCTTTTAAATCAAAAGTTATGTTGAAAACAAGGTTCAAATGACATTTTTTTAATAAAACCGAACTCGTTTTTAATTTAAAACAAATAAATTCGTATTTTCTATGTTGGTTGGACGGCGGCCACTATTTTTGAAAACTGCAGGGGCTAAACCAAATAAAAATAGCACTTTTTAGAACTGCAGAGGATTGCGGGTTGATTTTGGAAAACGAGGAGGGCTTTTTTGCAAAAGAGGCAGCGGTTGCCAGGCGGACACCGACATGGCGCCACGCGGCGCGAGCGGGTTGGGCGGGTCCACCAGCTGGCGGTGGACCGCGCGCGGGGCCGCTGGTCCACGGGTCTATACACCCGGTCCATACCCCTTCGTGATGGATCTAATCCTGGCCGTCTGTGGCCAAATGGACGGCGCAGGGGCGAACGCGGCGGCGGGAACGGCGGCGGGCTGCCGGAGCACGGCGGAGAGCCATGGCTACGGCCCTGGAGCATCACCGGAGGGTGCTCCTGGCCTCGGGTTGCTACGCGCGCTACACCGGAGGAAAGCGGGGGCGTCGGCGAGCACGAAGATGGGCTTAGAGACGGTAGGGAAGCTCACCACAGCGAGATCGATGGCAGCGGCGATCTGCAAAGGGAAAAACCCCACAGGTGGGCTTGTCCGAGCACAGACGAGCAAGGAGAGGGCATGGGAGTGCTTCGGGTGGTCGCGGCGTCACCTGGGAACGCTCAAGTGAGGGCCCAGAGCGGGCGGTGAGCTTTGCAGCGGCGGCGGGGATCGGTGGGGCGAGCGAGTGGCGCGAGGGAGGGAGCCAGGGGCTCCGCTCGGCTTTTATAGGGTCGGGGAGGTGCGGCGAGGGGTCGGGGTGTCCCACCGAGGACCGGGTGGCAGCGTAGTGGCCATAATGGCCATTACCGAGCCGTTACCGAAGGGGAAGAGGCGCAGGGTCAATGACAGGTGGGGCCAAGCGGTCAGGCGGGGCGAACGCGCTGACAAGGCGGGGCCGGAGTGTCGGTGGGTGGAAACGGGAACGCGGACGCGGGCAGGCGCTGCGCTTCGCGAGCGAAGCATGCCGGGGACTGGGCCGCGGAGAGGGATTCGGGCGTGGGGGTGTAACACCTCTGGTGTTTAGCATGTAATTAACTTGACATATCATCATTAAGCATCTTAATCATGATTTCATGTGTATGCATTTTGCTAAGTGTATCATGTGAATTACCTCTATTTCAAAAACCCTAATTAGCCCACTTCTCTCTACTAGGGCAAAATGGTAATTTCATCTCTGTGATTAGCTTTGTGTAATTCTTATTCCTTTGGTGTCTTGAAGTGTTGTTGTGTTGGCCAAAGTTCAAAAATCAGAATTTGATTTCAAAACTCTTTGCAAAACCCTGATTTCCAAATCCTGGATTTTATCCCTCTTGTTGTGATTCAAAAATTATTCAAAATTTGGGATTGGTCCAAAAAGCAAAGTTGTAGATCTGTCAAAGAGAAACAACTTTGGTATTTACAAATTTTCAAGTTACAGTACAAAGTTTTGAGTTATTTCAAATTCTATCAAACTCCAGTTTTTGTCCCCTTTTCAGTTTTCAAAATGAGTTCAAAAACTAATGAGTTTCAGGAAAAGTGTATAATAGCAAAGTTGTAGGTTTTGACAAATGGAACAACTTTCATATATAAAGATTTTCAAGTTTTAGTTTGAAATCCAGAGTAATTTTGATTTGAATCAAGTTTGAAAAAGTGTCCCCTTTACTGTTTTCAAGTATTGTTCAAAAACTATTTGGAATTTGAAAATGTTCATATTGACAAAGTTGTAGATCTCGTTTTTCTGAGCAACTTTGGTGTTTTGAGTTTTTGTCGCTCAGTTCAAGTTTTTGAAGTATTTTGCAAAATACAGAAACCAGCCAAAAGTCAAACCCTAGCCTAGACCCTGTTCATCCTCTCCGGTAGGGGGGGGGGGGTCCGGCCATGGCCGCCTCGCCGTCGCCGCGTGCGCCACGCGCCTGGCTGCTGTCTGCCTGCTCCCGACCAGCCGCCTGCAACCGCGACAGCACGCCGCACCCGCACGCGCAACCGCTGACCCTCGCACCCGTCCCCCACTGCTCCCCGACACCGCCGCCACGTGTTCAACGTCGGCGAGCTCACGCCCAGGCCCCGAGCGCGCGTCAACCCTGCTGCCAGAGCACAATCGAGTGCGCACGCCTCCGTGAAGCTTACCCGCCTGCCCGTGACACCTCTCCGCCCCCGAGCGCGCCTATAAAACCTCCCCGCCGGTGAGCCGAAGCCCTCACCGCCTCCGCCACCGTCGCCAGCTCACACCAGCGCCTCCCGAGCTCAACCATCTAGCTCAGGAGCTCCGCCGTGTCCTTGTGCAGCTTCACCACCCCTCAATTTGGTCTCTACCGTCCCTGGTTGCCCGGCGTAACTCGCCGTTCCCATCTCCGGCGAGAAGCCCGTCGAGGTCGGGATCGTGAAATACTCCCTCTCCGGCCTTGATCATCTCCCTCCGACCCCCGCATCACCTTCCTGGCTCCTTTGCGCCTCTGACAGACCCCTTGCGGTCACTTGTATCGCGCAGGATCATCGGGACGACGATCGCCGCCGTGAGCTTTCCGCCGGCCACCGTCGACCACCTCCCTCCGTTCATCCCCTTCCCTCGCCGAGCCGCTTAATCGACTCACGGTGAGCTCCTGATGCCGTCCCTACCCTCGGTTTCGCCGCGGAGAGCCCGCAGTGGCCGGCGCAGCAGCGCCGCCGCCGTCGACCGGCCGCCGGTGAGCGAGGGAGAAGAACAGTGCTCTTTTCTATTTTTCTCATACATGTGAATAGTGCTGAGATTTCATATTTTTGTGTGATTTTCTGTGTTGATCCATAAATTCTGAAAATTTTGTGGTAGACTTTTTATGCTCTGAAGTATTTTATAAAAATATGAAACTTGACTTTTCTGCACAAATTTGAAAATGAAAAATCTCCCTTTTAATTAATAAATGATGGTTTTGGATTTTTAGAAAATGTTTTATAACTCCAAAATTTATGAGATCACTTTTTGTGAGCTAGTTATGCCATGACAAGTCTCTGGTGAAATTTTGAAGTCATTTGGAACAAGTTGATTTTTGAGCTTTATTTTAATTAAGGAATAGTGCCTTTTGTTAATTAAATGTCTAGATTTAATTGAGCACCTTAATGACCTCCAAAAATTATGAAATTTGTTTTGCCATATACTTGTACCCTAATTAACTTGTGTGATTAATTTGGTAATTTTTGGAGCACCTTCATAAAATGACCTTTTTAAATAATTAAGAAAAATAGAAAAGGGTGATTAGGGTTAGCGTTGATTGACCTGTGATGTGACTTTTGGGATTGCTTGATGTTCATAGACCCCTACCCTTTGGTCTATGATGTTTGTGATGCTATGTTTGATTGATGTTTAGGATAGTTATGATAAAGTCTAGTTTAATCAATTTTGCTTAAGGAAGAAATGGCTAACTTTTATGCTCAACCTAGATTTCGATTATGCCTTGCCTTAGAGTAATCTTGAATCTGTGGTATTGTCTTGCACCTGAAGTCCATGTCATCATTCTCATGAGCATTCATCATTGCATCCGTATAGTTGACGAAGAAGGCCCTGAAGTCGAGGTAGCCGCCGAAGGATCTGTCCCCGAGGCAACCCCAAGCTCCGACGCTTATACCTACCCCGACTCTGCTCTTTTTGCCATCCAAGGCAAGCCCCGGTGCATTTAACCCTTTCCTTGAATTTATAAATGTTTCCTTAAATGTCTTTGAGTTAAATTATTGCATTAGGTTGATAGGAGTTGAGTGAAATCCTATCTGATGCACTATCTACCTTGACCAATGATACACCCGATACCTGCTTTTCAAAAACTATTTGAAAAATGCTTAGCAATGCTATATGATAGATTTGCAATAAAAATGCCAAGTTCAAAAGTGTGGTCACTTTAAGAATATTTATGGGAATTTCTGGTTTACTCCCACCATTGGCTAAGTATCTGATCCGTACCTAGTCAATGGGAAGGAGAGGTTGTCCTTGCGTACGGTGCCGTCATGTTGTAGTCCGGGACTCAACAGTTGACACCGACCGGGACAGGGTTGAAAAACTGACAGGACCTGTACTCTTGGGTTAGAGTCCCGAGGTGCTTGTCGCTGGCTGGAAAATTTAGGGACCACCTGTATGGGGGCCTGATTGACTAAGACTTGCAACTATTCACATACTACGGAAAGCTTCGGCTCCGAGGAATCCTTGATTGGACCGACAACCGCGCACTGGGAGTGGAGAGATGGCGGAAGTAGCATGTACCCACGTGGGTTAGAGGCCCGGATTGGAGTGGTGTACTGTACTTCCGGGTGGCGTAGGACCGGGCCCAATCTTGGAGGAATCGTGGTAGACGAGTTGGCATATGCAAGCTTGGGTGCTACATATGCAGTGTGGATAGGGACCCTCAGCTGAGTATTATTTATCCGGATTAACGCTGCTCCTCGGTTATGGAGACTTAGTCACTGACTGTCAACAGGGAGTGGTTCTCAACTAGGTCTGTTTTGGAAAGTAAAATGAATCAAGGATTATGATGGAACAAGGAATACCGAACCTTTCAAAATAAAAATGAGGTTTACCAAAAATGCTTTTCTGCAAACTACTTGAACTTGCTTAAGCCTTACCTTGACTACCCTAAGCCTGCATTCCTGAGTCTTCTCCCTTTTCTTTAGTCGGGTAAGTCTTGTTGAGTACCTTTGTACTCAGGGTTCTTTTACCCATGTTGCAGGTATGGCAGACTCCTCAGTATGCCTCGGACCCTGCTGTGTGACTGTTGTTCAGGAAGAGGCCGATGAGGCCGATGAGTGATTATTCACCCTTGGGCTGGGTGAAGTATCTTTTAGTTGTTGTCATCTGCTACCCTGCCAACTCTATTTGAGCTATGGTCTGTAATAATTTCACTTTAAGTTTATGTTGAACACTGGTTTGTAAAACTATTGTTATCTAAGTCTTCCGCTATTTACTCCGATGTTATTTGTCAAAATGTTCAAGAGATTGTAACTGAATTGTGAGCTGATCCTGCGGACATCGGGCACTGATGTAGCCCAGTGGCGAACCCGGTCTTAATCTCTTGGCTGTACGGATCGACTGTCAGTGGTCGATAGTGATCAGTGGGCCATGGGATTAGGGCCGTTACGTCACAGAGTGGTATCGGAGCATCTCACTACGACGTTGCAATCTTTTTGCGAAAATTTCAAAAGGTTTTTAAGTTCAAAAACTAAACTTGACTATTTTGAGTCCAAATTGCTTCTCTCATCTCATCTTGTCTTTGGCAACTAGTAGCAAGACAACTTGTATAAGCCCTATGTACCTTACCTTAGTAGTTGCATTGCCTTGTTCCGTAGGAACGAATCATGCATCATGTCATTATCACTTAAGTTAACTTCCTCTCTAAGTCGGTTGGGTTAGTATGCCTTTACCTTTTTCTTGCTAGCCTTTCTCACCTATAATCTCTTGTCCAGATATGGTCATCCTCAAGCGGACTGCTCGCAAGTCGACTGGACCGCATGGTGTGCCGCGTCACCAGCTGGCGCCACGCACCGGAGAAGAGACTGGAGAATCCTCCAACGGACGTCGCTCGTCCCGTCGCACCCGCAAGCAGCTGAAGGAGGAGATCAAGAATCTCAAAGCTGAGATGGAGAACATGGAGCATGACTTCTATCTTTCCCGCATGGAGTTTTATGAGGCACGAGTTTCCTTGGAGCAGGCCAATCGGAACACGGTTCGCGCTATCGAGCAGCGCAACGAGGCTTGGAACCGTGAGGACGTCGCCAGAGCCCAGCTCCATGGACTGCAGCAGTACACTGCCCAGATTGAGCAGTACAACGATATGCTTCATGAGGAGGTACATCAACTGTACGACCAGCTCCACCCCATGATTCCACCTGTTGCTGAGGATCCAGAAGATGGAGTCGTGGAGGAACCTGAAGAAGAACATGAGCCAGTCCAGAATGTAGAAATGGAACCTGTTGAAGATGTTCACATTGAAGATGAAGATGAGGAGGAAGAGCCTGAGCTCATCATCGAAGATGAAGATGACGATGAAGAGATGATCATCATCGATGACGACTAGATTCGTTGTGTCTGTACCATCTGCTCACCTAAAGCCTTAAGTCTAGGTTGGGACGTAGTTGGTCTTCTGTCTAGTCGAGTCTGTATCGCGTCTTGTACCTTTCCTTTATCAGTTAGTCGAACCTCTGTATCAGTTATCTACCCTTGCATCAATGAATCTTATCAGTCAGTTTCGTTCAAAAGCAATCTTTGGATGCTAAGTTCCCAAATTCTTAACAGATGCCTGTGAACACCCGCACTGGAGCCGGAAGTTCCGGAGGTGCCAACCTTCCAAACTCCTTCTCCAACTTCCTATGCCTCAAAAACCAGCAACCACCCAGTTGAATGCCGCCTGTGTTGCGGAAGTCAGGGATATTCCCGTGGTCTGTGAGTTCCCTGATGTCTTCCCGGAAGATCTACCTGGTCTGCCTCCCGACCGCGATGTTGAGTTTGCCATAGAGCTAAAGCCCGGGACTGCTCCTATATCCCGTAGAGCTTATCGAATGCCTCCCAGAGAGTTGGCAGAGCTGAAGATCCAATTGCAAGAGCTCTTGGACAAGGGTCTCATTCGCCCAAGTTCATCTCCTTGGGGCTGTCCAGCTATCTTTGTGAAGAAGAAGGACAAAAGTCTTCGTCTGTGCGTTGACTATCGCCCACTCAACGAGGTCACCATCAAAAATAAATATCCCTTGCCTCGCATTGACCTTCTTTTCGACCAGTTGTCTGGAGCCAGAGTGTTCTCCAAGATTGATCTCAGATCTGGCTATCACCAAATAAAAATCCGTCCAGAAGACATTCCTAAAACAGCTTTCACCACCAGATACGGCCTATATGAGTACTTGGTCATGTCCTTTGGCTTGACCAATGCCCCCGCTCATTTCATGTATCTCATGAACTCTGTGTTCATGCCAGAGCTCGATAAATTTGTAGTCGTGTTCATTGACGACATCCTTGTCTATTCAAGAACTCCTGAAGATCACGCCAAGCATCTTCGAATCGTTCTCTCTCGTCTCAGAGATCACCAGCTGTATGCCAAGTTCAGTAAATGTGAATTCTGGCTAGATCGAATTCAATTCCTTGGTCATGTCCTGTCCGCTGAAGGTGTGTCAGTTGACCCTGAAAAAGTGGCAGATATCTTGGATTGGAAGCCACCTACCACTGTCCGCGAAGTTCGCAGCTTCATGGGAATGGCTGGATACTATCGTCGTTTCATCCCAGATTTCTCCAGAGTCGCCAAGCCTATCACAGAGTTGTTGAAGAATTCCGTGGATTTCGTTTGGTCACCAGCCTGTGAGCAAGCCTTTCAAGCCCTGAAGAAACTGCTAACTACATCACCAGTCCTAGCTCAACCAGATATCGAGAAACCCTTCGATGTATACTGTGATGCATCTGGTACTGGTTTGGGCTGTGTTTTGATGCAAGAAGGACGAGTAATCGCTTATGCCTCACGACAGCTTAAGCGACATGAGGAAAACTACCCCACCCATGATCTTGAGCTAGCAGCAGTCGTGCATGCCTTGAAGATTTGGCGTCACTATCTGTTGGGCAGTATCTGCAATATGTATACGGATCACAAGAGCCTAAAGTATATCTTCACTCAAGAAGAATTGAATATGAGGCAGAGAAGATGGCTTGAGCTGATTAAAGATTATGATCTCAAAGTACATTACCATCCAGGTAAGGCAAATGTAGTTGCCGATGCCCTCAGTCGCAAGTCACACTGCAACTGTCTGATGACGAAGCCCTATGATCTTTCCTTGTGCCATGATCTCGAAAGGATGGGTATCGAAATAATTTCGCAAGGAAGCCTGAACAATGTCAGCATCGAAACAACCATCAAGGATCAAGTCATTGCTGCTCAGAAGGATAACCCTGGAATCAAGCACATCATCGAAAAGGTCCAGACCGGAAAGACTGATTGTTTCAGGATCGATGATGTAGGAGTTGTTTGGTTCAAGAACCGCCTAGTAGTTCCCAAGGTGCCTGAATTGAGACAGTTAATCCTTGATGAAGCACACTTGACCAGATTCTCTATTCACCCCGGCAGCAACAAGATGTACCAAGACTTAAAGCAGAGATTCTGGTGGACTAAAATGAAGATTGAGATTGCTCGGTATGTCGCTCAGTGTGATACCTGCCAAAGAGTCAAGGCAGTACACATGAAGCCTGGAGGAGAATTGCAACCTTTGTCAGTACCCGCTTGGAAATGGGACGACATTAGTATGGATTTTGTTAATGGACTACCCAGAACCCAGAAAGGTTTTGATTCCATTTGGGTAATCGTGGACCGACTCACTAAGCAAGCTCACTTTTTGCCAGTCAAGACCAGTTACACTGTCCCCATGTATGCCACCTTGTACAAGAACAACATAGTGAAGCTTCATGGCATACCCAAGAGCATTGTCTCTGACCGTGGTACCCAGTTTGTCGCTAAGTTTTGGAAAGCGTTCCATGCCTCACTTGGAACCAAGCTCTTGCATAGTACAGCTTATCATCCTCAAACTGATGGACAAACAGAGCGAGTCAACCAAGTGCTGGAAGACATGTTGAGAGCCTGTATTCTTACCTTCGCAGATACTTGGGTTGACTGTTTGCCTTTGGCAGAGTTCTCGTATAATAACAGCTACCAAGAGAGCATCAAAATGGCACCCTTTGAAGCACTGTACGGTCGTCGTTGTCGTACACCCCTCAGTTGGTCTGAGCCCGGAGAAAGAGAATTCTTCGGAGTTGACCTGGTTAAAGATATGGAAGAGAAAGTCAAGCAGATACAGGAGAATATGAAGATTGCCCAATCTCGACAGAAGAGCTACGCAGACAAGAGACGTCGACCTTTGAAGTTTCAAGTTGGAGATTATGTATATCTCAAGGTCTCACCAACCAAAGGAGTCACTCGTTTTGGAGTCAAAGGAAAGTTAGCACCTCGCTACATTGGTCCGTTTGAGATTTTGGAATGTTGTGGCAAGGTAGCTTACAAGCTGAAGTTGCCTGATCATCTCTCCGCTGTCCACAATGTTTTCCATGTCTCCCAACTCAAGAGGTGTCTCAGAGTACCAGAACATGTCGTGGAAGTTGAAGGTGTCGAGCTAGAGCCTGATCTGTCCTACTCAGAATACCCAGTTCGCGTGTTGGACCACAAGGATCGCGTTACCCGAAGAACCACCACAAGATGGTACAAAATCCAGTGGAACCAGCACTCTGAAGAAGAAGCTACTTGGGAATCTGAAGACTTCTTAGCAAAGAACTACCCCGACTTTCTCGAATCTCTGTCAATGTAAAGTTTTGCCTTTATCCCTTCTTTGTCCTTTTGTAAGACGTGGAATCTCGGGGCGAGATTTCTTTAAGGGGGGGAGGCTGTAACACCTCTGGTGTTTAGCATGTAATTAACTTGACATATCATCATTAAGCATCTTAATCATGATTTCATGTGTATGCATTTTGCTAAGTGTATCATGTGAATTACCTCTATTTCAAAAACCCTAATTAGCCCACTTCTCTCTACTAGGGCAAAATGGTAATTTCATCTCTGTGATTAGCTTTGTGTAATTCTTATTCCTTTGGTGTCTTGAAGTGTTGTTGTGTTGGCCAAAGTTCAAAAATCAGAATTTGATTTCAAAACTCTTTGCAAAACCCTGATTTCCAAATCCTGGATTTTATCCCTCTTGTTGTGATTCAAAAATTATTCAAAATTTGGGATTGGTCCAAAAAGCAAAGTTGTAGATCTGTCAAAGAGAAACAACTTTGGTATTTACAAATTTTCAAGTTACAGTACAAAGTTTTGAGTTATTTCAAATTCTATCAAACTCCAGTTTTTGTCCCCTTTTCAGTTTTCAAAATGAGTTCAAAAACTAATGAGTTTCAGGAAAAGTGTATAATAGCAAAGTTGTAGGTTTTGACAAATGGAACAACTTTCATATATAAAGATTTTCAAGTTTTAGTTTGAAATCCAGAGTAATTTTGATTTGAATCAAGTTTGAAAAAGTGTCCCCTTTACTGTTTTCAAGTATTGTTCAAAAACTATTTGGAATTTGAAAATGTTCATATTGACAAAGTTGTAGATCTCGTTTTTCTGAGCAACTTTGGTGTTTTGAGTTTTTGTCGCTCAGTTCAAGTTTTTGAAGTATTTTGCAAAATACAGAAACCAGCCAAAAGTCAAACCCTAGCCTAGACCCTGTTCATCCTCTCCGGTAGGGGGGGGGGGGTCCGGCCATGGCCGCCTCGCCGTCGCCGCGTGCGCCACGCGCCTGGCTGCTGTCCGCCTGCTCCCGACCAGCCGCCTGCAACCGCGACAGCACGCCGCACCCGCACGCGCAACCGCTGACCCTCGCACCCGTCCCCCACTGCTCCCCGACACCGCCGCCACGTGTTCAACGTCGGCGAGCTCACGCCCAGGCCCCGAGCGCGCGTCAACCCTGCTGCCAGAGCACAATCGAGTGCGCACGCCTCCGTGAAGCTTACCCGCCTGCCCGTGACACCTCTCCGCCCCCGAGCGCGCCTATAAAACCTCCCCGCCGGTGAGCCGAAGCCCTCACCGCCTCCGCCACCGTCGCCAGCTCACACCAGCGCCTCCCGAGCTCAACCATCTAGCTCAGGAGCTCCGCCGTGTCCTTGTGCAGCTTCACCACCCCTCAATTTGGTCTCTACCGTCCCTGGTTGCCCGGCGTAACTCGCCGTTCCCATCTCCGGCGAGAAGCCCGTCGAGGTCGGGATCGTGAAATACTCCCTCTCCGGCCTTGATCATCTCCCTCCGACCCCCGCATCACCTTCCTTGCTCCTTTGCGCCTCTGACAGACCCCTTGCGGTCACTTGTATCGCGCAGGATCATCGGGACGACGATCGCCGCCGTGAGCTTTCCGCCGGCCACCGTCGACCACCTCCCTCCGTTCATCCCCTTCCCTCGCCGAGCCGCTTAATCGACTCACGGTGAGCTCCTGATGCCGTCCCTACCCTCGGTTTCGCCGCGGAGAGCCCGCAGTGGCCGGCGCAGCAGCGCCGCCGCCGTCGACCGGCCGCCGGTGAGCGAGGGAGAAGAACAGTGCTCTTTTCTATTTTTCTCATACATGTGAATAGTGCTGAGATTTCATATTTTTGTGTGATTTTCTGTGTTGATCCATAAATTCTGAAAATTTTGTGGTAGACTTTTTATGCTCTGAAGTATTTTATAAAAATATGAAACTTGACTTTTCTGCACAAATTTGAAAATGAAAAATCTCCCTTTTAATTAATAAATGATGGTTTTGGATTTTTAGAAAATGTTTTATAACTCCAAAATTTATGAGATCACTTTTTGTGAGCTAGTTATGCCATGACAAGTCTCTGGTGAAATTTTGAAGTCATTTGGAACAAGTTGATTTTTGAGCTTTATTTTAATTAAGGAATAGTGCCTTTTGTTAATTAAATGTCTAGATTTAATTGAGCACCTTAATGACCTCCAAAAATTATGAAATTTGTTTTGCCATATACTTGTACCCTAATTAACTTGTGTGATTAATTTGGTAATTTTTGGAGCACCTTCATAAAATGACCTTTTTAAATAATTAAGAAAAATAGAAAAGGGTGATTAGGGTTAGCGTTGATTGACCTGTGATGTGACTTTTGGGATTGCTTGATGTTCATAGACCCCTACCCTTTGGTCTATGATGTTTGTGATGCTATGTTTGATTGATGTTTAGGATAGTTATGATAAAGTCTAGTTTAATCAATTTTGCTTAAGGAAGAAATGGCTAACTTTTATGCTCAACCTAGATTTCGATTATGCCTTGCCTTAGAGTAATCTTGAATCTGTGGTATTGTCTTGCACCTGAAGTCCATGTCATCATTCTCATGAGCATTCATCATTGCATCCGTATAGTTGACGAAGAAGGCCCTGAAGTCGAGGTAGCCGCCGAAGGATCTGTCCCCGAGGCAACCCCAAGCTCCGACGCTTATACCTACCCCGACTCTGCTCTTTTTGCCATCTAAGGCAAGCCCCGGTGCATTTAACCCTTTCCTTGAATTTATAAATGTTTCCTTAAATGTCTTTGAGTTAAATTATTGCATTAGGTTGATAGGAGTTGAGTGAAATCCTATCTGATGCACTATCTACCTTGACCAATGATACACCCGATACCTGCTTTTCAAAAACTATTTGAAAAATGCTTAGCAATGCTATATGATAGATTTGCAATAAAAATGCCAAGTTCAAAAGTGTGGTCACTTTAAGAATATTTATGGGAATTTCTGGTTTACTCCCACCATTGGCTAAGTATCTGATCCGTACCTAGTCAATGGGAAGGAGAGGTTGTCCTTGCGTACGGTGCCGTCATGTTGTAGTCCGGGACTCAACAGTTGACACCGACCGGGACAGGGTTGAAAAACTGACAGGACCTGTACTCTTGGGTTAGAGTCCCGAGGTGCTTGTCGCTGGCTGGAAAATTTAGGGACCACCTGTATGGGGGCCTGATTGACTAAGACTTGCAACTATTCACATACTACGGAAAGCTTCGGCTCCGAGGAATCCTTGATTGGACCGACAACCGCGCACTGGGAGTGGAGAGATGGCGGAAGTAGCATGTACCCACGTGGGTTAGAGGCCCGGATTGGAGTGGTGTACTGTACTTCCGGGTGGCGTAGGACCGGGCCCAATCTTGGAGGAATCGTGGTAGACGAGTTGGCATATGCAAGCTTGGGTGCTACATATGCAGTGTGGATAGGGACCCTCAGCTGAGTATTATTTATCCGGATTAACGCTGCTCCTCGGTTATGGAGACTTAGTCACTGACTGTCAACAGGGAGTGGTTCTCAACTAGGTCTGTTTTGGAAAGTAAAATGAATCAAGGATTATGATGGAACAAGGAATACCGAACCTTTCAAAATAAAAATGAGGTTTACCAAAAATGCTTTTCTGCAAACTACTTGAACTTGCTTAAGCCTTACCTTGACTACCCTAAGCCTGCATTCCTGAGTCTTCTCCCTTTTCTTTAGTCGGGTAAGTCTTGTTGAGTACCTTTGTACTCAGGGTTCTTTTACCCATGTTGCAGGTATGGCAGACTCCTCAGTATGCCTCGGACCCTGCTGTGTGACTGTTGTTCAGGAAGAGGCCGATGAGGCCGATGAGTGATTATTCACCCTTGGGCTGGGTGAAGTATCTTTTAGTTGTTGTCATCTGCTACCCTGCCAACTCTATTTGAACTATGGTCTGTAATAATTTCACTTTAAGTTTATGTTGAACACTGGTTTGTAAAACTATTGTTATCTAAGTCTTCCGCTATTTACTCCGATGTTATTTGTCAAAATGTTCAAGAGATTGTAACTGAATTGTGAGCTGATCCTGCGGACATCGGGCACTGATGTAGCCCAGTGGCGAACCCGGTCTTAATCTCTTGGCTGTACGGATCGACTGTCAGTGGTCGATAGTGATCAGTGGGCCATGGGATTAGGGCCGTTACGTCACAGGGGGGGGGAGAGGCGGGGCGCGGGGAGCTGGGCCGCAAGCTGGGCCACGAGCGGGCGCGAACGCGGGCCAAACCAGGCCGGAGCGGGTGCAGAGAGGAGAAGGAAAAGGGCAGGGCGGGCCAGACCGGTTTGCTGCTTGGGCTGAAAGGCTGTGGGGAGAAAGAGGGAAAAAGAAAGGCTTTTCTTTTTATTTTCAAAGCAAAAATTTGTTCAAAATCAAACTAGGTTTGAATTCAAACCACCCAACACTAATCCTACACTCAAACAAAATTTTATGCACTGGCATGAATGCAACAAAAATGTTTCTAAGACCTAGGGTTTATTTTAAACATTCAAAAATTAATATTTGACCTAGGTTAAATGCTCAGAAAAATAAATAAAGCTCAAATTTATTACTAATTTTGAAAAATGAAATTTAGGGTGTCACAAATCTACCCCCCTTAGGATTAATCTCGTCCTCGAGATTCGGACAAAGATTCGAAGAGATTGGGATGCTCTGATATGAGATCTTCTCTTTCCCAAGTTGCATCATCTTCCGAACGTCGGTTCCACCAGACTTGATAAAGAGAACACACTGAGATAAGAGATTGATAAGGAAGATAGAATTGAACCCCAACGATCTAATCTTACAAACTTAAGCCTTAACTTCTAACCAGATGAATATGTGGTCATCACTCCACAACTCATCACAATCATGACGAAGATCCAAATCAATCATGATCATAAAGTCAAACATACAACCACTTAGTTGCACATGACATGCATAAGACTCAACTCAACACTCGCTACTAAATGTTCTTATTCTAAAAAAATGGCAAGTCTCCTATTGGACAACAGAGGTGACAACTTCATTCTAGGCCACGGTAAAACAAGATCTAAAAGTTTGAGTATCAAGAATTTGCAATAGAATAGAGATGAGAAGGTAAGCATACTTTTTAATAAATTACAAGGTAAAGAGAGAGTGAAGTAAAACTTTTGAAACGTCCATTTCTAACTAGGCTTGCGTCCTACAGTCAACATTGCTTTGATACCAATTTGTAACACCTGGTTTTTCGAAGAATACCAAGTGCCCTCTATATGTGCCCAGGAAGTCCACA
The DNA here is from genome assembly GCA_009763385.1 of Coix lacryma-jobi var. lacryma-jobi. Lineage (NCBI taxonomy): Eukaryota > Viridiplantae > Streptophyta > Magnoliopsida > Poales > Poaceae > Coix > Coix lacryma-jobi. Next base: position 81,087,051 of record CM019825.1, read on the forward strand.
AGACACATATAGCAACAAATATGGAATTTGTCAAAGACAATGATTTATTATATATCAAAAACATAGATACAACAAGACTTACACTTAAAACAAAGCAGATCGGAAACTAATCTTCGGGACTCCAAACTCCACAGGGACGGTTGACTGGGGGAACACTCGCCTAGAACTCTTGGAACATCTTCTGAAGCTCCTCACTTGATTGCACCATCTGGTACCCATCCGGGATTTTCATAGATTGTACGCAAAGCAAGGGTGAGCGCCCCATACTCAACAAGTATAACATGAGGGATGCAAGGCTCAAAAGGCTAGACACGGCTGAACTGCGGTAAGCATTTTTAGTTGGTCATGTTTTATTTATTAGACCTATGTCACTAGGTTATGCTTAAGCTCCCATGGTGAAAGTATAATTAAGTATCATCAAGATTATCATCACCCACATTATTTCATAGAACTGTCTCATAAAGGATCCAGGCCGCTCATGACCGAGAGCTCGGCTGATATATCAGTTTATTCTTAACTCTGCAGAGTGTGTACAACTTTACCCACGAGTCATGATTGCCCATTGCCCGAGGCGGCCAACCTCTTAACTCACTACCAAGGTAAGTCGGCAGGGATCACTACAAAGCCTTTCCAAAGTTGGTCTAACAAGTCGTAGCCACTAAGGTTTCCATCTCCCAAGAGTTATGAACACCTCCCCACTAAAGTAACACCCCATCCTCCAAAGTAATTACCCTACTGGGACCTGGCCATAACAACATGGTATGCCCCTCTTGCCCTTGCGGTAAGCTACAGACGAGCTAGAACACTTAGAGTACTTAGCTAAGACCAGAGCCATGTAGTCCTCATGGTTGTACTATAAATCCTGGGTTGCCGCTTTAAGATTCAGAACCAACATTTGTTCCATAAATCATTAATCAAGATTAATTGTAATTTTAATATTTAGTATTTGCAAGCTAAGCAGAACTACCCATATGCACAACCCAAGGTAACAAGGAATAGATGATAACAAAGTTCTAGGTAGAATCTCTAGGGTTCATCATATTAGACACATGCATATGAAAAGGTGATTAAAAGTTGCTGGGTAACAAAGGAACTCATGTTACACTTGCCTTCCAAAAACTTATGTTGATGGTTCCACTTCTTCGAAGATCTGCTGCACTGCTCGTGTGACTCAGCAGCAGATCGATGAGCACGATGCCAATAGCCGAGCCTGTAATGCTCTTTTCTCTTGTTTGAGCATGTCTGAGTTTGATCGCGTTTCTCACCTCGCTACGGCTCGGGAGATTTGGGCTACCCTCATGCGTTTCCATGAGGGAACCTCTCAAGTCCCGTCTCTATGAGTCGTTCAAGCGAGAGTATGAGAACTTTCGACATATGCCTGGCGAGAGCATAGAGAGTTTATTCGCTCGCTTTCAGGTGATTGTCAACAGGATGAGGGCTAACAAGGAGCTGTTGCCTTTCGATGATCATGAGAGAGCTTTGAAGCTTTTGCACACTCTTGATCGGTCGGTGTGGGACTCCAAAGTTCAGGCGATCATCGAATCACAGAACTATGAGACCCTCACGTGCAACGAGCTCTTTAGTAAGCTCAAGTGCAGTGAGATTGACGCCATGGCAAGGGCTTCTTATGAAAATCATTCTGGCCCGTCAATGGCTTTGGTTTCTGGTTCTTCTACTAACCCCTCTGGAGACTTTGCACTCTCTTCTCTTCTTTCTGTTACAGAGGAGCAACTGGAGTTCATGGGGGATGACGAGTTGGCATTGCTCGCCAACCGGTTCTCGCGGTTCCACAACAACCGCATGAACCGTCGCCGCGGAGGACAACGCTCGGGATGTTTCGAGTGCGGCGACCCCAACCACTTCATCGCCAATTGCCCGAAGAAGAACAAGCAGACCTTCGGCAAGGCGGATCATGGGCACAAGTACGACTCCGGCAAATGCAAAGAAAAGTACGTCCCCGTGAAGCACAAGCGGAAGGGCGGCTTCGACAAGGAGTACATCAAGACAAAGTACTTGGAGAAGGCCCAGGCTGAGCAGCGTGCGTTCTTCGCCACGCTCAGCGACGTCGACGACTCGGATGACGACTCCGCTTCCTCAAGCGATGATGAGTCCGAGAAGAAGAAGAGGATCGAGGACAAGCTGAACGGCCTCTGGTTCTTCGCCGACGACGAGGGCTTCTGCACCATGGCCCTCGGCAAGGAGGTCGACGGCGAGCTGGAGGACACTCCTCGGAACGACGATGACGACACCTCCCAGGTTTCTCAGACCCCCGATGAGCTTTCTGCTGAGGTCGAGAAGCTTACTGCCGCGCTCCTTAGCCAAGATAAGTTGCTTAGGCGAGCTGCTAGAGAGCGCAAGGAGTTTAGGCAGAAGTGGGAGAATACGGTGAAGGAACTTGAATCTGTCAAGTCCACCGTAGTTGTTACCGATGAGGAGGAGTGTGAGATGTGCACCACACACATGACTGACCTTCTCACATTGAGAAGCAAGTATGCTATGTTGGTAGGAGAGGTGGATGAGCTGAAGGCTAGATCCTCGCTGTTGGGTGCGTGCAAGTCCTGTGCGGGCTTGCAATCCGAGTTGGCAGAGAAGAATGCCAAGATTGTGTCTCTTGAAGAGGCCAACTCGGGTAGCACATGTGTGGCTAGGTGTGTTCTTTGTGAGGGTTTGGAGATGGAGATCGCTAATGTGAAGGATGACAAGATGAAAACCGAGGAGGAAAACACATACCTTCGGACCATCTTGTCATGGGTGTCTAGCGGTGAGCCATAGCTCAGGATGATGACCTCCCAATTTAAGCGAGCTGCTGGAGGTCCAGGTGTAGGTTTTGCTCCGGGTGTTGATGTTTTGTCTTTTGGGAAGATTGGAGAGTCGAGTGGTCTTAACCCATGTGAGAAGCCCAACTCCACCACTACTCCCAAGCTTACCAAGATTCCACCCAAAGAGCCTCTCAAGCCTAACACCAAGGATGGGGTCTTTGTTGAACCTCCGAGAGCTCCACCCAAGAAACATTCATGGGCTCCCAAACCAAACCACCTCAAGAACAAGCTGGACACCATGCCACCCATCCAGGAGGAGCTTATGCCACAGAAGGGCAAAGTGGTCCACACCCACTACCGTGAGTACCAACAACCCCCTTTGAGAGCGGTGAGGTACCATTATGAGCACTATGGGAGAGATGGACACTTGAGTGAGTTTTGCTTTCGGCGCAAGAGAGAGGCGCGCCGCGCAAAGAAGATGAACAACACGGATATATATCATCCATTCATGTTGTACATGTGCCGAATGTTCAGAGGTGTGCTGTTAGGCCTAGAGGTCCAGAACCTCAAGTTCCCAGGCCTAGGCAGCAGAGAGGACGTGCCCGCCGGAAGCCTACAGTTGTAGGCTATGGACCCCGTGGCGGTGGCTTTGTAGTTGATCGTTTTCCCCCACCGCGTTTTGAGTATCGCGATGGACGCTCCTCCCTTAGCGGACCACGTTTTCCTCTACGTGGTGATCGCTCTTCCCGTAGGCGTGCTAGGAATGGTTTTTCTGCTAACCGTTCTTTTGAGCAGCCGGCCCAACACTGGTATTCTCCTTACTTCACTAACCCCAGTGTTGGACCGTATGCTCACCCTATGTCTTTTTATTGATGTAGGTAAAACGATTGGAGAACGTTTGGTTGGTGGATTCCGGTTGCTCGAGGCACATGACCGGAAACGCCAAGTGGTTCTCTAGTCTTAGTCCGGTCGTCGGAAAGGAGTTTATCACCTTCGGCGACAATAGCAAAGGTAGAGTGTTGTCTCGTGGGTCGGTGTGAGTTAATGAGCACTTTGTGTTGCGTGATGTTGCTCTTGTTTCTAACTTGCATTTTAACCTTCTTTCTGTTTCGCAACTCTTTGATGATGACTATGAGATTCGTTTTAAGCCGAATCTCAGTCGTATTTTGGATCCTCAGGGCAATCTTGTTTGTGGGATTTCGCCCTTTGGGAGAGTCTTTCGTGCGGATTTCTCGGAGTCGTTTGGAATTTCTCGTTGTCTTTTGGCTGGACCCTCCTCCTCTGATCTTTGGAAGTGGCATAGGAGACTAGGACATTTGAGCTTCGACTTGCTTGCAAGGCTTAGTTCACTTGGCCTAATCCGAGGATTGTCCAAGTTGTGCATGGAGAAGGATTTGCCATTCTTGTAGACATGGGAAGATGGTTGCCGCTCCCCACCATCCAGTGACTTAGGTCATGACTAAGCGTCCTGGAGAGCTTTTGCACATGGACCTTGTTGGTCCGGCTCGGGTGAGCTCGGTTGGGGGGAAGTGGTATGTGCTTGTTATTGTTGACGACTTTTTGAGATATTCGTGGGTTTTCTTTTTATCTAAGAAAACTGAGACTTTCTCTTTTGCTCGCAATCTAATTTTGCGTCTTCAGAATGAGTTCCCTTTGAACTCAATGCGAGCTATTAGAAGTGATAATGGTTCCGAGTTCAAAAACTCGGATTTTGAGAAGTTTTGTAACTCTTTGGGTTTAGAGCATTAGTTTTCTTCTCCCTACACACCACCTCAGAATGGTGTTGTAGAAAGGAAGAATCGGACCCTTGTAGAGATGGCCAGGACGATGCTCAATGAGCATAGGACTCCTAGGCGATATTGGGCCGAAGCTATGAGCACTGCATGCTACATTTCCAATCGCATTTTTCTCCGAGCTTTCTTGAAAAAGACTTCTTATGAGTTGCGTTTTGGAAAACAGCCCAAAGTGAGTTATTTTAGAGTTTTCGGTTGCCATTGTTTTATACTCAAAAAGGGCAACTTGGACAAGTTTGAGTTTCGTTCTTCTGACAGTGTATTTTTGGGTAATGGCACTCACACTCGAGCTTATCGTGTACTTAACCTTGATACTAACCGATTCATGGAGACATCCGATGTCACCTTCGACGAGACCATGGTTTGTCCTTCTTCTCGTTTTGAGCGTGCAGGTGATCATGAGGCTGGCGAACCTCTTTTTGATGATGAGGAAGAGGGTGCTGAAGGGATAGATGACCCAGCACCTCCTCCACCTGCTGTGTTGCAAAGAGCGGCTTCTACTACGACTCACGGCCCCGATCCCTCTTCTTCGACTTGGGGGCCGTGGGATTCGCCACCTCGAACGGTACCTTTTGTACCCGAGGAGGCACCAACTGCTGTTGAGGGGGAGGCTACATCAGCTCGGGAGGCGCCACGCCACATTCAGCGCCAGCACCCGCCTCAACAGATGATCGGCAGCATCGGCGAACGTGTCAATCGGTCAAGGTCACAACAAATCTCTCACTTTGCTCATTCTGCATTTGTTGCTGATTTTGAACCCTAAGATGTTGGACACGCTTTGACGGATCCGGATTGGGTCAATGCCATGCATGAGGAGCTTGAGAACTTTGAGAGAAATCGGGTTTGGGTTCTTGTTCCTCTTCCTCCTGAGTGTCATCCTATTGGGACAAAATGGGTTTTCAAAAACAAACAAGGAGAAGATGGCCAAGTTGTGAGAAACAAGGCCAGACTTGTAGCCCAGGGGTATAGTCAGAAGGAGGGGATAGACTATGAGGAGACTTTTGCTCCTGTAGCTCGTTTGGAGGCGATTAGGATACTCTTGGCCCTAGAGTTGATCAAGGAACCTCTCTAGGTATCTTTGCTACTTGTTAGCATAGGTATTTGGGGATTTCTCGACGTAGCCATCTATCTACGTTTGGGACTTGGTTTTTGAGGGTCGAACTTGTTCCGGTGCCTTTGGCGTTTGGTTCTCTAACGCTTTGTGGTGCCTCGCTGTGATCCTAGGGATCATCCACCCTCTTCCAAGGGTCGTGGGCATCACGGTTTCGATCAAAGCTCTTGGGTTGATTTTGGGGACAAAAGGCCAAAGTTTCGAGAGAAGAATTTTTGTGCTCCCATTCACCCCCCCTCTGGTCGCCTTGATATTGCATTCTCGGTCCTTCATACGGCTTTAAAGCCAATCACGACGGCATACAGCTACAGAAGCTGTCTGTCGATAAGTTCAAAGACCATTCGGCTAACATTAATGCAGATACATGGGTGTATGCCGAGTCTCTGAGTGATGAGTGATTGTCAACTCGGATGATGCGCATGTTCTTTGGCTTGTGTTGTGCAGGTGTCGAGCACGGATACAGTGATCAGAGGCAAGGTGAAGGTCAAGTAGAGACGTGCCATGCCGAGGAACCGAGAGTGGCGAAGGGCGGACGTGAGGCTTGGACTGAGGGACCGGTGGCCCGAGGATCAGCTGTGGTGGCTGACAGCCTGGGACAGCGACGAGCGAAGACTTGCGGTCATGTGTTGCCTGAGTCGTGGACTTGGGGACACGTGTCGGTGGACGAGGTGCACGGGAGGTGGATCCCCTCTACAGCTTCGGTTTGGTGGTAGAGCCAGAGAAAAACCATCGGGTGGACGGTTTCCAGGTTTGGGCCTCAAAACCTGGGTGCGGATGGTTTCCGAGTTTGGCCACAAAACTCGGGCTGAGGACGGTTTCCAGGTTTGGGCCTCAAAACCTGGGCGCTGCGGGTTTGCTGAGTTTGGGCCTTAAAACTCAGATGCTGGTGGGCTGGTTTCCTGGTTTGGGCCTCAAAACCGGGGGTTGGCTGTGAAGGCTGATTTCCCGGTTTGGGCCACAAAACCGGGGGCGGAGTCCGTGAAGAGGACGCAGAGCGGTGGCGGCACGTGGTGGCTATCGGGAGGTTGTGTCGAGGCAACGCTACGAGTTGTGCGGGCGTGGCCGTCGGATCCACCTACCTTCGAGTTGGTCCAGAATAACCTTAGTGTTTAGCTGGTTCGCTTTGTAAGTAGTTAGGGGTAGAGTGGGAATTAGGAATAGTTAGAATTAGGATAAGTAGGGGGAGACACCCACCTCCCCATCTATCTCAGTTCATTTCCTCTTTGCTTCTAGGGTTTCCTTCTCTCCCAATCCCCTGCTGTAGCTAGCTAAGATCCGCAGAGAACCATACCTCTGTGTACTGGAGATTTTGAGGAAGTGAGGCCATAACCTCACGGTTGTAGCGTGTGGTAGCCACATGGTTGCAGATCGATGACTTGATTCGCGTTTTGTTCATGTTCTTCGCGTTCTTCGTTTCTCCGCGATTTTCCCGTCACTCGATCTCCCTCTCTACTGCGTCCTTGCGAAATCCGTTTGAATCAACTTGTTCGTTTTTGAGAGGAGGTCATTTCGACCAAAGGAATTCATCTAACTCCTCACGAACAAGTAGATCGCGTTGATTTCGTTTTCGTGGCGCTTTTTCATTCTTGATCTTCCCCTTTCGATTTCCCGGTGATTGAATCAATTTGAGCGGATGATTTCTTGGGGATAGTCTCCTAACTACCCCGTGATCATCTTCTCCAAGTTTGAGAACGTGGGATTTTGATTTGGATCAAATTTGGAGAGATTTGGGGAGAAGGCGACTGAAATCGCCCTCTCTGCGTAATCGCAGACAGTCCGCGGTTTGACCGACGGACAGTCCGCGCGTCTGGCTTCGACCGAGCAGTGGTCGCGTGGTTTGACTGTTTTTGCCTCGGGTGACCAGCGGACAGTCCGCCGTTGTCTGGCGCGGATAGTCCGGGCCCGAGCAGGGAGACTTCAGCAACTGTGCTGTTTTGGGGATTTTGCCGGTGGACAGTCTGCCATCCCCCCGCTGACAGTCCGCGGTTGAGCCGGACAGTCCGGGGCCGTACCGGCGGACAGTCCGGGATTCGGCTGTTTGTACCGGTTTAGTGCGTTTGCTCTCCCGGCTTCTTCGCTTGGTTTCCGGACTTCTCATTTGGCCCTAGAGTTGATCAAGGAACCTCTCTAGGTATCTTTGCTACTTGTTAGCATAGGTATTTGGGAGTTTCTCGATGTAGCTGTCTGTCTACGTTCGGGACTTGGTTTTTGGGGTCGTATTCGAGCCGGTGCTTTTGGCGTTTGGTTTGCTATCGCCTTGTGGTGCCTCGCTATGATCCTAGAGATCATCCACCCTCTTCCAAGGGTTGTGGGCATCACGGTTTCGGTCATAGCTCTTGGGGGTTGATTTTGGGACATTTGGCCAAAGTTTTGAAAGAAATTTTTTGAGCTCCCATTCACCCCCCCTCTGGTCACCTTGCTAGTGCTTTCTCGGTCCTTCAATTGGTATTGGAGCAGGTTAAGGATCTTCCACCTTAGCCAGTTCCAGATCCACAGAAGGCGACATGGATCGCGGCGTGGGCAAACCGCCGTTCTTCGATGGGACGAACTATGCGTATTGGAAGATACGCATGTTGGCCTATTTGTAGAGTTTGGGTGCTTCCATTTGGGATATTTGCGACTCTGCCGATTACGTGGTCTTGGCTACTCATGCCTCTCAGCTTCAGATCGATGAGCACGATGCCAATAGCCGAGCCTGTAATGCTCTTTTCTCATGCTTGAGCATGAGTGAGTTTGATCGCGTTTCTCACCTCGCTACGGCTCGGGAGATTTGGGCTACCCGCATGCGTTTCCATGAGGGAACCTCTCAAGTCAAAACCCGTCTCTATGAGTCGTTAAAGCGAGGGTATGAGAACTTTCGACATATGCCTGCCGAGAGCATAGAAAGTTTATTCGCTCGCTTTCAGGTGATGGTCAACAGGATGAGGGCTAACAAGGAGTTGTTGCCTTTCGACGATCATGAAAGGGCTCTCAAGCTTTTGCATACTCTCGATTGGTCAGTGTGGGATTCCAAGGTTTAGGCGATCATCGAATCGCCTAACTATGAGACCCTCACGTGCGACGAGCTCTTCAGTAAGCTCAAGTTCAGTGAGATCGATGCCATGGCGAGGGCTTCTTATGAAAATCCTTCTGGCCCATCGATGGCTTTGCTTTCTGGCTCTTCTGCTAACCCCTCTGGAGGTTTTGCACTCTCTTCTCTCTTTTCTGTCACAGAGGAGCAGCTGGAGTCTTTGGGGGATGACGAGTTGGCTATGCTCGCCAACCGGTTCTCGCGGTTCCACAACAACCGCATGAACTGTCGCCGCGGAGGAGGATGCTCGGGATGCTACGAGTGCGGCGACCCCGACCACTTCATCGCCAACTGTCCTAAGAAGAAGAACACATCTGGGAAGGGCGATCATGGGCACAAGTACGACTCCGGCAAGCACAAGGAGAAGTACGTCCGCGCGAGGCACAAGCGGAGGGGCGGCTTCAACAAGGAGTACATCAAGAAGAAGTACTTGGAGAAGGCCCATGCTGAGCAGCGTGCATTCTTCGCCACGCTCAGCGACGTCGACGGCTCGGATAACGACTCTGCTTGCTCAAGCGACGACGAGTCCGAGAAGAAGAAGAGGATCGAGGACAAGCTGAACAGTCTCTACTTCTTCGCCGACGACGACGGATTCTGCACCATGGCCCTCGGCAAGGAGGTCGACGTTGAGCTGGTGAACTCCCCTCGGAACGACGACGACGACGACACCTCCCAGGTATCTCTAACCCATGACGAGCTTTCTGCTGAGGTCGAGAAGCTTACTGCCGCCTTGCTTAGTCAGGACAAGTTGCTTAGGCGTGCTGCTAGAGAGCGCAAGGAGTTTAGGCAGAAGTGGGAGGACACGGTGAGAGAGCTTGAGTTTGCGAAGTCCACCGTGGTCATTTCTGAGGAGGTAGAGTGTGAGATGTGCACCATGCACATGACTGACCTTCTCACTTTGAGAAGCAAGTATGCTGCGTTGGTAGGAGAGGTGGATGAGTTGAAGGCTAGACCCTCGTTGTTGGGTGCGTGCAAGACTTGTCCTGTCTTGCAATCCGAGTTGGCAGAGAAGAATGCCAAGATTTTGTCTCTTGAGGAGGCCAGCTCGGGTAGCACTTGTGTGTCCAGGTGCGCTTTGTGTGAGGGTTTGGAGATGGAGATTGCTAATGTGAAGCATGATAAGATGCAAACCGAGGAAGAAAACACATACCTTCGGACCATCTTGTCATGGGTATCTTGTGGTGAGCCACAGCTCGGGATAATGATCTCCCAATTCAAGCGAGCTGCTGGAGGTCCTGGTGTAGGTTTTGCTCCGGGTGTTGATCTTTCTGCTTTGGGAAGATTGGAGAGTCGAGTGGTCTGAATCCGAGTGAGAAGCCCAACTCCACCACTACTCCCAAACTTACCAAGCTTCCACCCAAAGAGCCTCTCAAGCCTAACACCAAGGATGGGGTCTTTGTTGAACCTCCGAGAGCTCCACCCATGAACCAAGTGTGGCATCCCAAACCCAACCACCTCAAGAACAAACTGGACACCATGCCACCCATTCAGGAGGAGCTTATGCCACAGAAGGGCAAGGTGATCCACACCCATAACCGTGTGTACCAACAACCCCCTTTGAGAGCGGTGAGGTACCATTGTGAGCATTGTGGGCGAGATGGACACTTGAGTGAGTTTTGCTTTCGGCGCAAGAGAAAGGCGCGCCGTGCTAGGGAGATGAACAACCCAGACATGTACCATCTTTTCCATGATGTACAAGTGCTGAATGTTCAGAGGAGAGCTCCAAGGAGAGTTGCTAGGCCCAGAGGTCCAGAACCTCAAGTTCCTAGGCCTAGGCCTCGTAGAGAGCATGCCCGGCGGGAGCCTGCTGTTGTAGGCTATGGACCCCATGGCGGAGGCTTTGTTGAGCGTTTTCCCCACCGCGTTTTGAGTATCGCGACGGACGCTCTTCCCTTAGCGGACCATGTTTTCCTCAACATGGTGATCGCTTCCCCTGTAGACCCGCTAGGAATGGTTTTTACACTGACCGTTCTTTTGAGCAGCCGGCCCAACACTAGTATTCTTCCTACTTCACTAACCCCAGTGTTGGACCGTATGCTCACCCTATGTCTTTTTATTGTTGTAGGTAAAACGATTGGAGAACGTTTGGTTGGTGGATTCCGGGTGTTCAAGGCACATGACCGGAAACGCCAAGTGGTTCTCCAGTCTTAGTCCGGTCGCCGGAAAGGAGTATATTACCTTTGGCGACAACAGCAAAGGTAAGGTGTTGTCTCGTGGGTCTGTGCGAGTTAATGAGCATTTTGTGTTGCGCGATGTTGCTCTTGTTTCTAACTTGCATTTTAATCTTCTTTCTGTTTCGCAACTCTTTGATGACGACTATGAGATTCGTTTTAAGTCGAATCTCAGTCGTATTTTGGATCCTCAGGGCAATCTTGTTTGTGTGATTTCACCCTTTGGAAAAGTCTTTCGTGCGGATTTCTCGGAATCGTTTGGCATTTCTCATTGTCTTTTGGCTGGACCTTCCTCCTCTGATCTTTGGAAGTGGCATAGGAGACTTGGTCACCTGAGCTTCGACTTGCTTGCAAGACTTAGTTCACTTGGCCTAATCCGAGGATTGCCCAAGTTATCCATGGAGAAGGATCTTGTTTGCCATTCTTGTAGACATGGGAAGATGGTTGCCGCTCCCCACCATCCAGTGACTCAGGTCATGACCAAGCGCCCTGGAGAGCTTTTGCACATGGACCATGTTGGTCCGGCTCGGGTGATCTCGGTTGGGGGGAAGTGGTACGTGCTTGTTGTTGTTGACGACTTTTCGAGATATTCGTGGGTCTTCTTTTTAGCTGAGAAGACCGAGACTTTCTCCTTTGCTCGCAATCTGATTTTGCGTCTTCAGAACGAGTTCCCTTTGAACTCGATGCGAGCAATTAGGAGTGATAATGGTTCTGAATTCAAGAATTCGGATTTTGAGAAGTTTTGTAACTCTTTAGGCTTGGAGCATCAGTTTTCTTCCCCCTACACACCGCCACAGAATGGTGTTGTAGAGAGGAAGAATCGGACCCTTGTAGAGATGGCCAGGACGATGCTCGATGAGCATAGGACTCCTAGGCGATATTGGGCCGAAGCTATGAGCACTGCATGCTACATTTCAAATCACATTTTTCTCCGAGCTTTCTTGAAAAAGACTTCTTATGAATTGCGTTTTGGAAAACTGCCCAAGGTAAGTTATTTTCGAGTTTTTGGTTGCCATTGTTTTATACTCAAAAAGGGCAACCTGGACAAATTTGAGTCTCGTTCTTCTGACGGTGTGTTTTTGGGTTATGACACTTACACTCGAGCTTATCGTGTACTTAACCTTGACACTAATCGAGTCATGGAGACATCCGATGTCACCTTCGACGAGACCATGGTTTGTCCTTCTTCTCGTTTTGAGCGTGCAGGTGATCATGAGGTTGGTGAGCCTGTTTTTGATGACGAGGATGAGGGTGCTGAAGGTATGGATGATCCAGCACCCCCTCCACCTGCTGTGCCGCAAGGAGCGGCTTCTACAACGACTCACAGCCCCGACACGTCTTCTTCCTGGGGGCCGTGGATCCGCCACCCCGAGCGGTACCTTTTGTACCTAGGGAGGCACCAGCTGCTGTTGAGGGGGAGATCACTTCTGCACGGGAGGCGCCACGACACATCCAGCGCCAACTCCCCCCTCAGCAGATGATCGACAACATTGACGAACGGGTCACTCGGTCCAGGTCACAGATCTCTCATTTTGCTCATTCTGCTTTTGTTGCTGATTTTGAGCCCCGAGATGTTGGACACGCTTTGACGGATCCGGATTGGGTCAATGCCATGCATGAGGAGTTAGAAAACTTTGAGAGAAATCGGGTTTGGGTTCTAGTGTCTCCACCTTCTGAATGTCATCCAATTGGGACAAAATGGGTTTTCAAAAACAAACAAGGAGAAGATGGCCATGTTCTGAGAAACAAGGCCAGACTCATAGCCCAGGGTTATAGTCAGAAGGAGGGGATAGACTATGAGGAGACTTTTGCTCCTGTAGCTCGTTTGGAGGCGATTAGGATACTCTTGGCTTTTGCTGCATCCAAAGGTTTCAAACTTTTTCGAATGGATGTCAAGAGTGCCTTCTTAAACGGCTACATAGAAGAGGAAGTGTATGTTAGACAACCCCCGGTTTCGAAAATCCCAAGTTTCCAAACCATGTTTTTAAACTCCACAAAGCTTTATATGGTTTGAAACAAGCCCCTAGAGCCTGGTATGATAGGTTGAAAACCTTTTTGCCTGCTAAGGGTTCTAAAATGGGATGTGTGGATAAAACGCTCTTTCTCCTCAAGCAAGGCAAAGACACTCTCTTGGTCCAGATTTATGTGGATGATATCATTTTCGGTGGTTCTTCTCATGCTTTGGTTGCCAAGTTTGCAGATACTATGAGCAGGGAGTTCGAGATGAGCATGATGGGCGAGCTGACTTTCTTTCTCGGATTGCAAATTAAGCAATCCCGAGAAGGGACGTTTGTGCACCAGGGCAAGTACACCAAGGACTTGCTGAAGAGGTTTGATATGGGTGAGGCCAAGCCTCTTCCAACACCCATGTCGACCACGACGGCCCTGGATGCGTACAAGGATGGAGAAGCTGTGGACCAGAAGGAGTACCGAAGCATGATCGGGTCGCTGCTCTACCTAACGGCGACACGCCCGGACATCCAGTTCGCGGTGTGTCTGTGCGCGCGCTTTCAGGCGTCACCGCGCACTTCTCACCGTCAGGCGGTGAAGCGCATTTTCAGGTACCTTCGTTTCACACCTGAGTTCGGGATTTGGTATTCAGCTTCCTCCACCCTCTCCCTTTGCAGTTATTCCGATGCCGATTTTGCTGGTTGCCGTGTCGAGCGCAAGTCCACTTCTGGGACTTGCCAGTTTATTGGTTCTTCTCTTGTATCGTGGTCTTCTCGCAAGCAGTCTAGTGTCGCCCAGTCTACCATGGAGGCTGAGTATGTTGCTGCGGCTAGCTGCTGTTCCCAGTTGCTTTGGATGATGGCCACTTTGCGTGACTTTGGTCTGAGTTTTTCTCGCGTTCCTTTGCTTTGTGACAACAAGAGTGCTATTAGCGTTGCTAAGAACCCCGTGCTTCACTCGAAGACCAAACACATTGATGTGCGCTTTCACTTTTTGTGAGACCATTATGAGAAGGGTGATATCGACCTTCGCCATGTCGATACTCATCATCAGTTGGCTGATATTCTTACCAAGCCTTTGGACGAATCAACCTTTAATCGGTTGAGGGGTGAGCTTGGTGTGTGTTTTCCCTTTTAGATGGGGAAAACATTTTGATCTTGTATTATAGACTGACTTTTTTCGTTTGTCCCTATTTTCTTTTGCATTTCAGCATACGCATTTACATTCTGAGCTTCATGTATATAATCATTAGAATGTAACTATGCTCTATGTAGTATGCTCCGATGCTTATATTGATGCTTTTAGCTTATGCTCTTTCTGATCGCTGGTACATGTTGTGAGCTGAGCTATTTTTGAATGGTGAACTTGCTTAACAAACTTAAACCTGAAAATGTTCACCATTGAGATATGCAACTAGCATGTGTAGGATGTGTTGAATACACTCGTGTTTTTCATATACGCTAGGTTGCTATGTCTCTAGTTCTGAGTCTTTCACTTGCTTGGTCTGTTCATATTCTGAGATAAAACTTGAACCAAGATAAGTGAATTATAAAGATCGAGATGGGATTGCTTGTCAACACATCACAGTTTCGAGACTGTTTCTCATTTCACTTTGAGTTAAACTTGAGCTGTGTAGTGTATGACCGAAACTGTTTCTTTAAGCTTCTGATGCTTCTGCATAGGCTTCGCACAGTTGAAAAGTTAGGCAATGACAAGCTTTCAACCTCTCGCAATCATATGCTGAAATCTTGAACTTGTGTAATCTTAACCGCTGCAACTCCGATACAATTTGGATACACAAGACTATGTTTCATTCTATAGCATGATGATTGAACTTTGCTAGGGGTAGTTCACCTTGTATACATGATTAGCACTTGTTTTCTTGTCTATACATGTTTGGTGCTATTTTGATGGTGAATACCTTTTGACTCAAAACTGCTCACTTTGCTCGTATGTTCATATTGCATATTTGGTGATCAGTTTGAGCCTTCGCTAGCTTGTATGCTTTCCAATGAGTCGTTGGAGCTATACTGTTTAGAGCATCTTTGCATTTTCTTGACTATATCCCTGAAGCTGCTAACTTGCATTTTTGACTCATATGCATTTTGGAAGCGGAAGAACCTCTCTTGTTGGCATTTTTGATGGTGCATTTTCTGAGGGGGAGAAAACTGCTCTCAGTTCCTTTTACTTGATGGTGCATTTTCAACTAAGGGGGAGAATTTTGGACAAATCATGCCTCCCATGTTCAAAAGGGAGAGGAATCGGTTGTGTGCACCATGCAAGGGGGAGTTTGGTCGTGCTGAATTTTTGAATTTTCCAATTAGTTCGGAGCGCTTTGCTAGTTGTGTTGAGCCCCTGCCTCTATCTTGAGGGACTAGCAGTTGCTTCAGTTGGTATCGAGCTTTTCAGTTGATGTCAAGTCTTTTGCTAGTTGTGTTGAGCCTCTGTGCCTCTATCTTGAGGGACTAGCATTTCTGCCTTGATTTTTTCAATTGGTATTTGCTAGCGGTGTTGAGCCTGCTCTACCTCTTCTTGAGGGCTAGCTTTGCTTTGCTTGGTTGCGTCGAGCCGTTGCCCATGTCTTTGGGAACCAAGTTGTCTTGCTCCATCCACTTGACCTTCTTCGGCTTTGCTATGCTTTTGGGTCATTTGGTTGAGTTCTCTCTTCTCCTTCTTCCTCCTTCTCTTTCCATTATGATTTGTGTTGGTAGTTGACAATGCACTCATCAAGGGGGAGATTGTCGATACATGGGTGTATGCCGAGTCTCTGAGTGATGAGTGATTGTCAACTGGGATGATGCGCATGTTCTTTGGCTTGTGTTGTGCAGGTGTCGAGCACGGATACAGTGATCAGAGGCAAGGTGAAGGTCAAGTAGAGACGTGCCGTGCCGAGGAACCGAGAGTGGCGAAGGGCGGACGTGAGGCTTGGACTGAGGGACCGGTGGCCCGAGGATCAGCTGTGGTGGCTGACAGCCTGGGACAGTGACGAGCGAAGACTTGCGGTCATGTGTTGCCTGAGTCGTGGACTTGGGGACACGTGTCGATGGACGGGGTGCACGGGAGGTGCATCCCCTCTACAGCTTCGGTTTGGTGGTAGAGCCAGAGAAAAACCATCGGGTGGACGGTTTCCAGGTTTGGGCCTCAAAACCTGGGTGCGGATGGTTTCCGAGTTTGGCCACAAAACTCGGGCTGAGGATGGTTTCCAGGTTTGGGCCTCAAAACCTGGGTGCTGCGGGTTTGCTGAGTGTGGGCCTCAAAACTCAGATGCTGGTGGGCTGGTTTCCCGGTTTGGGCCTCAAAACCGGGGGTTGGCTGTGAAGGCTGATTTCCCGGTTCGGGCCACAAAACCGGGGGTGGAGTCCGTGAAGAGGACGCAGAGCAGTGGCGGCACGTGGCGGCAATCGGGAGGTTGCGTCGAGGCAACGCTACGAGTTGTGCGGGCGTGGCCGTCGGATCCACCTACCTTCGAGTTGGTCCAGAATAACCTTAGGGTTTAGGTGGTTCACTCTGTAAGTAGTTAGGGGTAGAGTGGGAATTAGGAATAGTAAGAATTAGGATAAGTAGGGGCAGACACCCACTTCCCCATCTATCTCAGTTCATTTGCTCTTTGCTTCTAGGGTTTCCTGCTCTCCCAATCCCCTGTTGTAGCTAGCTGAGATCCGCAGAGAACCATACTTCTGTGTACTGGAGATTTTGAGGAAGTGAGGTCGTAACCTCACGGTTGTAGCGTGTGGTAGCCACACGATTGCAGATCGATGACTTGATTCACGTTTTGTTTGTGTTCTTCACGTTCTTTGTTTCTCCGCGATTTTCCCGTCACTTGATCTCCCTCTCTACTGCGTCCTTGTGAAATCCATTTGAAACAACTTGTTCGTTTTTTAGAGGAGGTCATTTCGACCAAAGGAATTCATCTAACTCCTCACGAACAAGTAGATCGGGTTGATTTCGTTTTCGTGGCACTTTTTTGTTCTTGATCTTCCCCTTTCGATTTCCCGGTGATTGAATCGATTTGAGCGGATGATTTCTTGGGGATAGTCTCCTAACTACCCCGTGATCATCTTCTCCAAGTTTGGGAACGTGGGATTTTGTTTTGGATCGAATTTGGAGAGAT
Source organism: Coix lacryma-jobi var. lacryma-jobi (assembly GCA_009763385.1). Taxonomy (NCBI): domain Eukaryota; kingdom Viridiplantae; phylum Streptophyta; class Magnoliopsida; order Poales; family Poaceae; genus Coix; species Coix lacryma-jobi. The sequence continues at coordinate 81,104,016 of CM019825.1, forward strand.
TTGGGGAGAAGGCGACTGAAATCGCCCCCTCTGCGTACTCGCGGACAGTCCGTGGTTTGACCGGCATGTCGGGTCTCTGAGTGTTGAGTGATTGTCAACTGGGATGATGCGCATGTTCTTTGGCTTGTGTTGTGCAGGTGTCGAGCCCGGATACAGTGATCGACGGCGAGGTGAAGGTCAAGTTGAGACGTGCCGTGCTGACGGACCGGGTGCGGAGAAGGATGGGTGTGCCATGCGGCGGACGTGCCATGCCGAGGTAAAATGGGAAGAGTACTAGTGTTGGGCCAGTTGCTCAAAAGAACGGTTAGTAGAAAAACCATTCCTAACACGCCTATGGGGAAAGTGATCACCACGCACAGGAAAACGTGGTCCGCTGAGGGAAGAACGTCCATCGTGATACTCAAAACGCGGTGGATGGTTCCACAAACACTCCATCCTTGGTGTTAGGATTGAGAGGCTCTTTGGGAGGTATCTTGGTTAGCTTGGGAGTGGTGGTGGAGTTGGGCTTCTCACTCGGATTAAGACCACTTGACTCTCCAATCTTACCAAAAGAGGCAGCACTCTCCATCCCCTGAGCAAAACCTACACCTGGACCTCCAGCAGCACGCTTGAATTAGGCAATCATCATCCCAAGCTGCGGCTCACCACAAGACACCCATGACAAGATGGTTCGAAGGTATGTGTTTTCTTCCTCGGTTTGCATCTTGTCATGCTGCACATTTGCAATCTCCATCTCCAAACCCTCACACAAAGCACACCTGGACACACAAGTGCTACCCGAGCTGGCCTTCTCAAGAGACACAATCTTGGCATTCTTCTCTGCCAACTCGGATTGCAAGCCTGCACAAGACTTGCACGCACCAAGCACTGAGGATCTAGCTCTAAGCTCAACCACCTCTCCAACCAAAGCAACATACTTCCCTCTCAAGGTGAGAAGGTCAGTCATGTGCTTGGAGCACATCTCACACTCATCCTCCTCAGTTACGACAACGGTGGACTTGACAGATTCAAGCTCCTTCACCGCATCCTCCCACTTCCTCCTAAACTCCTTTTTCTCTCTAGCAGCAAGCCTAAGCAGTTTATCTTGGCTAAGGAGGGCAGCAGTCAACTTCTCAACCTCGGAGGAAAGCTCGTCGTAGGTGAGAGATACCTGGGAGGTGTCGGTCGTCGTCGTCGTTCCGAGGGGTACGCTCCGGCTCGCCGTCGACCTCATCGCCCAGCGCCATGGTGCAAGAAGCCGTCGTCGTCGGCGAAAAAGCAGAGGCCGTTCAGCTTGTCCTCGATCCTCTTCTTCTCTCGGACTCGTCATCACTCGAGCTGGCGGAGTCGTCATCCGAGCCGTCGACGTCGCTGAGCGTGCGAAGAATGCACGCTGCTCAGCTTGCTGCTTCTCCAAGTACTTCTTCTTGATGTACTCTTTGTCGAAGCCGCCCCGCTTCTTGTGCCTTGGGGGGAACGTGCTTCTCCTTGTACTTGGAGTCGCGCCTGTGGCCGTGATCGCCCTTCCCCAGATGCTTGTTCTTCTTCTTGGGGCAGTCGGCGATGAAGTGGTCGGGGTCGCCGCATTCGTAGCATCCGGCGCGTCCTCCTCCACGACGGCGGTTCACGCGGTTGTTGTGGAACCGCGAAAACCGGTTGGCAAGCAAAGCCAACTCGTCGTCTCCCCAAAGACTCCAGCTGGTCCTCTGTCACAGAAAAGAGAGAAGAAAGCGCAAAGCCAGCTGAGGGGTTAGAGGAAGAGCCGGAAACCAAAGCC